>JAJEJO010002662.1:1005029-1030427 GCA_020662805.1 Glaucomys volans
CTGGGCTCTGTGTATGGCTGAAGTGATGGTTGACAGCAACCTAAAAAATTAGTGTTTTTGTGTGCTTATTTTCTTAGCAGACATAGAAAACAGTGAGTTGAGTATGGATAAGCAACCTGCACTAACCGTCTCTTACATTTTAAGTTCACTGGACAAACACTTAAATTTATAGACTCAGGAGAGCTCAGCAGTGCTGCTCTCTGAGAAGTGGAGTCTACTGGTCCCCCAGTTCCCACTGCGAATGGTCATTGTCAGGCAGGGAACAGAGGGTCACTTCTGCAGCGATTTTGGAGCTCAGTTATCTTGGGTACTTCCTCCATGAAGTCACCTGCCTGGGTTTTCTGGCCTGGGAATATCTGGATTGGATTTCTATTTTAATCAGCGTTAAATTGTTTATAGATTCCATTGTTCCACAGTGAAATTGAACTAAAACATGAAGGTGGACCCTCAACTTGGATGCCCCTGGCCCTGCGTTTCCTGGGAAGGCCAGGGGCAGAGCCGCCTCGCAACCTTTTCATGTTCCCGGCTTCCCATTTCTGGTTTGCTTTTGTTGTTCACCCACCATGCTGCTGCAGCAGTCGGCAGTTTTCTTAGATGATAGACATTTTTTTTCTTTCCACGTCCATTGTGTCTTTCTGAAATTCTGCGTCAACATGAGCAAGGATTTGTCTTCCATTTTTGGAGGAAAAAAGTCAAGGATCCATTACTTTGTTGTAGATTTTACAATTTTTATTTCCTCTGCAAAATATAATGCAGGGTTCCCTTATTCTTGTGACTGCGGCGCATTCTGCAGGAAGATAGCCAAGTAGAATCCCTGCCTGCTCCCATCACAGGGCTGCGTCCTGTCCTGCGCCTCTGCTCCCAGCAGGGCCAGCAGTTCCATCGACATATAGAATCTGATGTGCCTTTCCGGATTTGAAATCCAGGCATGTCTGCCTCAGCTTGCTTGCTGCGGTTTTAAAAGGTGTTTGCTACAGCTCCTTTCTGGAGAAAATTAGTATATGGTAAATATAGGTCAAGTGCTTCCATGCCTATAAATCCTGTTCTGAAGCTGCTGGAAGGTGTGGGTAGATAGGAGAGAGTGATGGTCAGGGATGGAACCAAGTTTTAGGAAATTTGGTTGTAAAAAATATCCTCAGTTTTTAGTTAGAAGTAAAGTGCATCTTCAGCAAGATCATATGATGAAATAAATTAAATCAGCGGTGAAGGTCAGTACACACTCTGACTTGGGAATGTGAACTTTTCAGAAACCTGTATTTATTACATTTTACTATTTTTAAAAGCCAGCTGCAAGATTCATAGCAAGCAATGGTACGACATACCAATGAACGCCGCACCCAAGTGAAGGCTCTTTTCAAAGTGGTTAATATGCCTTATTGGCGAGTCATCCCATGCCTGTGTCATTGTTACAGCTCAGCTTTAAAATATATGGATTTAAAACGCAAGTATTGTGACTAATATTTATTTCAAGTACAGAATGTGTCACAGCAGTGGGGCATCCTATTATTAATGCAGTAAACTGTGTAATACTCTGTAAGAACTGGCCCTGCTGCCGCGCTCAGCTACATGAGAATAACAGTAAAACATGCCTCTCTTTTCCTGCTATGCTTTATTGTTACCTGGGAAAGAACTGGCATGGAGAAAAGCCAAATATGGGCAAATAATATGACCATAAACAACACCTGAGCATTGCTCTGCTCGGCGTAAATCTCCCTGAGCAGTCCAAACTTAGATAATGTGTGTGTGTGTGTGTGTGTGTGTGTGCATATGTGCATGTGTATGTGCACACACACATTATACTTAAACACACACACACACACACACATATTATTAACAATTTTAAAATGGAGGGAATCTGCTGTGACTCTGGAAGGTTGTAGGAAGTACGCTTCTACTAGACCTTCCTGCCAGCCAGAGGTGATTCATACTCAGTACTCAGCGCACTGGCTATGAAACACCACTAACCTCACTGGGGCCGGGGGAGCAGGGGGTGCAGGTCTGCTTTGTGGCTGTGCAGCTTGTGTGGCAGGGGAGGGTGGCCCTACCTTGCACTGCTTCGTCTTTGCAGTAGCCAAGTTTCCTTACTTTTTTCCAGCAGGTATTGAACTTGAAGTATTTGTCAGCTTAAAATCCATGATCAGAATATCTTTAGAAAGCGGAAGCACAGAGTCTCATACCTAGGTGAGGGCGGGCGGGCAGAGGTCTCTGTGAGCTTGTCCTCTGACCCCACTTCATTAACTGGAGAAACCAGTGCCTGGGAGGCTCCTGGCCTTCAGGAAGATGCTCACCCCCTCCCCTGCCTCCCTTCCCTCCTGTCCTGCCCTGAGCTGGGGAAGCTGGGCGAGGGCCGGAGGCCCTGTGCCTGCCCCTCTGGCAGCCCAGGTGCAGGGCTGAGATCCCACGGCGGCCTTGTCCCTCCTCCCTCGGGCTCTTCTGAGATGCTGGAGACGTTGGCTGTCTTCTCGGGCAGCAGGCTGTGTTAAGCCAAGTGCCCAGGCTCTCCCAGCCACTCCCCTACTTTTTCTTTTTTCTTTTTCTGTGGAGACCCTTGAATCTGGGAGGTGTCTGTGTACCCAGGTACCTGGTCCCGAGTTCTCCAGCAATTTTCTGAAAGTAGGCTCTTGTTGTGCTGTTTGGCTAAATTTCTGGGAGTAACTGGCTGAAGGCATTAGACTGCAGAGAGTCTGGCTTATTCTCAGAGGGGCTCTGCAAATTAATCACCCTGTGAGCTAAATTTGTTTATAGACATATTTGGAATGGAGGAGCCCCACCTGGGACGCATTCTCTTCATTTGTTCTGTGGAGCACCTGCTCAGAGTATTATGTAGCAGCCCTGCGGCCCCCCCAGTTCTGCAGTACCTGATATCTCACGATGGGGTGAGGGTGACGAGGAGGATAATAACATCGGTCCCTGCTCCTCCTCTTGGGAGTCCAGAGCACTCAGTTATCTCAGTGCGGGTGGAGGCGGTGCAGGGACTTAGGGATGCACGGACATTTATATATAAATATATATATGTGTGTATGTATGTTCGTTTGTTTCTATAGCAATTGCTTCTTAAAAATAATTTAGTAGTTTAATACAAAAGCGGTAGCTGGGTTTTTATGTGCTCGTGGAGGGAAGATTTTTTTTAGTTTCACACATGTTCAGTTTTAATGGGTAGTAATTACATCTCTGTGTTTTGATGTCAGGCTGGTTGTGAGGCCTAATTCTGCAGGCGGTCTCCTCGCTGACTTGCTCACGGCTGCAGTCGTGGAGGGAGGGAGTTGCAGATCAGGGTCCCCTCTTTCTAAGACAAGCCAAGCCTGAGAGGTCCTTGGGTTGTTCCCGCTGCGCGCACACTTGGTCTCCTGGCCTTCCCTCACAGGCCCTGGGTTGAATGTACATGTGGTGGTGTGGGGGGGCTTTCTCTGAAAGGCAGATTCCTTTAAAGAAAAACCGTCCCCACCTCCCCACCCCCGCCTCCTTTCTCAGCGTCCTTTCCCACCTCCTCGCTAGGCTCCTGGTTTGCAGGCCTGATTCTCTGCAGCCCTGGCCCAGTATGTTCAGGAAAGGCAGTAAAAATGAGCACTAATCAATCTTTCAGAGAGAAGCAATGGGCATTAGAAGGCCACTATCCTGTGACTAAACACACCCCCTTTATGGAGTGTTGGTACTAATAAAGGACAGCTTATTACTGAGGCAGAGACCAAAGCCTGGATGAGGTCAACCATGACTGACAGTCATCAGTCATTCTTAATGATACTTTTTCCCGTGCTTTCTAAGGGATTCTGAGCAGAGTGCAAATCATTCGGGGTCATTCATAGTTCATGTACCCACAGATGGCAAAGGTTTTGAAAGACTTCAGTTTAAACTTGTAAAAAAAAAAAAAGGCCCCACTTTTTTTTTTTTTTTTTTTAAGAAAGGGAAAATACCCCAAAACAAAACATAGATTCTTCTTATTGGAACGTTTTCATGTTCTTTCAACCTAATAGATGTTTTACACACTACGGTGCTTGTGCATTATTAAAAGAGACATAAATTTATGTTTTATGACGTCTGTCTTCTTTAATTATTACCTTTGATGTCTATTGGTGACTAAAGAGAGCTTAACAGGATTTCTTTCTCTTCTTAAATTTCGCATCGTGAAACCCAGCTAGTCCCTGACAGATGTCTGTTCCTCACCTTCAGGATTATTTTAAAATCCCTTTCTGATGAGCGGAAGTGTCAAATCAAGGACAGGTCATAAAGTAAAAGTATAAACCTTTTAAAGAGAGACCTTGGTAATATATAAACATTCTGCACACTATCTGAATTTTTTATGGACTAAAGAAAAATTATATTTCAGCTGGAGGAAGGGAGAAGTTTCAACACCGGCCTGCGTTTCAGTGCGTGGCTCTTCCGTAGCTCTTATTTATGGCCATCCAGGAGGCCATTGGCTGTCCTGGCTGTTTCAGACATTTTGACTTGATTTGGAGCCTGCCGGTTAATTGCTGGTGTTTACATTCTGAAGGTTGACTTGGTATCGATTCTGGAGCACAACGTAGTAAAACGGGGCACAGCAGATGTGGGGTGCAGGCCGGGGTCTTCATTCAATCATGGTTTTTTCCTCCCTTCCCCAGGCCTCAGTTTGCTTCATTGAAGATGAAGGGTTTATATAGAGAGAATTTCAAAAGTGTTACTCCTCCAATGGAGCGGTTCATGGGACCCACCACATAGCAGCCCCAAATTGATGGAAGCTACCGATGTGATGCAACAGCTCTATTTTTTTTAAATTATTTTTTAAGAAAAGCATGTTATGCTCAGAGAATTTGCTTTGATAAACTTGAGTTCATTTTTACTAATCAAAAAGGAAGTAAGGTGAAGTCAACAGCTTCAGGGCCTTTCTGCTATTTGCTTGTGTGGACATTGGCAGGTGCCTAGGCTCGGGAAATGCCTGCTGGGTCCATGCTTACTTTCAATCATGGGACAATAGACTCGAAACTTTCCTATAGCTTTTGAAAGAAAAAATTAATATTTTAATTTCAGCAAGCTTCTTTGGACGCCTACTGTGTACATGTATACAAGGGCCAGGCATGGCCCTTGGTGAGTGCCACCTTGTTCTCACAGGGATGGTGGCAGGTGGCTTCTGTCTGTATGCAGATGGTGCACATTTGTGCTGTGTGGGCTTGACCATGAGTTGGTGCATTTTTTGTGCTCTTGCCCCTGCACCTCAGTGTGTCCTGTTGAACACCAGAAGTTGCCACACCAGCTTAGCACAGGGTCAGTGTGCCAGCAGCAGAACTGGTGACCACAGCTCTCCATCTCACATGGGGCAGGGCCTCCCAAGCTGGGGTGGGTTGACCGGAGTGCCACCATGCCCAGAGCGCATGGCAGTTACCCTGAGACTTGCCTGGTGGTGGTTTACTTAATGTTATTTAGATGCGACACCTGAAGGCCATACATTTTTCAGGAATAGGTTCTCCTTGGTCATTTTTTGGGGGGGTAGGGGACTATGATTCTTTAGAACTCAGCCACATGAGAATCACCTCTTTGGGAGGCAGGTTTGTACCCGCTCTGTGCTTTTATCTATGTGAATGTCAAATTCTGGTTTGTTTGGGAAAATGTGAGGCTTAAATTATAATCTGTGCTAAGAGTAGTTTGGAAATAAGTGCTATCTCTAGGACAATCCCCACAGCAGGGATCAGATTTAAAAGAGGCAACTCAGGAGGTCTGGGGACAAAACATATTTTCAAGGCAAAGTCTATCTACCAATTTAAGCATGCATTATAACGTACAAATGCCGCGAAATAAATCTTGATAGGGAAGAAAGGTATCTGGATGTAGTTGTTCTGTGTCGTGTGCTTTGCTTAATCGGTAGGTACTCTGTGTCTGGAAGGAATGGGCTTCTGCTCCACTCACTCTGCTGTTTCCAGAACCTTCCATTTGTTCCCAGTGGTGAGCCCTGTACGCCTTTGATTCCTTCCTGATTACTCTCTGGAAGACATCTATCAGACACTGTCTTATCTGTTTGTAAGGCAGCTCAGGCCCCAGATTTAAGTCATGGGTTCTGGCTACAAGTTAGAGTGTGATTAATAATTGACTAATGTAGCTTTTATTTATCACAGGCTAGCACATTTCGCCATTACTGAGTTAATTTATGTTAAGTGTAAGCTGTCGTTCAATCTGTTTTTCAACTTTTTTTTTTTTTAATCCTAAGTCTATCTTTCACTTTTTGAGAAACAAAATCCTTACACAGGGCACAGACTCACTTGGTGCCAAAAAGTTGATTTCCTTTCAGTGGCGCCATGCATCACCAGCCCTCCCAGCTGCAGTGTCAGCCTCTGACAGAATGACATGTGTCATTTATCAAAGGGGCCAGGCTGGGCCTTGGGAAACGCCGCGACAAAGCCTGAGAGAGTTCATTTTGCAGTCCCCTCCTACCCTGGCGGGCCCTGCCAGGAAGCCCATGTGCTGTGTCCCAGCCTTACTGTAAGTCCTTCAGCTCCGCAGCTCAACCCGCCCCGCCTCGGCGCTGCAGCGCCCCGCTGCCCGGGAAGCCCTGGGACCCACAGGGTGATTGTTCCAGGCCTGGGAACCGACCCTCCACGTCACTCTGTGGGCACACCCCACAGAGCCCCAGGTCCCCGCAGGACGGGTCCTGCCCCTCCCTCGCCCAGCTTTTCACATGCTTTGAGAATTAAAGCTCCAAGTGCTTCTCGGTGGGCCAAGGTCAGGGCCATAGAACGAGCAAGAAAGTGCTTTCCTTGTATCAAAGCAAGTAGGCGCCCACTCCTGGCAGGACTTCGGTCTTATATTTATTTTAGAGCCTGCCTGATAAGGTTCTACTCTGGGCTATTTTTGAAACCACCTACTAAACCACATGCATGTTTCTTCTTTCCCTCGGTTGCTTCGAATTCATCACCCCATGCCTGCCTGCAGGGAGGACAGCCAGGGGGTTTGGGTGACACTGGAGGAGAGCCTGGGAGGAGGGAAGGGCGCTGGACCCCAGGGTATCTCCTTCTTAACTGAGTTCTGCAACCACCACAAAACCGCCAAAAAGTGAAAAGGAGACACACAAATAGAACACTAGCCAGAGGAGACCACGCTGTTAAAATAGAAAATCGCTTGGCTACATGAGTGTTTTTTCTCCTTGGAGGAGCAGAGTTTTGCATTTTAATCGTGTGTGAGAACGTGAGAAAAGTTCCTGTTCCCCGTTCCTGTGCCTTTGTCCTGCATGCTGTCCCCACCCCGCAGAAGTTATTTACAGCATCAGATATCCTTTAAAGAGATAGCAGAGGAGACTGTTGCCTCAGCCAGGAACTTTCCAGAAAGAAGTCCTATAAATTAGCCATCGCGCAGGAGTGGCTGTTTCCTCGCAGGGCTGGCCCTCTCATTTGTCTACATAAGGCTAATTTATTTTTGCAGCCAGATGTGGGCTGACAGCCATCACTCAGGGCTCCTTCCCCCACGGTTAGGAGGTCTGGAAGACAGTCACGTTTCCCATTTTACAGAATCCCCATCAACATTATTGAAGATGGATGTATCCTTAGAGCAGAGATTGATTGTGGATATCGGAGTTATGGTGTCGTTTATCATGGTGAATATTATTTAGACTTGGGTTGTACAAGGCTGTAACTTGAGACACAGCCAGGGGAGGGACAACCTGAGACGCGGATCCGTGAACTTTAATGGATGGGGGCTTTTTTCAAAGCCCAACTCACTTTGGCGTGATTTACTTTTCTTTCGGCGAGGAAACAAGCATTTCAGTTTTAAAGGGACAGCATTCTGGATGGTCCTGTTCAGTGGGTCCCCAGGAAGGCTGGAGACAGAGCCAGGCAGAAACGTGGACAAAGGGACTTTGGTCACACCAGTGTTCCCAGGGGCTGCTCCCCCAGTGGCCTCTTCCTCCATCCTCTCAGGGCTCTGACTGGGCTGCAGGTGGACCTAGACCCCTGAGCTGCCCAGGTCTGGGAACAGGGGAGACACTGTCAGAGGCCTGCTAACCTGTGAGCTGCAGAGAGCAGCCTTTTATACCAAGACACAGTTGCTCCTTGAGCCTTCATGTCGGGAGCATGATGCCGCCTTCGAATGCTAAAGGTAGCAGTGTGTGCAGTCCAGGTGCCCACTGCCTAGTTCCTATCAGTCTCCTCTGCTTTGCTTCAGCATCGCATAGTGGTTGGCATTGCTTAGCCAGTATTCCCAGTCCCTGGGTGTGCAGGGTCAGCACTTTGGAAGTTGAGCTTTTCAGAGGGGAATGTCGTGGGGCATGGATCCCAGGAGCTCCTGGAGCAAGGAGCAGCTCCCTTCTCTTCCTCCCTCCCTCCCTTCCTTCCTTCCCTTTTCTTTTTCTTCATTACAAGGGCTTGAACCCAGGGGTGCTTAACCACTGAGCCACATCCTCAGCCCTCTTTATTTTTTATTTTGAGAAAAGGTCTCACTAAATTGCCTTGGTCCTCATTAGGTTGCTGAGGCTGGTCCTGAACTTGAGATCCTCCTGCCTCAGCCTCCTTAGTTGCTGGGATTACAGATGTGCACCCTCAGGCCTGGAAACCGCCCCCATTTCTAAAGAACAGTCCACCTACCAGATGCCTGGGGCCAGCTACTAGCTGCTTGGGTCATGGCCTCTGGGCCCCAGTTCATTTCATTTGTTGTTAAGATGTTGCTTCCTCCCTGCGTCTCTGGGGTCTGGGGCGGGGTGGATGGAGGAACTGTCCAGGTGAGGGTGGGGAGGGCCTGGCCCTGTGAGCAGGCTGCACTGGGCGGTTCTCTTGGCTGTGCTGGATCACGCCACGTTGCAGGGCCATCACCATTGGTCTGAGAGCCCCGTGCCACTGTGGCTTTGACGACTTCGATGACATCTTGAAAGGCCCCTTTGGTTTCCTTAGGGTAGGACGTTCCTTGCAATTGCACGGTCCACTCAACAAGAAGTAATCCTCTCCTCACTGGAGGCTTGGGTTTGGGAGGACACATACATGATGTTGTGCGCCAATTTCTAGGTGAAGGGAGATGCTGCATGCGCCCTGCAGCAGGGCCCTGGGGGCACAGGTCTGTGTAAACTCCCTCCCTGGCTTGTGGTGTCCCCAGGAGTGCTGAGCTCTGGGGGCCGGCTGCCTTCCCTGTCCACCTCAAAGCTGAGCACAGGGTTTAGTTGTCAAGTGGCCGAGTCCCTTGTGGGGACACTCTGGCACCTTCAAGGCCAGGTGGGCATGCAGTCGCTCCCTGGGCAGTCTCAGGGTGCTGGCAATGCTGTGGAACTTTCCTGCTTCAAGCCACTGGCCATGGCTGGTGATGGACTGGTGCTCTTGGGAGCGGCCTTCCTTGTAATGTCAACCTAACATTATAACAGAGAAAACACCACCCAGGGCAATAGAAAGTGGTCCGGCGACACTGTGAGGGGCATTGCGTGCACCCGTCTGTGAATGGGAGGTAAGCAGTAAAGTCCATCTGGAAAATGGGCCGCCTCTGGAGGGGCCGAGTGCTCCCGGAGGCCCCGGGGCAGGCCTCCTGCAGGCTTTCCTGGGGCGCCGTTCCTCTTACGAGCGTTGAGCATTTGGAGGTTCATGTTCACCTGCAAGTCAGAAGCGCACTGTGGCCCTTTGGGAACACAGGAAATGCCTGCCGGCAGGAAGGAGGTCATCAGATTCCAGGAGTCACAGCGCCCGTCCTGTTGGCTGGGGTCAAATCATCACGCTGCACATGCCGCAGCCATCGTGAGCACGCAGGGTCCTCCGCCGCCTCGTGATGGGGCCTCTGTGTCCTGCTGAGACGCTGCGTGGGGTGAGGGACCTGGCAGCGCCTCTGGCTGGAGCGGCGGGCAGGCCTGCGGGCCGAGTCCAGCACACCTTGCTGAGAGAGGAGAAAACAAGACAAAAGCCAAGTGACTCGACTTCTGCAGCCTCAACTCTGCGTCCGTAAGGAGGCCAAATTTATCACGGCGCATTACGGAGTGCAGCAAATGTCATGAAAACCATTGTTTTTTAATTTTTTTCTTGGAGAGTTTGAATGAGGTGATTTATGGTAGTTATTCATCTTAAGGGTCATCCATCAATTTTTAGTTGCTAGGCAATCAAACCGGCAGCTGTTTGCTTTGAATCAAGCTGAAAAGTTGTCAGTCACCACACGCAGGTATGACCTTAGTGGCTGCAAACATCATGCGTGCAAAATTAAAGAGACGTCGTCTTTCTTGCCCGATTCCCCAGACTTCTGTGTGATTTGTGGCGTAGTACTGGCCCTTCCTGGCTATTACCAGAAAATAAGAACAAAGGAGTATGTGGAAAATTCTGTGAAACTCGAAAATACCCTTCACATACTGTATTTCACCTGCCTTCTGCATTCATGCCCACAGGATAGATTACTCAAGGAACTGCCTGCAGTGGATGGGAGGTGAACCACACAGCTTATGGTATTTACATAAGCCAGTTAAAAAATTCATGCACTTCCCAGTGGGGAAAAACCAAGCCTCAACATGGGCCCCAAGTTGGAGGCCAGCCTGATAGCATTTTTGAGTAGGAGATGTGACGTGATATCTGTCCAGTGGTGGGGGAGAGATGGCACTCTGGGCAGAGGAGGTGCTCCTGGGTGCCTGGCCTGGCGCCTGGCAGAGTTGCTGCCCCGCTTATGCCTGCTGCTTGGCTACACCGAGGTCTCGGGTCACTCCACCTGCAGTCAGGCTGCAGGTGCCACATGACCTGTGAGACCTGCTTTCTCTGCCCGTGCCTGGTACCATGTGCTCTGCTTCTGCAGGATGGGTGGTGGTAGTCCTGCTCCGTGGGGCTCCTGCGGACCCTCGCCTTTCTGTCCCTCCCTCCCCACACAGCATTCCCCGGCTCTTCAGCATGGTGGACCTGGAGGGACAGTTCTAGACAGCGGGCCCTTCCGAGCTGGCAGGTGAACTGTGCCTCCTGTCTGCACCCGAGGCTCTCAGCTGTCCGAAGGGCTTCAGGGTTATCCCTGGTTAGGAAGGACGAGCAGGTGACACCTGAGCCTCAGTGGTTGGGCCAGAGCTCCATCGTGAGTCAATTGCCAAGGAGACTGTGATGTCTCAGGTCTCGATCGGGGTGTGTGTGTCTCCACTGGGCTGTGGAGCTGGTTCCCAGGATCTGGCCTCCTGCACTGACGTCTCCCTACTGACCTGCAGGACTGTCCCCATCCCTTGAGTTTGCCAATGGACATCTAGGCCACGTAGCGGTGGGTGCTTCACTTGTACTTTGGACAGTCTAAAATGAATTTAATTTGGGAATCAGGTTTGCCAACTTTTCACGTGAATGCTTCCTTTTCATTTTTTCATCGCGTAGGTGTTTCCACATGTCCATAACCTTTGCTTGTAGCCCGTGGTCCTGGGCTTTGGAAAGAGAATTTTCTGGCTGGGGCTTCTCATGCCAGGTCTGTTTCAGGTAAATGAAAGGAGCCTGACCCCTCTCGCCTTCATTCACCCACACTTTCAGGAAGACCTGGGGTCCCCTCCCTGAAACCCCCAAGTCCAGATACATTCGGAAGTCAGCATTTTTCAGGGTTTGGAAAGGAAGTTCGTTGTGCCTGCTGTCCCGCCGCACCCTCAGCTTGGTGAATGGTTTTCTGTGGTGAAGCGAATGACTGTTCACCTTATTTCAGGTGAAGAAAACTGGCCTCCGTGCCAGGGAGTCCTGGCAGGTGGATTTGCCATGAGAAAGGTTGGGGAGATTCTTCCAGTCCTCGGAGCTGCTCGGACTCTGGAACCGCGGGTCAGGCCCTTCCCCAGGCCGCCTGGCCTGCCTGCCTGGCAGCTGGTGGCCGGGCAGCAGGGGGTCTCCGGCCGTGTGCTCGCCGGCCTGGTTGGGTTATGTCTTTTACTCTGTGGTGGGAGTTCTCTTTGGAACCCCCGTGCCTGTGGGCAGCGATATCAGTTGGACCTGTGCCCCCCAAAGCCCACTCAGTTGCGCACTTAAAGCATGAAGCAGTGGGAACCCCTCTGTTCCCAATGTCTGCACGTGTCTTATGAAGTGCAGTCTTTACTCAGAGAAGCCCAGAAGCTCCCCTAGCCAGGTCCCCGTGCCTCTCTGCCTGTGTGCATGATGCACGGGAGACGCAGGGACGGTGCTGAGGGTGCCCTGCCCACCACCCCAGCTCTGCAGGAAATGCGCTGGGGCCCACGCAGCCCTGGGGCTTGGTTCCAGATGACAGTGGCTAAGGCTTGAGAGGCACAGGCTCCTTGGGACCTTTCTGGGTTTTGGGTAAGTGCGTGAGCCAGCCTTGTGGACTGACACCAGAGACCTGTGGCGCGGTGAAGGAGCCACGCCCCTGGTGGCAGATGGTGTTCACTGTGGCCTCCGAGGGCGCGCACTGTGCCCAGGCAGTTCCACAGGTCCAGTGCGTTGGGACTCCGCTTCCTCCAGACACCCGCCCGCCTGCCCTGCGTTGGGCCTGCGCTCACCACCGGGGAGGACTCCTCGGGGTTAAGAACCGATTCTTAAAATGCTTAAAAACCGATTCAAAAACCTGCTTTGGAGGGGAGCGGCGCTGGTGTGCATACCTCCACGCCCCTTCTGTCCTCGGAGCTCCAGGAAAGGGGAGGCTGCTCCAGGACAGTCCTTCCGTGTTCCCCCCAGTGTCATTCAGGAGACGGTCCTGTGGCCGACAGTGTGCTGCTGTCCAGGGAGTCCTCGTGCCTGGCCGGCCAAAGGTCTGCGGCTGGAGACTAGGGCCTGTGGGCAGCAGGTGGCCTGGTAGCGCCCTGCCACCTCCTCGGCTTGTCCTGCTGTCTTGCCCTGTGCCTCCTCTGTCCCTGCCCTCTAGCGGTTTCCCGTGGTAGAAGTGTTCCTCCTAAAGTTTTTAGGCTGTTAAAAAAGTTACTTTGAGGTGTTTTGTGCTCTTCAGAGGACAACTGCTCCAAGATCTAACAAGTCACAATAAATTCAGCTCCGGAGCACAGGCGGCGGCGGCCTGCTGGGAATCGTGACCGCCCTGCCAGGGTCTCCCGGGCTGCGTCTTTGTGCGTGAGGTGCCCCCTTTACCCGGCGCCCTGCTAGCTGGGCGGTTGCAAACTCGAATTCAGGCACCGCTGTGCGGGTCTCGGTGCTTCTGCTAACTTCGCGGTTAAACGTGACATCTTCGACACACATATTTCTGTAAACTTAGTTCAAGGTATCAGTAGGAATATTTTTCCCCTCGCATTTGCTGTTCATAAAACACTCGAGGGAGAAATTGTTCCTGTGATATTTTAGATGGTTTTACAATAAATTTCCAATATTGTGGTGTGCCGCCGAGCTTTTATTCCATTTCCTAGTAGACCTGGCACGCTGAAAGACTGTCTGCGGAGAAACTGCTTTCATAATTATTAGTTTTTTCCGGTTTTTAGCAATAGCGGTGCGGTCCCAGCACCCAGGACTTCGGCGCCCGCCGCGGGCAGCACCCAGGTGCTGGGAGCGTTGCGCCCGCACTCTGCGCACGGGGACGCGAGGCTGCAGTCAGCACGGCCTTCCTGCGCATCAATCAAACTGCCTTCAATCCTCCTCGGAACAAGCTGGGATGTAAATAAGAAATAAATATTGACATTAAGCATATGATCCCCTTGGCGTCCTGGCACGCAGCCTTGGGTACCTGATTCTCACTGTTACCCTCAGGAACCTCCGAGGGGACCCCAGGGTGGGCGCTGGAGCACTGGTGTGGTTTGTCTCAGCACCAGATCCTGCGAGCCCTGTGCCCCCTGTGCAGGTCACTTCCTGAGGGCACTGATCCCCGCCTCACACAGTCCCTGTGGTCACCCCTCCACGTGGGCCTCATCCATTGGCTTATTTACTCAATAAATACCTGCTTGTTTCCAGACAGCCCTAAGAACAAGAGAAATAACTAAGAGGGTCTTTGAGGTAATGGATCTCATAGGATGGCGAGAGTATTTTGAAGACTAAAGTGGTTATCAATATTAACCTTATATAAAATATTTTATTATGCATCCTATGGATGTAAAAATTTCATTGAGTAATGAAATAAATGCTATCAGGATTGAATATGGGAAACAAAAAATCCATTTTCCAATTTATCTCCCCCGTCTTCCCGTTGCTGCCTGCACATAATTCAGCCGTGCTCTGCCTCCTGCCTTGCCGGGGAAGGAGGGGTCTCCCTGCTTTCTCCAGCACCTGTCTGACCCTGGCATCCCTTGGGGTCAGCGTCCTCTGTGATCTTGATGGCACTCTCAGGCCTGGCACCCACTGTGGTAGCTTCTGAGGCTGTGGCATGGAGGGCCACGGGCCTGTGTTCTGTCCTGTCCCGGCCTTTCCCATCCAGCCAGGCGTGGGGTCTCCCTCATTCCCTGGACCTTCCTGGAGTTAAGGTCGTTGATGGGGTGCTTTGGGCAGCCCCTGTTTCTTTCCCATCTCTTCAAAGCATGCCGCTTCCTGGTGGTAGCCTTGTGGTGTCTCTGTCCAGGAAGGTACCAGAGCAGGACAGGAGGAGGAAAGCCCACAGGTGTGGGCAGCTCTTCTCCAGCAGCATGGCCAGGGTTGCAACTGCAGGACAGGTTGTTAGATTATTTAAAAACATGCTTAAAGGGGGAAGTCAGTGATTTGGTTACTAAGTACTGAATGTGGCCACATGTGTGCCGGAGTCTAACAGTAGTGACAAGAGCAGTAAAACTCACTCTGGAGCGGAGCATGGTGGGAGATGGCTCTCGTCTGTTCTGGTGGTCGCTGTGCATACCAGCCCTGGCCTGCGAGGGGGTCAGTGCCTGGCACAGCCAGGTACTCACTCCGTATCTAGGGAGGCTGAACCCCCTGGACTCCCGGCACACTTCACTTGGCTTATGTAATTTAATTTTCATAGTGAGCCTAGTATTGTCTCCCTTTATAGGCTGAGGCTTATAAAATTTAAGGCCACGTAGATTAGTGTCTACGGTCATTTCAATTAAGATAGAGCCACGGGGCCTGGTGCCATGCCTCTGAACCCATCCTAAGCGGTGAGTTGAAGTAATTGTGGCCATTGCTGCCTGGCACCTGTCTCGGGAGTGCAGGGGACAGGAGAGGACTGGGAGTGGGGTGCCTGGACCCACCCTGACCTTCTGCTGACTGGTGACTGCATGGCTGTGAGCACCCCAGTTTCCTCAGACGGTGAACAAAGGGTGTGGGGCCAGGGGGCCTCGGATCTGCTCTCGGTAGCGTGTTGTGGTCAGGGTGGTTCCCACGCTCAGTCACGAGCCTGTCCATTGCTGTGTGTGTGAAGTAGGAGTAACATCACACCGTTCATGTGCACACACGGGCGTGCACGGGTGCCCACGCAGGGGTGTGTGCATTCTCGCTCCAGTGACCCGGGGTTGCTTCGTAACAGAGGCTGGGCACCCCATTCCATCCAGCCCAGGGGTTGGGGGGCCTGGGGACACTCCTCATTCCCAGCAGCTCACCGTGTGTCCCTGGAGAACTTCTCTGAAGCCTTCCTGAGCAGAGAACTTTGCTCTTACCTCGTTTAACCTGCCCGTTTGTGTCGCCCTCTGGTCTTCGAGGGCGTGTCTTTCTGATTGGCTGCCTAGCACACGTTTCCCTACACGTTTTGGGTGCTCAACATGTAGCCAGTCCTGCACAGGCAACAGGAAGAGGTCTTTTCTTTCTGATGGTGGGATCCCAACACACCAGCTGGCTCCCCCTTATCCCACCTGGACCAGGCCGCTGCACCATCATGCTGGGGCGGGGGCTCTAGGAGAGCACAGAGGTGGGAGTGGTGGCCACCTCCTGGCCCCAGGACGAGCATCCTTCAGACCTATGCCTGGTCCTTTAGACCAGGGTCTCCTGGGGCTACAGGAAGGCCACCAAGAGAGGCCCAAGGTAAATCCACCTGTTGCAAACCCGTCTACTAAAACAACAGCCTTCAGTATATGAGTAGTTAATGTCTGTATTGATTTTTTTAAACTGCAAATTTCAAGGGAACCTCAACTTTAAGCTCCTTTGGAACATCTGAAAGGTTTTGTCTGTGCTGTTCTTGAGAAATGGGGTCATGGAATGTTTGCATTAGGGAAGAACACAGAAATCTTGATCATGCCTTTGGTTTAACTTTCAAAATTAAATTTTCGTTTTGAACCATTGATTATCAGAAACAATCTCTTGAACATGTTTCTTTGAGTGAGATTAAAGTCCCAGAGTTTTAACAGTGTCTTTTGAGCTTCTTCTTCTTGCACACGGCGTGTGGACGTGTGGACGCAGACCCTGTGCTTGTCCACAGCTCTCCATCTGTGATGGGTCACGTGCTTCCCTGACTTTCTTTGTTAAGTGTTATGAATATGGGAAAAAATAGGATTAACGTGTTTAACGCCCCTTTCCTTGGGCCCAGTGGTAGAGTTTATCCTTCAAAGACAAATGGTGAACTCTTGACTTTAGGAAATATAAATATCCTTGGAGAGACTAACATGTAAAACAGTAAGTTGCGGTTTTACCCAGCAAATCTAAATTCATTTTACCACATCTCAAGGACAAAATTTTATTTTTAAAGGCTGCCCTGTTTCTCTCTTATGCATGGTTTTAGCATGTCATTTTCTCCCTGAAAGTGATGTTTCTGCAGATTTCAAGATAAATGAATTATCTTTTAAAGAGGAAAATACAATATAGTGCTACTTTTTTTTTTTTTTTTTTTTCATGTTTTGAATTTTGTGAGATAAGCTGAAATACAGAACGGCAAGTTCCAGAGTGTCCTTATGAAACTCATGGTTCACCAAGTAGCTGTAGTCCTGTGAGTCCAGAGGCCTCAGTCACTCATGTGCTGTGTCTTGCCACATATCGTCCCACCCATGAGTGCCACCTCAGTCCCTCCTTTATTGAGAACAGTGTCATTTTGCTACCTCTGTCCCTGAATGTCCCATGGGCCACCAGCCAACAGGTTCCTGTTGAGATCCAAGACATTGTCTCAGATGACCCCTGCTTTCCTGACGGGTGCTCTGTGCTTCTGCCTTCCTCCTGGTGGTCCTGGGCTGAGGGTGGTGCAGTGGTGGACACTCCCTGTGTGGTCCACGTCTTTTCTTGGCTGCTATAAAGTCCTTCCATGGAAGAACCTCCTTGCAGTATGGAGCATTCCAGAACGCAGGCCTGTTCTGTGTCCATCTGGAGTCGCTCAGTGGCTCTGAGCAGCTCTTCAGTGGAATGCATTGGAAGTGAGGGCTCACAGTTTTAAGTGCATGTTCTGGTACAGATCTTTCCTGAACATTTCTGGGGTTGGAGGAGCAGCCACTTCCTGCTCCAGTCCCTGTCAGTCCCCTCTAAGAGTGAGCCCTGCCATGAACATGCAGTTCAGAGTATGCTTGGCCAGCCTGTGCTGGTCAGGGCTGGGTTCCCTGCCACTTTCTGTGCTGATGAACAGGACAGCAGGATCGTCCACTCTGACTCAGAACAGAGAGAGTGAGGCTGACGTGGTGGATACGATGCTGTGGAATGAGGGGCTGCTGATGGGCTCATGTTGGTCCCTTGTGTTGGGGTTCCCTGAGCTAGCTCCCTGGAGCTCTTCCTGAATCTGTGATGCTTACCATAAAGAGGGAGATGTTGAAACCAGAGGGAATTTGGAGTTAAATCAGGGGTTAAAACAACAGAGGCTCATTCTCCCTTCGCTCTAGAGGCCAGAAGTTTGAGGTTGAGGGTCACGCTCACTCCAAAGGCACTTGGGGTCCATCCTTCCTGCCTCTTCCAACCTCTAGGGCTCCTGGCTGTCCATGGTGTTCCTCAGCCAGCGGCACATCCCTCGGTCTGTCTCTGTCTTACATGGCACCTTCTCTGTCCTCTTGTAGTAGGCCACAGGTCATTGGATTTAGGTCCCGTCTTCATGTAGTATGACATCATCCCAACCTAACAAATCACGTCTGCAAAGACACTGTTTGCAAATATAGTCACATTGGGAAAATCTTGGAGGACATGGATTTTGGGGGACAGTATTCAACCCACTGCAGACACCAAGGAGAAAGTTGTATTAGGTCTTATCATTGGACACCAGCTTTTATTGAAGATTTAACCAACTCTAAATCATAGATGTGCTCAGGGTATGTTGTACATAAACCAACTGTCAATATGGTTTGATAACCAATAGTTATTGATAGCCAATTGTCACTGTTGGCAATAACCAACTAGCAAAGCGTCATCTTGGCCATTGTGAGTTCACACTGGCTTATGAAGGTGCTGACTGATCCTAGGGAAACTTACTAATGCACAGCTGCAAGGAGCCCTATGACTTTGTCAGGTGGGGAGGGGGACACTGATGTACAGTCCCCCAACTTCTGGTCCTCCAGAAACTCCCAAGGTCGTGACTCAGTGAAACATCCTGAAGGAAGCCGAGGTCGGTAAATGACTGTATCTTTTATCATTTCAAATGTGTTTCCCTGAAGTTTGACAACTGAAGAGCTAAATATTTCTCCTGTTTGACTTGGGTTACTGCATCAGCTTCAGGCAAGTGTTGGACGTCTGCCACATCAGCGGGAGACGTCATGTAGCTGAGAAATCCTGCAAGGGTCCACCACTGATGGAGCGGCCATGTTGAGGATCCTCACTGGGTTTGGAGATTGGAGGGTGAACTGCTCCACAGGGAGTAGCAGGGGTTTAAGAGGGACTGAGGCTGGGTGAGAGGCTAACCATTGCTGTTTGTGTTGCATGGCCACATGCTTGGCTTTTGGTGGCTTGCACGCATTCACTGGAGGTGAATCTGCCCTGAGGTTTGTGGGACCTAGCTCTTGAAACCCATCCCCTTCCTGTCATAGTCTGTCTTCCTCTGCGCCACCAGGGATGTGCTGCCTGATCCAGGCCTCATGGGGGGCACACACTGGGGTCCTGCAGGAGGTCAGACTCTGGGATGCCTCTGAGGTCTGGAAGTGGCTCCAGGGTCCAGGAGCAGGGTGCAACCAAAGCCTGGCAGCACCTTTCCTAAGACCAGTTGGACAGTGCAGGTCTTGCAGATTTAAGTGGCCTGGCCCGCCTTCACTCTGGGGCTTTCATGGCCCCTCTGGGTGAGGGAATCATTCACAGTACAGTAGCTCAGTTGGCTCCTAGTTCATCCTTCCCATAGCCATTTCAACCTCAGCCTCCTCTAAGATACTCTACTGGGTATTCTGAGAAATGCAGTAATTAGTGGGTGAGACCTTGCCCTCCATGAGCCCATGTCCTGTTGGGGAGAAAGTGTGCATGCCTGATAGGTAAATAATAAGTGGGCATGACAGGTGTTTCAGGAGGGATGCAGATGAATTATGGGGAGCCAGAGCCCAGGAAGTTGCTTCTTGTCTGGATACCTGGGGAAGGGCGACCGCGAGGAGATGCGTGGCTTCTGCAAGGCGTGGGCCTGTGGTCCTTCCAGGGTGAGCCAGGTGTGTGTGTTGGTGTAAGCAGCGGGGAGAGGCGTTGCCCGGCCACGTGCAGCAGCGTGGTCGGCAGACTCCCTAGGAATGGCTGAGGAACGTTCAGATTTAGGGATGAAAAACACCAAACATTTTGACCTGGAACATAGATCTTTGACTAAGCAACTCTAAATCTGCCTGAGAGCCCCACATTTCTTTATGTACTTTATGTGTACACAGGCCTCCGTTGAGTTCAGCCTGGGTGGTTTTGCCTTTTCTCAGACTCACTGATGGGCCTCCATGCAGGCTCTTCAGCCACAGCCTGCCACGTGCTTCCCAAAGGGGCGGGGCTTGTGGGAAAGTACAGCGGACTGTTCAGGACCCGCCGCAGCCAGCCGGCAAGAGTGCGCACACACCACGGCAGGAGGGGCACGACCAACTGCCAGTGGGTCGGCCAGTTGCTCCCTGCGCAAGTGGGGGCTCTGCCCCGGGGGGCGATCAGATGGGAGGAGCAAGCAGAAGCAGGTCTGAGGGAGCCGGGGTCCTGCCCAGGCGGCCTGGGTTTCCCTGCGCCCCGGTAAGTTCGTGGAGGGGAGCTTCTCCCTGCCATCGGGGGCCCCCCAGACAGGCACAGAACGTCTCCAGCCCCATGTTTATCCGTGCAGGGTCACACTGGCCCCACCGTGTGTCTCCCCTGGCCAGTGGAGGATGAGCTAACCCAGGCACAGAGCCAGGGGTCCTAGCAGGGGGACTGGGTGGACCCCGAACCCCCACCCTGTGCCGTCCATCAGGGGATGGCAGCCCCTTGCGTGGCGGCTTTCCTTTGCCTCTCCGTCCGGCTCAGTCCTTTGCTGGTGAAGAAAGCTTGGGGTGCTCTGTGCTTCCTGGGGACACGCCTCCCGTCTCACTATTAGGACTCCCGGCAGCTAGGAGGTCTTAGTTTATTAAGAGTTGGTTTAGAGGCTGAAAAAGGAAAGAATATCTGACCTCATTCTTTTCAAGATTTCCGGTCCACCCCTGGTTGTGGCGAGCTCCTCTCCCCTCCCTCTGTCTCCCCCCACCACACTCTAGGAGAGAACTCTTTTAAAAGTTAATGAAGGAGTTGCAGTGGAACCCTATTAGATTTTCCTCCCATTAAATGCCTGCTACAGACTTTTAATGGATGTTTTAACTAGGCATTGTTATCAAAAGGACTATTGCACAAATTAAAACCAGGCCTACAATCTGTGAAGAGAAACCGGATTTACTTTTTGCCTTTAGGTAAAAAGGAGAAGAGAGGGAGAGGTGAATTCCGCGTCAGTATTTTCAGAGGCTGGATTGGGGACCAGCCGCACTGCCTGAAGCTGTGCTTCCACGTTTTGCCTTGCCCCCGTTTGAAAGGGCCGGCATGTGCAAGGAACCGGCTTTTGAGGGGACGTCATGTTGGCATTTAGTTATTTAGTTGATATTAAAATGCTTCTTCGTTCTAAAGAGGCGGCTTCGAGCTTCCGGTTTTCAAGCGCACAGGCCCTGGCAGAGGTCGAGGCCTTGCGGGGCTTTGCGCCTGCTGGTGCTAACCACAAAAATACAGCATTTTTTAAACTGCTGGGGTTCTGAGTTCTCATTTTATTCTGATTTATTTTATTTTAGTGAATTTCATCAGTTGTCCTATAAAGTTGTTTATTCAAACTCCAATTTTGGGGTTCAAGTGGAGGGATTCTCGTCTCCTCCTAGCAGGTACTAGCGACCTGAACGCTCTCCTAGTTCTCCATCCACAGCTTCATTGTAGAGCATCTGTCAGTTAATTTCCAGCTCAAATTATTCATAATCATGGCATTTAAAAGGTGTCAGGTTCTTTAGCCCCTTTATGTACCATAACAGAAAACAAGTAGTGTTTTGCTTTGCTGAGTGTCGTGTGGTGGTGTCCATCTTGGCCAGCACTTGTCTCTGACCTCTCCAGATCTGGTTCCCTGGAACCAATACCAAGCCATGGGAAGGTGGTGCCCTCTCTGCCGAGATCGTGTGCCCCCGTGCCTTCCACGCCCGTCCCCAGCTGTCCGAGTGCCCCTCTCCAAGACGCTATTTCAGATTTTGCTTCTCAGAACCCGACGTTTGGAACAGAAAGTCAAACCCAGAGCCTGTGAGCTGGGCCCTTCCTCCTGAAGACCAGGTCTCCGGAAGGACTTTGGCTTAGAGGCACTTACTGCTCAGGGCCAGGTGCTTCTGTGTGACCCCCCATGTGTCTTACGGCAAAAGTGAGGCGCGGGTCCCCCCTCGCCTCAGGAACGCGGGGTGCAGCAGGAACCCTGGCTCCGTTCAGCCTCTCGTGGGGCCACCGGTTGCTGTGGCGTGGGCGCGCAGGCGTGGGATGGAGAGGAGTCCCCACGCCAGGCTGATCGGAATGCACCCTGGGGCCCAGCTCCGAGCCCCCGGCTGCCCGCCAGCGCGGAGCACACCGCGACGCCGAAACCCTGCGAGTGGATTTGATTTTACGAGCTGTATTCCCCCAAACACTAAGCCATTTAGACCATGGCCGAGTCACGGGGTTTAGGGAGGGTGATGGCTCTGGCTCTGCGTGTGGGGGAGGAAGCCGATGGCCTTTTTTTCTTTTAGGCACAAAGCTAGTTTAATTGAAGGAATAATTTGATTTGCTGCCGCCACAGCAGAAGAGCTTGAGATGTGGCAAATTTTCTCTCCTTTCACCCAAACTCAAGAATTTAATGCCAGCAGGTGAACTTCTGAAGGCTGCCATCAAGTATACAGAGACAATAACTGTCTTAAGAGCGGAATTTTGTCAATATTTTTTGCTGTGGGCCAAAGAACATTCACAATAATGGAGCACTAAAGCCCTGCTGGAAAGTGTGCAGAGAGAGGCAGTGGGATTTATTCGGAGCCGGAGCCTGCAGTGTTCTGGTGGCATCAGTGACTTCTGAGTAATCCTTTGCCCTAGCGAGTGGGGACCCCAGATACGCCTTGCTGTTGAGGAGGAGCGTCTGGCAGATGCTTCCGCACAGGATGGGTGACCCGTGCCCAGTGCCTGGGCTTGTGATTCCTCTTCAGGAGCCACATTAACCCTGCACCTACTATCCCCTTTGCCAAGTGCCAGTGTTTTGTTTTGTTTTGTTTCAAATATTTTTTAGTTGTCAATGGATCTTTTATTTTATTTATTTAGTTATATGTGGTGCTGAGGATTGAACCCAGGGCCTCACACATGCCAGGCAATCACTCTACCACTAAGCCACAACTCCAGCCCCAGGGCCAGTGTTTTTGACAGATGACAAGCAGTGGCGGAATGGCCAGAGCCAGCAGTGTGGTTGGCCTCGCTGGGGCTGCTGTCCCCTTTGGAAAGGTGGCAGGGCTCTGCACTGGGCAGGAGGCAGGAGGCAGGCGGCTGTGTGATCAGGCAGGCCCGTGCCTCCCCTCCCAGCAAGCGCAGACCTCTGCCCTTGGTTTAAGTGTGCCAGTTTGCCCTGCTTTTGCAGAAAGTTGGTTAAATAGCAAATTGTGCATCCCACAAAATGCAATGGTCGTGACGACTGAAAGCAGGTGTCAGATTCGGTTGCCTGATTCGCCTTGCCCCTTAAGTCATCTCACTTTGAAAGGAATGATTCCCTGAAATTCCATTTTGGAAAACGCCTGTCCCTCCCTCTGTTTGTGGGACCGTGCCTGCATTGTCAGGGCTCTCTCAGGAGTGCGGTTTCCCGATCCCAAGGTGGAAATGTTTTTGTAATTTTGCTAAAGGTTCTCTGTATTTTGTGTAATTAGGAGGGAGAGACAGGAGCAGCTGCACACACGTGTGTGAGCTCACGCTCGCAAGCTCAGCAGCACAGCTTGGTCCTGCTTTGAAGTGTGAACATGTTTGTGACCTTGTCATTAAATGTACTTGTTGCTGTGTGCATTTGAAATTTCAGACTTTTCTGTTTTTTTTTTTTTTTAAACTTCCTGTTCGTTTTAATGGAAAAGGGTAATAGCAAGAGATTTTATTTATTCAGGGCCATAGTGCAGGCAAAGTGAAAGTAAATCCCAGGCTTCCGGTTGCATTAGAAAACCAGAAAAACCAGAGGCTGTTTTCTAAAATGTGAAGGTGAAGGCAGGAGGCAGATTCTTTGAGGAAGTTTGGAAGGAGAGAAGCCGCCTAATACTGTGTTTTGAGGATATGTATGAAAAATATATTTGAGCTTGCAGAATGTCCTCGGAGCTGCACGCTGCATCCTCTGGGCAAAGAGGGCGTTCAGCAGGCTCAGCGACGTGGCAGCAGGGTGGCTCGGTCATAATGTCGTGGCTTCAATAATCGCATTCTGTTTCAAGTGTAAAATTCCTACCTGGTCCAACTTAATAACTCTGCTGGTTTTTAATGAAGACGTTTTCCCTTCAGAAATATCATAGGATGAGGTCGCAAGTGAAATGGGATTCAGTGTGTTAATCCTTAGGCTTGTCTAGAAAGACACAGATCTGGGCCCCCTTTTCCTTCCTGCTCTCCTTTCTGTGTGTACCTCGGGCGTCCACATGGGATTGCTCAGGTACTCTCCTGTCGTTTTACATAATCCCAGGGTTGTTTGTTATTAGATAGATTGAGTAATGATGACCTCAGAATCGTGGAACTGAAAACATAAAGATGTTTTTGTAAATGCAGTCGACAATTAACTGGCCCATATTGATGGAGGGTGGAAGTGAAATAAAATAGAAAATTTACAAGTTGAAAACAATTTTTCTCACTTGGAATCGTTTTAAGATAACATTTTGGTGCAACATACATGCTGCTTACTTTGTTCACAGATGCCATTTATTTGTCCAGCATGTCCGGCTCTGTAAGTGAGGCCCTCCAGTCATGCTCTGTAGGGTCTGCATTCTCTGCGGGATCTCGGGTCTCCAAACCTGGAGTTTCTCTGAAGCTGGCGGAAGGGCTCAGCAGAAGCCAGCCCGCGGGGCGCTGGCGTGTTAGTGAGCCAGCAGGGCCAGGGACCAGCCGTGGTCAGACGGGCCTTTCTGTTTTGGAGGATGCCTTCATTGGAGTGAGGGGAGGGGAAGTCTGGGTAGGTGGCCTTTGGCTATGGCTCCCCTGCCATCCTGTGTCTCTGGGGGGCAGGCAGTGCAGCCACCTGGGGAGCCTCGCCCTCCCCGCCTGCCCCTCTGCTGGGCTCAGAGCAACCCGAGGAGGAGTACTGTCTTTCTGGCACTGTTCCACGCCCGGGTCACCAGGTCCTGGCTGTGCTGTCCTGCTGTGTGACGCCCATGTGCTTACTCAGCACCACCTGTGACCAGGCCAGCCATTCCGATGCCTCTCCATCTAGGATTGTGTTCCTGCAGTTCTTCCCAGGTGATCCCGGAATGGAGCACCTGGTGAAAGAAAGGGCTGACGACCCTGGGTTCCCTGCCACCCTGAGGAGTGGTCCCTGGGAAGGGATTCCGCTAGGACCTCAGCTTTCCCACTCTGAGCAGGGCGGAAGCAAGTCATGCTGTGCCCTGGGCCCTGCCCACGCTGCACCCATCTGTGCCCACCCACCCCCTCAGTGCCCCATCCCAGTGAGGATCTGGAAGAGCGGCTTTTAGTGCAGAGTGCCAGGGTTTTTTTTAAGAAGTCGCTTCACCCATGGGGTCTCTCCTTCCAGAGCAGTGGCCTGCAGCCCCTCTGGGCCAAGCCTGTTGTCCTGCATGAGGTCAGTCCTCTAACCCAAGTGGGGTCACTGAAAATTGGAGCCAGCTTCCCCTTGCCCTCACTGCCCTGGACAGTGCCTGGCCCAACTGAAACTGAGTGAGTGTTTGCTGAGTGAATAAGTGAAGGGATGAATCAGCCCACAGAGGACCGGGGAGAGCAGCCCCTCCTGCCAATCCTCTGTACCTTCCCAGAAGCTGCGAGAACATCCTCCATGCAGGGCTTGGCTCACGGCTGCAGGGTGGGTTCCTGAGAGGCTTGAGGACCTTTCCATCGGGGATGTTTTGTGGATGTGAAAGCCACAGAGCATCAAATGAGGGAACTCGGGATTCACTGTGGCATTAGAATGGCGGCACGTGGATGTGAGAGAACGAGGCAGTCGTGGGAGCGCTGGTCTGACAGGCGGTCCCTGGCCTGGGTCTGCAGCAGGGTGCTGCCAGGGCCTGCAGCTCTTGTGCCGGGCCTGCCTCCGGGAGGTCCCCTGCCGGACAGTGGTCTGTGCAGGGGTGCACCAGGGCACCCAGAGGTCTGTGGCCACAGGGACTGCCCC
>JAJEJO010002662.1:1033225-1045725 GCA_020662805.1 Glaucomys volans
AGGAGCAGAGGTGGGAGGAGCAGGCTGGGAGGAGCAGAGGTGGGGGGTCAGGGTTGGGAGGAGCAGAGGTGGGAGGAGCAGGCTGGGAGGAGCAGGCTGGGAGGAGCAGAGGTCGGGGGGCAGGGCTGGGAGGAGCAGACTGGGAGGAGCAGAGGTGGGAGGAGCAGGTTGGGAGGAGCAGAGGTAGGAGGGCAGGGCTGGGAGGAGCAGAGGTGGGAGGAGCAGGCTGGGAGGAGCAGAGGTGGGGGGGCGGGGCAGGGGAGGGAGGGGGGGAGGGGGGAGGAGCAGGGGGGGGGGGAGGGGGGGGTGGGAGGAGGGGGGGGGAAAGGGGAGGTTCCGCTGGGCTGGGGGGAGTCAGGGAGAAGCTGTGCTGTTCCCATCTGGAATTGGAAACCACCTTCAGGTGTGTTGAAGTTTGAGAGGCGAAGTCTTTTCAAAGGGAATTGGCAGGAAAAGGGGCTTAAACATAATAGTGGGACGAGCTGTGTTTGAGTATAAAAGTGCCCACCCGATGGGGTTTCAGACGTGGGGAGAGGATCTGATGGTCAAGGGAGTCACCACGGAATCTCCAGCACTTACGGTCTTCAGGTTTGTGGCAGCCTTGTGTGGTTATCTACCAAATGTGCCACTTCATGAACACCTCCCAGTGTTTCCACGAGTCAGCGTTATATGGTGGCAGTGAATAAATCTTCAACTTATAAACGCATATGGGATTGTATTTGCAGCATTTATTTTTGTGGCACAGGCCTAAGTCCTGTTGAATGACTGGGCGTCCTGTGGTCCCGGCCTGGGCAGGGCCGCCTGCTGCAGTGCTGATCGGGTGCTTCCTTGGGGGTCATATTGCACCTAATTTAATTTTCCTTTTTCGTGATTGTTTTAAAAATTAAAATTAAATCTTGCTGTATAATACACTGTAATTTAGAATCAAAAGCAGTGAATCGACAGTTTTTTTTTTTTGGAACCAGGGATTGAACTCAGGGACACTCGGCCACTGAGCCACATCCCCAGCCCTATTTTGTATTTTATTTCGAGACAGGGTCTCACTGAGTTGCTTAGGGCCTTGCTAAGTTGCTGAGGCTGGCTTTGAACTCACGATCCTCCTGACTCAGCCTCCCAAGCTGCTTGGATTACAGGCATGCGCCACTGTGCCTGGCTCGACAGAGTTTTTTTGCTCAGCTTTTATCAACATTTTTTGTTTCACAGCTGGATTCCTCCTTATCTGGAAAAGAAGACACCCAGGGCTTCACAGGGCTCTAGAGTGATGTAATGAGAATGTACATAAATAGGTTCTGAGACATTAGTCAGATAAACCAGCTTTTTTGAAGCACAGTAAAACCTGACCGATTAATGACCATCTTTATTCTCTGAGCACAGCTGAGGAGCAGGGAGGACTGAAGGTGGGACACCAGAAGGCCTGTGCTTGGGGATCTCCTGGACCTTCCCCATGTCTCCCCAGCCTCCTCACTCACCTTCTTACTTTTTCTGTTACATACCAGTCTCAAACTCACGAATATCTGTCCTAGGCCACAGCCAATCAGAAGTTGCCAACTGGAAGCAGGGGGAGGTAGACAGCAGTGAGAATGCGCTAGCAAATGACCTCAGGAAGCGCAGTGAGAGGGGAAGCAGACAAGAAGGAGCACCTGGAAACAGTCCTGGGCCTGCGTTGAGACTAGTCGCTTTTGGAGGAGGCGGTGGTGGGTTTTATTTCTAGTTCACAGGAAGACTCCAGCTTGTGGTTTATGCAGCCTGTATATTTTATGTAGATTTTTCAATGCTTAAACATGTTTATAAAATTGTTTTAAACGTAAACTTCCAGTTATCCAGAAAACACAGCTTCTCAAGAATGCTCCCCACTTGGGTTCTGAACAGTCGTGGTGATTTGCCTGAGGATAACTGATTGTCTGAATTCTTTGATGTATTTTATGGAAATGTTTTTGCCTATAATCTCTCACGGTTAAACATACTTTCTGCGTCTGTCTTGTATATTTTTTGAGTCGCATTCGCTGGAGTTGGTCCAGGGGGCGTTGGATGCCGCCGTGCTCAGTGGGGTCTCAGCGTGTGCAGGTCTGCGTGACCTCTCCTCTGCCTCTCACCCCGGCTTGGGTCCTCCTCCTTCAGGGCGGTGGGCTGCTCTTCGATGCCTGGAGCGCTGAGGCAGTGTCACTACCTGCGCGTTTGACCACACTGCATGCTGGGCGTCTAGTTCAGTGCAAAAAACACAGCAAAGCGCAGGGCGGTGCTGGGTGCGCTTCGCTTCCGCAGTAAGAGCTGTGTGCTGACCAATCTGCTTTCCCCGACGTAGCAGGGTACAGCTTGAGCCACTTGCCACTTCTTAAAGTATGACTTTCAGATTTGACACGGCATGGTGTCTAATAATAGTGCAGGTATTAGGAAACTGTCCCCTATAATTTTTAGTAGCTGTGTGGGTTTATTTTTTTTTAATATTTTTAAGTTGTTGATGTACCTTTAATTAATTAGTTAATTAATTAATTAAATGTGGTGCTACCAGTCGAACCCAGTGCCTCACAGGTGCGAGGCAAGCGCTCTGAGCTACAACCCCAGCCCTGGGTTTCTTAATTATTAAAATATATGTTTTTAGAATTGGGCATAAATGAAAGAATTAAAAGTTCACTTTTTAACATTCCTAGTAAATTACTTTTCATAGAAAATAGCCATCTGAATTAATTGATCTCTATTAAAAACAATGGAATTGTCACATTGATGCTGTAGGTACAAAACCAAGAGATAATAAATAGACCTGCTTTGTGCATGTGTATTTTACTTCTTGTACTCAGGAGGAGACCGAACTAATGAAGAAAAATAACATTTGTGCTTATGTCCTAGAAGAATGTCATAAGAACTATTTATTGCTCACTAAAGAAATTAGATTACTTAATGAAGGTGAATTATTGACTTAATTTATTAGGAATTTAATTTGGGAGTTATTTTCATAGGAATGTTGGCCAAGACAAGAATGATAACACTTTCATGCATAAAGACATTCAAATGACTTTAAATAGGCAACTAAGTGTATTCCAATGGAAATGGGTATTTTCATGTTTTAAAAATAATATTTTTTTCAAAAAAGAACTATTATCAATATAACTATGCAGTAAATAGGGAGTATGGTATCGTTAAGAGGAATTCAGGTTCATAGCAGTGTTGCTTGTCATTGATAGGAGTTGTGTCACTACTTCATAAATTAGGCTCCATTGCTAAAATAATTGTCAAGCTGTGTTGCATAGTGTGGTAGCTGTTCCTTGTTAATTTTGAGTCATTAGAACCCAGAAATTGGGCTGATCCAGCAACCCCATTCTGGTCACAGTGGCTGAGCTGTGTCTCTGAGGTTTCTGAGCCATGTGGCCCATGGCAGCTGTGTGTGTGTGTGTGTGTGTGTGTGTATGTGCGTGCGCACGCACACACATGCGTGTGTACATGCAGTTACACTGGGTCTTAAATTGCGTCTGCTCCCCCGGCCTTCACGTAGGTAGGGTGCTGCCCTTGCTGGAGAGCTACACTCTCCTTTCTGAATGCAGCACGATGGAGAAGGAGAGCTGTCATGATATCTGCGTGTGAAGTAGAGATTGTCGTGAAAGCCAGAACTGGCACATTAAGGGGAATTCACTGGAATCGTCTAGAAATATCTTCATGTAATTATCATCTGAGTGATTCATGGATTAGATGGAGCAGTGTGGGGAAAGTCTCATTTCTTCTTTAGGTAATTTATTTCTCTCTGAAACTTGGTGATTTTGGAAGCTCCCTGAGCGTCTGCAGTCTGCAGGCTTTGGGTGCCTTCTAGAGCAACACGTGTCTGCGCCCTGCCTGGCACAGGAGCTGGATAGCTGGAGGCATTTCTGTGTTTGCAATTTAGATTTGTTTTTATCTCTGAGATGTAGTGTTTCAGATGAAGTATTTTCACTTATAACAGAGTTATGGGGAAATGCTGTGGCTTTTTAAATATCCAGATAATTGGATTTTATTGCCCGTGTATCAGAAAACAGTGGTGATGTGTATTTGTCTCCAAGATGTATGTGAAACACCCCGCTGTATCTCATCTCTGATGCAAGGGGCCCGTGCTACTGCTTCTTGCAGTTTTAACGAAGACAGTTAAAAAGCTTTATCAAATTGATCTTCAGTTTGGAGATCATTAATGAACTAACCTCCTTCATGGACAGATCACTCAAGGCCCCAAATAGCATGTGATTTCCTTTGTTTTGCAGTAACTCATTGGAAACATTTACCAAAAACCTTAATGTACACAGAAAATGCTACACTGTTGTAAAGTGATGGGTCCTTTTTATTGCTGCACTAAACCATACTTCTTGTCATGTGCCAGAGATAAATATGTGATCTGGTGTGTGTTTCAGAACCTTGGTCCCAACAAGGCAGAGGAAGGAGGAGTTGCATCTGGTAATAAGAGCAAATATTTGATCAGACATGACTTTCTAAGAAAAAATGTTCTTAGAGTGGTTGATTATCTGAGGATATTTCACAAATTACTAATTTTGGAAATTGTTAATTTTTTTTTTTTTTAAATTTGGTCCTGGTTGCTCAGGAAGCGTGGTGTTAGCAGCGGAAGAGTCGGTGCCTGCAGAGGGGTTTGTGAGCTCGCTTTTGCTCTGGAGTGTCTGTGTGACTTGGCTGCTGTCTGAGAGGCATCACGTCAGTGCCCTGCCGTCTGTGGGTCTTTCCTTCCCTCCTGTGGATGCAGAACCACCTGGGCTGCATCAGGCTTCTCCCCTTGAGACTGGAAGCTCTGCTCCTTCCGCTGTGACCTTGGGCACTCTGCCCGCCTGGGCCTCTTGGCCTGGAAGATGCTGGAACTGCGGTGGGGAGGGCATGATCTTGGGAAGCGCCCTGACACCTGTCGCCTGATGTGCCACAGTGCGTCTGCAGCTGGGGTGGCTGCGAGGACTGGCACCGGCCCTTCCTCAGTTCTCTGTGAGCACACCACCGTGCAGGGGTCCATGGGATGTGCCGGCACACGCTGGGTGCTCTCCGCAGCACGCCTGCATCCAGGTCAGGTTCTGACGTGTGTGAACCCCCATCTCACGTGCACCCCTGTGCCATATCAAGGGTGCACCACGCGCACCTTTGACTTAAAATCCCAGGTGGAGAGTGACAACTGAAATCCCAGGTGGAGAGTGACAACTGAAATCCCAGGTGGAGAGTGACAACTGTTGCTCTTGGTTTTTTTGTTTGTTTGCTCTTGCTATGAATGCTAAGTAATTTTTGTGGGAAGAGACAAGCATTTGTATTCTTTATCAATATCAGGGAGTTAGCTTTACCATTGGCATTAGGAAACACAAGGACGACTTTCTTTGGGCAAAGGGAAGACTTTTTCTCCTAGAGTAATAACTTCCAGTAATAAATATATTTTCCTTGGCAATATAGTTCATGAACGTGTCATTGTCTCTGAAACAGCTTACCACAGATGAGGCTGTCTTAAGTTTTCTGCGACACTCTTATTTTATTTTAAAAATGACTAAATTGATTTTGTGGCCCACTAATGAGTTTCCGCTCTCAGTTTGAGAAACTGAGAGTCTCCTTGCAGGGTGCCCTCCTGCCTAGACTCCCCGTGAGCAGAGAGGACAGTGGTGACCTGTGCCGGTGACGAGGGTGCTGTTGGCATCAGCTGCAGCTTACTCACATGTTCTTAACTTATTACTCACCTATGAACGATGTGCATTTCTTTAAAATAATGCAGTTCCATAAAGAAAGAATTGACGCTTCATAATAAAAATGGGTTAAATCAAGTTACTAATCTGTTTCCCTGTCACCCCCTCCCCCACTTCCTCTTAAGGTGACCAGTAGAAACCTCCTGTCTCCGGGCTCACACAAACATACAGAACTCAAGAACATACACGTGGGGTTTTCTTTATTTCATAAAATATGGAACCCGTTGCTGTGCGCCTGGACTTGTCACCGATGAGAAGGTGATGATAGTCAGGATCTGCCTAGAGATCTCACCCCGTCTACTTCTAGGGGCAGTTTTTTAGGGTGCGGCTGTCCCGTATCTGTCTAGCTAGGACCTCACCAGCAAGTGTCCAGGCTGATGGACACTTAGGTCATATGGTGCTTTATTTCCAAGGACGTGGTCGGTCCCCATAGGGTGTTGCTGGGTCAGACAGGATGTGAACTCAGTTGCCAGCTGTGTCCAGGAGGCTTGCACCAGCACCCTCTGTGAATGTGAGCCTCTGAGAGGTCCCACGCCCTGTGTGAGCCCTGCTTCCAGGCCGCTCAGGTCTCCCAGGGACTCTGGGCCTTGTTGGAGTTACCTGTGTTTGGAGTCCGGCTTGTCCTCGTGGGCAGAGCCCTGCCTGTGAGTGAGTGAGGGAAGGAGCAGGATGAGGCAGGGTGCCTCCAGATGCCTTTCCATGCTCAGCTTGGTGGCTCCTGCTGCCCTGGCCTTGGTGGCTAGTGAATGAATTCATCTTAACATCAGACCCATTTGTGTCTTCATGGACACTAGAGGAACCATGTGGCTCTTGCAGTTCCCAGCATGCGCCTGCTGCTCCCCGGGACCTTGCAGCATGTTGCCCATGTTGAATGGGGAGGGGGTCCTTTCACGTCCTGCCTTTGACTTCTGCAGAGACCACGACTGATACTTCATCTCGTAGCCCATGCGGAGGAGCTGGTGTCAAGTAGCGAAGCCAGGCAGTGGTTTGCAGAAGCTGAGGAGGGAGGCTGTCCCTTCTCTTTTCCTCTGTGTCCTCATTCCTTCTTCCTGTGCATAAAGTTCATCTGTCGGCCGAGTTGGAGATGCAAGAGCTTCTGGTGCTCTGCCCCTGTAGGCCTGCGGGTGGCTTGGGGCGGGACAGCCACCCCTCGCTTCCTCACTGGTGGTGGGGGTTCCTTCCCTTGATGCTGACCTGAAGCAGTACCGCCGTGGAGCGCCCAGGCTCCAGGCCCAGCCATGACCTGTGGTGTGCAGAGCCTGACATTCCCGCGTTCAGAGGAACCCACGTGCAGCAGGTCCTCTCGGCTTTACATGTGTTTTCCTTATGGCAACTCTGATGCCCACAGAGAGTGGGGGAAGCCCCCAGCCAGTGCTACCTGCAATCTTTCTCTTGGTGACCCTTCTCAGCTGGGTCAGGACTCCCCCACACCTCCTGCTCCCACCAAGCCCCACTCCCTGAGATCTCCCTTCTCTTCTGGTCTGCAGTGACCCTCCCTAGGACCGCCCTTCTCAACCACCGAGGCTTCTTCCTGAGGGGTCTGAGCCAGCTGGGTTGAGCCCGATTGGTGAGTTGGACGAGAAGGAGTAGGAGGGCTGTCAGTCAGAACGGGACACTGTGGGAACGATCCCCATGCCTTGGCTTCAAGTGACCAGGTTGCTGTGTTGTTCCTATCACGTTGTCCTCACTCAGGGACCAGGTGATGTGCATGCGCCACCTGGAGCATTGGCAGCCACTGTAGCAGGGTGAGGGACGTGGCATCATTTCTGCTCACATTTGATTGGCCACACCCAGTCTTGGGAGGCAGAGAAGTGCAGTCCTCCAGTGCAGTGGGGGAGTAACCTGAACACCCCAACCTGCTTCACAGCCAAGTGGAAAGAGGAAAGGTGGGAGGAAGGAGCAAAGGAGGCCCATTGTGTGTCCAGAAGTAAGAGATCTCTTGAGACCAGGCAGCTAAGCACCTCAGAGAGGCCCCAGATTTTTATGAATTCATGGCCTCCAATGGTAATGTTTTGAAGAACAAGTCATCTCTTTGCAGAAAGAAATTCTCTAAGAATGTTGGAAGACTTGTCAGCTCCTCACCCGCCTGCCCCATGTGCCCACCACAGGCCAGACTCCACTGCCAAAGCCTCAGTGCTCCAGCGCCAGCACCCAGAGAGGGGGCAGAAACCTCTCAAGAGAGCCACGGAGTGTCCCACGCTCATAGAGCCCATCTGGGGCCCATCTGGGCTTCCTCAGGCTCCTGGCTCTTCCTTTCCTGGTGGAAGACAGTTTCTCATTTTGTAGTCACACTGCATTCAGTCCCTAAGGGTGACTGTAAGAGGACGTCACAGTGCACTTCCAAGAGCTGTGGCCATTTCGGCTGAAAGGAGAAGCTTACTTTGTTGAATTTAAACCAGTGGGGGTTTGGACATGGGGGTGCGTGCTATTTCCCTGCAGGAAGTTTACAAGTACCTGAGTAGCTGACCTGTGTACTCGTGGGCTTGGCCACAGTGTACACCACAGCCCGGGGCTTTGCTGCTGGGCTTTCCCCAGGGGACAGGGCTGTGCCTGGCCTCCGTTCTGAGTGCAGGGGGAGGCTGCTGATCCCATGAGATGCTCGAAGCATTCCTCAGGTCCCTGCAAGTTTCCCGGAAACCACTGACCGCAAGGAAGAGCCTTCTTTTTTCATTGTACTGTAGTAAACAACCAACGAGCACCACGACAGCTGTGAGAACCTGAGACCGGGCGCTGCACTGAGTGGCGCTGCCTGCGTGGGAGGCGTTGCACGTGCTTCTCCACATTCCGTGCTTTGCCCATTGCACAGACGTCCTCCCAGTGCACGCCACGTGCTTGAAGTGCTGCCCGTGCAATGGCCAGTGTGGACAGAGAGCAGAGCCTCTAGGTGTATGATGTAATCAAACAGACACTTCGTCCCTTGGCTGGGACCATCTGCCTTGTTCTTCTACATCTGAGAAAACAGGATTTCTTCTCTTTAAAACCACGTGGGTAAGGCATGTACCCCAGCCTCAAGATCCGCCCTGTCACGGTGAGTGGAAATGAATGCGGTCCGCATGCTGGGGAGTCTGGTCCCCTCGAGGAGCCACGCCCTCTCCAGGTGCAGGCACCTCCCTCAGCGCGGCTCCTGCCCTTCTTTCTGAAACCTGGGGTAGCTGCAGCCCCTTAGTGCCCTCTCCTCCTCCTTGGCAGCTGGGGCTCCTCCCCGACCTGTGAGCAGGGTAGTGGGCCACTGTCCACTGCTCCCTGAGTGGCCCTGGTGCCTGTTGTCTTCTCAGCTGCCATCAGAACCCGGTGCCTAGCACTGTGCTTCTGCTTCTCCACGGGGCCGAAGAAGCTATCCTGGCTGGAGTAGGGTCAGGCTGTCTGCTCCCCACTTCTTCCTTCATCAGGGAAGAAACAGAGGCTCAGGGAGGCTGCGGGCCTGGCTCAAGGCTTGCCAGGAACGTCTGTCCCTCGATGAAGATCAGTCCTGTTTTCCGATGGCGGTCCAGGCTCTTCTGTCACGCCATGTGTGTGCCAGTCCTCAGTGTGTTTGTGCTTCTGGAAGCTTCATGCTATTCAGGATGCAGGTTCATTAAATGTTTGACTGAATGTGCTCCTTGCGGTCCTGTTTTCGTGAGGTCGTTTGTGGGAGTGTGATCTGTCATGGTGGCATGGTTTCTGTGGTGGGAGCAGATGCCACCTCCATGCCTCTGACGTGGTGCCCTTCTGACCGGAGTGCTCTGGGCAGGATTTACCTGCGTCTCCCTGTGCTCCCTGTGCTGCTGCCTTGCCAGTGTCTGCTGCCTCCTTTGTTCTCCTTGGTCTCTGGGAGGGAGACACCCTTTTATTTTGTGTTAAATATCAATGTAAATAAAGTATCAATAATCGATACAGTCTCTGACACCCTGTCGGATATTTTATAAGTCCCTTTCCTTGCAAGCAAACGTTAGCAACCCCAACTTTTAACACAATTAAATTAATTTAAATGCATGTTTATCAGTTAAGAAAATGGCTTGCTTTAGTTATGGTGCCAAGAGACAATAACCGTGTCCAATATGTCTGTGTTTCTTATTTCCATCTTGGCAATTAAACCACAGTGATTGTGGTTTTTGTTAGTCGTGGTGTATGTATCAGCATTTTGTACAGATACAATAATTCACTGTGAAGGAAAATCAGTGTTTTCTGAGCTGATTTACATATGCATGTCAGATCCAGCTATGCCATTTTTATGGTATTGAGGAAAACAAACTGACCTTTTACCAAGTTTTTGATCCTGAAAGATTCTGTGTTTTGAATTTGGAGGGGAGCAGGCTGCGGAGGGAAAGGGAAGACGCAATTGTTGATTTATACCATGATGCTAGCAACAGTCAGGACTCTAAGATGCTTTTCAGCTGTAATTGTATCTTTGCTCAAGGCTACTGTAGTTATACTACGTTCAATTCCGTTGTCAGCCGGTCCTACGGTCCTACGAGTTGCAAGGAATGGAAGCAGATACTGACCATAGAATGGCGAAAACATTCTTTGTGTCTCTTCTCTTGCTGTGAACCACAGTATTATTTTATAGGCAGGAGATACTGCTTCATAGTATGATACAGTGCCACTCATTTATAGAATTATAATCCTTACAAAGATGTGCTAAAAACTTACCTAGCTAGCTGTACTCTTAAAAGTCCCTGGTTTTTATTGTGAATATTTTTCAGAAAGAAGTTGAAAACAAAATGTCACCCAGTAAATATGTGTGTGAATTGCAAATATCTGAAATGGATAGTTTACCCTTAACAGGAATAGTAAAAATATACTTCCAAAGCTTTCAGCTGGCTTCTATCAAAATAATTATCTTAGCAATTATCTCTGCCGTTCATTTAACTTTTGCACGCGGATGGTGTTTCTGTGCCTTTGTGTTTATCAACCTCGTGCTTAGAGTTCTCCCAGGAACTATTAGACTGACAGATCTTTTTTTTCTTTTTTTTTTTTTTTTTTTTTTTTAAGCGAAGAGAAAAGGAGAAGCCAGGGAAAGGGCTATTGAAGAGGAATTGCACTCTGATACTTGGGTAGTTAGCAGACTATTCGGAGATCAGGCGCTGCTCTGGAGGGCTCTTTGGTAGGGTTCCCTGAAGGCTGCTTAGGCACACACCCATCCACTCTCAAGGCCCCTGGCACTTCTGGGGTAGGGACACTAAATAAACAAATCAGGACAAGCCCATCAGAATATGCATACTGAACTATCACTTCAAAAGTTTCATTTTTAGTTGCAAGTCTGTTTTTTGTTCTGTTTTTGCTGTTTTGAAATTGAGGGGACAGACATCTCCAGTCCAGGAACTCTGCAGGCATCTTTTGCTCCATTACTTGTCAGTCCAAGATGCACCATAAGCAGCCAAATCAATGTCTACTTCCTGTTTCTTCTGATTTTTTAAGAGTTCAGTGCACAAGAAGTGTTATTAAAAGGGCTTTTTTATTTTTTTCTTAAACGGATACATTACATGTGCTTCTGTTTTGAAGTATTCTGATTGAGCGCAGCGATTTCACATGTAGAATGTGATTCCCACTTGTTCTGATCTTGGACCATGTTGGGAAAGAAGCTGACTTTGACCTCCTCTTCCCTTTAACCCCACGTCTGAGATTGAGAAGAGCACGTTTTAGAGGAGAAACTTGTCTTCTGGTGGCAATCTTCTCTGCTGCTCGCCCGAGGTGGGACCCAGGCCCGTCCTGCCTGTGCACTTGAGGAAGGATCACTTTGGGAGAAGTAAACTCCATTCTTTCCTGCTGTCATTTTTGATTTGGGCTGTGTCCTGACGGGCGTTTGAAGCTAACATGAAATGCAGTGCCTGCCTGACCCATTTCAGCAGCCCATTATCATAATTTCACTGTCGTATGGCCACTGAGTTAATGTACTTACAAATGACAGAGAAAGTGTGTTACATGACCTTAGGGTTTTCAAAAATTAAATGACGTCGTGGGTCGTATTTCAAAGAATAGCTAAGGAGAACGGTTTTCTTTCCTGCATGAAGCGTCACTGTGCATAGCAACAGGATATTGTATTTCTTTTTTATTACACAAAAATGTGAAGCTTTTAAATTCCTAGATTTCCCACATAAAATTTAACATTGGGGTAGGAATGAAATACTGGTGGATAAATCTGCTCCTCTCTTCTTCCCCACTCACTCCAGATGAGACCCCTTCAAACTCGGGGCCGGGGAAATACTTTTGGTAATTCCTGTCTGACATTGAATTTAGTGTCTCCCCACCTTATAGGAAGCTTTCAAATTCCCACCTAAAAGGCAGCAGTGTCCTCATGTTTCCTGAAGTGCTCCTGCTGGGTCTGGGCAGGAGCACTCAGTTGCTTCTGTGCTCAGGAGTCCGGTTCGGTCTGGAGAGCTGGAGTCTGCAGCCCCAGCTCCTTGAGGCCTGAGTGCGGCCGGCACTTACGCAGGGCCTGCTGTGCTGCCTGGGCTGTGCCCAGCCCCAGGCCCTGAGGCACATACTGGTGGTGTCCAGTGCTCGGGTCTCACTGTCCTCGTACTTTGCTGTGCAAATCAACTCGTTCACCTGTTCCAGAATTCTCTTTCCTGGTTGGGATACTGTAGACCAAGCAGTAGCATCCTGAGAAGCTCAGGACTCGAATGCAGTGCTTTGATTTATAGATGGGAGAAAGTGCTGGCCTCCACATGGTGGTGAGAGCTCAGAGCCCCTTCTCATTGAGCTCATGTGGAGATAACAAAGCCTGTGGAGGAGAAGGCGGCACTGGGTGGTGTCGAGCTCTTGCAGACTGCACAGGCTTCGGAACAGCATCCCCTTGCAGGTGGAAGTCCTGGTGATGGATGCAGGCCTCAGGAAGCGGGG
>JAJEJO010002662.1:1050725-1074656 GCA_020662805.1 Glaucomys volans
TCTCTGCCTCCCCCTCCCCACTCTCGGAAGCACCTGATCAAAACATTATCACTGACAAAGGTTTCTCTCTCCAAATTAAATGAGTCCAACCAGCCTGGGAATTTTCACGAAGAAAGAAAGTGCAAGGCTGATGTGCAAAGTTAATGAATCTGGTAGCAGGGAGAACCTCATTGAGCCCGGCTGATGCGGGCCCACCACCCTTCTCCTCGTGCTCCCCGTAAAGAATGTATGGAAGTTAGTTGCGTGGCGCGGTTCTAACATCTGTCCTGCCCCATAATGGCAATTTGTATAAGTAATGGAAACAGGTTAAATACTTCCATTCTAATGTTGCCAGCAGGGATGAAAATGAACATTTCAATGAAATCATCTCGACAGAGCCGCGAGGGGAGGGGCATGACGGATTCCTGCGCTCCCTTTGGTGATGGGAGCCTAATGAGAATGCGGGATGTATGGTTTATCAGATGGAAGGGGAAGAGCCAGGGAGCCTGGAGATGGGATCGCGCTGCAGCCGGCTGGGCTCCCTGGCAGACCTTGACTAATAACCTGCGCTTTTCCTTCCAAGGGAGCTGGGGGAAGGGCGGCGGCGGGGTCGCTGCGTCCCCCTAATGGGCTGCTTGGGAGGGTTGTCTCCACTGGAGAAAACTGCAGGGTGAGCCTGTCCCCTGGCTGAGACGCAAGGGGGCGGAGGGCTTCCTTCTCCTGGTTTCCTTCTAATTCTAAATCACACGCTTTTAGAATGGCCTTCGCTTTGCCTACAAAGTCACTTTCTGTCGGAAGTTGCGCATGTGAAGAAGAGCCATTTCACGGGCATTGTAGTGCTGTTTAAAAAGATCTCTAAATCAGAACCGATTCTTCGTCACCACATGCCCTGCACACATTCCTCCTAGTGCCCACCGCAGACCTGCTAGCCGGGCTGCTGGGTGATGCCTAGCAGCCAGAGCTCTGCTCCAGGCATGTCAGTGTTCAGTGCGGTGCCACACTAAAACAGTGTGCGTGTGCCTGGTGTTTTCTAGTGTCCTGTCCCTCTCCTACTAGACTGCATCATTGTGTATCAACAGGAGTTACAAATGGGAACACTCAGTTAGCCTGTTCCTGTAAGTGGCAATATCGGAAGGATTCCAAGAACAGGACTTGGAGCATGGCAACCACTGAGCATCTTCTGCTGAGAGATCACATCTTTCACTCTTCCATTTGCCATGGTAGGAGCAGCCGCGGTATGTGCTTGCTCCCCTGTGTTGGTGGGTACGTGGAGTGACAGGAGGGCACCTGGGCACCTGCCTGCAGGGACGGGGTCCCTCCGATGGCCCAGCTCTTTGAGCAGAGCACCTGCTCCTGTTCCTCTCACCAAGGAACCTGGTGACGAGAAGGCAGCATTCCAAGAGAGCATGCACCTGCTGGGGAGCGGGAGCGAGGCCTGGCAAGCACCCCCCTTGTGTGCATAATCGGGGTGCAGGTGAAGATGTAGGTGGGGCACCGGCCTAACTGCTCAGGGCCCATGTAGAGACTCAAGGGAATTTGAAACTTTGCACATTTAGCCATTAAAAAGCAAATACAGTCATTACTTCTCACCATCCTTAAAATGACTGTTGACCAGAGCGAGTCTTGTTTTCTTTAAAGAAATAAAAATGTTTAAAACAATTTACAATTTGAGAAATAGTTTTTATCTAAATTGTGGAAGATATGATGCTTGTGCCTCATTACATAGTTACAGTTTGAGATGAAAATATTTTTTCAGACAATATGTGTGTGTTTACACTGCAGAGCATCAGGGCACACATGGTTGGTGTCATTTTAAGCTCTAGCAGGGACCGTATACGTTGCCTTATGTCCACTTGCATTAGGATGCATAGAATTTCATGTTACTGGGGATGACAGCACATCTTTAGGGACACATTGGCATCCAGAAGGCACATTTGATGACAAAAAATATTAAATTATAAAAAATGAAGTCTAACCATAAGATCCCCTTGTCCCATACCCATTTTAGGAGGGGTAGAGTCTATGTATTTTAAAATGTCTCGTTGACACACATGTGCACACACTTGGGCACACAGGTGTGCTCAGGGAGGCGGCAGCCCCTCTCTGATCCTGGGCTCCCGTTGGCTTCCTCCTGGCCCTTGAGGTGGCCCCCCTCCCCCACCACAGGACACACTGTGCCTGTTGGCACTGTCATGCTCTGCACCATCCCGTTAGACTCAGCAAGGACGGGGGAGTGACGACAAAGCTGTTTTGACACAAAAAGAAATAGCAGAAATGATGATTTGGAGGCTTTGTTTTATTTGATGGGAGAAATGTCATTTATTTCTATAAGTGATTGTAAAAGAAGAATTTTATCCTGCAGTTACCACTTCCAAGCCTGCTCACTCATCACACTTCCATGACGGGCAGGGTGGCGGGTGCTGATGGCGTGAGGGTGAGGCCTTTCATGGAGAAAATGCCGTGGTGGCGACTTTGCGTTCTGTGATCCAGTAGCCTCTCGCTTAAAGATCTGTTCGGCCAAACAACTGTGCTCATTCATTCACCTGGTGAAGTACGTTGTTCTCACAGTCTCATCACTGGAAATAAAGGTTCTGCACATCCTGTAGCCTATTCCAGGACATGCACACCCGTACAGAACAAAGGTATCTGGGGAATCGTAGCTTGTACTGGAAACAAAAGGGTTTTGGAAAGTCTTGGTGTGTAAGGAAAACAAAGGGTCAGGAGAGAGAATCCTCCAGCTAAACTCGTCCATTTTTATGTGCCTCTCTCTTCCTGTCTATCTCTGTTGAGGTACAAAATTCTTCTGAAAAAGCATCTGGAAAGCAATTATGAGATTCACTGATAAGAGTAAAAATAAGTCTGACTATTCTGATAAAAGCTGTGTTTTCTGTCATGATAGTGTAGATATGACTTTTGACACTAATATTGTTTCAAGGGGTTTAGGGAAATCGGGTGCTTTGTGACCTCTGGTTTGGTTTCAAGTGTGGGGCCGTCAGTGGGAGGGACTGGCTCGTGGTGCGTCCCAGTGGTGATGGTGTGCATCTGTCTGACCTCAGCATGCCTCAAGACAGAAGTCCCTTAATGGACCGGTACCTGCCCCTGTCCTTGTCACCTGCTCACCTCAGCACCCTGATCACCAGAGGCTGGCAGTCCCGATTACCTTCTTTATCTTAAGTACTTATGAGTCTGGTTTTCTCCATTTTAAAATGGAGACTTGTGTCTGAGACCCGAGCCTGGGCGGGTTTGCGGGGGTTTGGGGGGACTGTGAACGACCCCTCCCTCTGCCTCGTGCTCTCCTGTTCCAGGACCCCTAACTGAGACCTGTAGAAGTTCACTTTTTAGAAGTAAACTGGCATGGGGAAGCGGTGCCACGGACTGGCTGCGAGGCAGCGGTGTGTGGTGCTGGTTCTTGGGGTGCAGTCGGGATGCTGCTTGTTCTGGCCGGGTCTGCACGCTGGTTCCCCCTGGGTGAGGAGGCGGCTCATGTACAGGTCTGCATTTCTAATGGTCTGCGTCAGGTGAGTCCTGCTGCTGATGAAAGTCTTTTCTGGTTTTGGGAGGCCAGATCGTGAGCCGTGCCTTGGGTGGATTGAGCTTGCCAAGATGGGGTGCGTAGACCCAGATGCCTGTGCTGTTTGTGGATGGGGTTTGCCCTCCCCAGAGGGGCAGTGGCCGAGGACGTGCGATTTCCTGGTGTGGCACTGGGTTTGCACGCCTGGCAGGGACCAACTCCGTCTGCAGAACGAGGGTTTCCGTTGGTGATGGGTGTGCACGTCAGTGGTGCTCACCAGAGCTGCTTACCGTCCACCCTTCTTCCTTCATTTGGACTTCTCCTTTACTTTTCCACAGTTCTCATGTATTTTTCCTCCTTTTTTTCTTCCTGGCACCACTGAAGACTAGGGGACCTTTTCCATTGTGGTCACCTGCTTGGTGCCTTGCAGTAGCACACAGCTGGGTGGAGACATCCGACACACTGTGGGAAGAGCAGGAAGGGTCTTGAAATGAGGTTTCTTATTTCTCACTTAATTTGAAATTGAATTCTGGGGCAGTGAGAGAATTTATTTTTGGATAGTTACCTGCAGATTCCTAATTAAAATTGGAATTGGGAAAAAAACAGAGATCATTTTATTTACATATCCTGCAATTCTTAAAAATGGCTTCTACTGAGGCTCAGATAAAGACATAGTTCTATTATAAATCAAATGCCTAAGCAAACTAGAACATTAATGACGGGTACCAGGAAGCTAAAATTTGCCAAAGTGATAGAAAAGTTTTTGTCCTTGTCATCTTGGAGCAGAAGTAGCCTTTCAGCTTTGCTTTGCAGGGTGGCAGCCCTCCTGCAAGAAATTGGAACTGTTGGTAAATTAATTTATCTTGCTCACACTTTTATGTTCTTTCCTGGCTAAGGAGGCACGTGTTCTGCCTATATCTGCTTTCTCTGCATTTTTCTTTCCTGATATATTCTGACTTTCATCAAAACCACCTGCTTTCTCCATGACGAAGGTGGAGTTACTTTACAAGTGATCAATTATAAATTTGGGAGGTGGTGTGTTTTGCAAGATTCTGCCGTGAATCGAAGGCACACATTCATCACTTAGGTGTGCGAAACCCCTTTTGTGAATCGGCCCCTTGGAGTAAATGTATTTTGATATAGTGGCCATCTGCTCGTGGGTATCACATTTGCCAGTCTAAAAAAATAGTTTGATGTAGATAAACATGTAATTTGGTAAGATTATATAGTTTCACCAGGTGGCAATTCAATAGCAAAGTTTGGTATTTATGGTAAAGTAGTCATCAGGCAGAGGCTGAAGACCTGCGTTTTGTATTTGTCACTTTTAAATATCCATTTTCCTATTTCGCAGCCAACTCTCAATTATGCGTGCTAATCAGGGAGGCAGAGTGTAGGTGAACCAGGTTCCCACACTCCCTGCTGCCTCCCTGCAGCGAAGGCCGTCCAGGAGCGGAGCTGCTGCCTGGCCTGGCTTCCCTGCTGCTCCTTCTCCGCACACCCCCCGCCCCGTTTGGCAGACCTCCTCTCGGTCAGTGAAGCTGCCGAAAGGCAGAGGAGAAGGAAGAAGGGGCCTGACAACCGCTTGGCCCATTTCGTGTGGCTGTCAGGCAGCAGTGGGTGGGCTTGCGTGGGACGGGCGGATTGCTCTCCCTTCCCATTGTTCCTGCTGAGTGGTGATCACAGCGGCTGCGGTGGCAGGAGGCTGAGCTGGGTTGCTCCTACGTGGGGAGGATCTTGTGTGCAGGCCACGCTCTTGTCCAAGTTCAAGGCTGAGGTCCTGAGACCTGGCGTCTGACGAGGCTGCTCCCTGGCTTGCCGAAGCCCCTCTCCCTGGGCCACACGTGGCAGGTGCACTCGGCTCTCTGCGCCAACCCCTCCCTCGGGGGCTCCACCCTCTTGACCTGATCACCTCCTGGTGCCCTTGCAGATGAATTCTGGGGGTGCAACCTTCAGACCATAGTAGTAGATAAGCAGAGCTGGGCTCCGTGAGGACCATGGTTTTGTCATCTCCATGGATACTCTTTCGACCCCCAAAGTCACCTCATTGCCATGTGCTGCTGGGGACACGGAGGCCTGAGGGCTGTAAGAGCATGTGGGCCCACCCTAGCCACAGCACTGAGCCCTGGTTCCTGGGGCTCCAGCCTCAAGCCTGTGCCTTCTGTGTCCCTCTCCTCCTGTCCCATTGCTGATGGGAACTGGTCCTTGCATAGGGAACCACAATGGCAGCTATTGGCTAGGCCTGTCCAGACAAATGTGCATCCATCTCACCAGTTCCTCCTGACCCGTGTCCAGGCTGCCTGGGAGCGCCCTTCTTTGGATCAGCCCTGCTGCCCAGGTCGCTGATGGACACAGCACATCAAGCACTCCTGTCTTAGACCCTGGGTCTGGCTGGAGAGTGCCATCCTTACAGCCTTTGTCCTATGACACTGACCTTCCCGTTCTCCCCAGGCCTAAACTCCTTAAATGAAACCCAGTTGGCTCTGGGTTCTTCCAAAGAATTCTGGTCCTGGGATGCCAGACCCTTGTCCTGTCATCCACTTTGGGAAAAGGGGGGCCTCCTGGGTGACCCGGGGACACAGCTGCGCATTGGCATGCTGCTTTAGAAGGAAGGGTCTGAAGGAAGCGTGGGAGCCCAGCCTTGCCGCTGCTGGCTGAGCTGAGGAAGGCCCCCAGCTGCCCAGATGTAGGAGAGCACTGGAAGACTCGGAGGCCAAGTGCACTGTCGGGGGCAGGTGAGGAGTGTGGGGCAGGGGCTCTGGATGTAATCATTGTGTTATCACAACTGGGATCTTGGAACTAAGGCACTCCTCCAAGGGTCTTGGAATGGAGAGTGGAAGGGCAAGGTGAGTTGGTGGACACCCATAGAATCAGTCTGGAACATTCCATGGCGTTCCCTCCTGCTCCTTTCTCTGTGGGGCTGTTGAACCCCTGTAACCACTAAAGGCTGTGGCTGCCCACTGCTTGTGCCCTTCTGTGATCACGAGTGCCTCAGAGTAAGAGGTGGCTTGACTTGCCCTTTGGCTGCAGGCCACAGGACAGGTAGCAGCGGGGTCAGGGATGCAGCCATGAGCGAGGTGGGGGACACACTTCCATGGGGAGGGTGGGTGACAGCTGCTCAGGGTCAGAAGGGCAGCTTCAGGCGCATGGTCACAGTGTCCAGGGGTATGGCCTGGAGGACAGAAGCCCCTCAGCTGCTCCTTGTGGGTTTGTGCTTCCTCACATGGCTTGTAGATTCTTCAGCCAGTTAAAGAGTAGCCGTGGCAAGCTCCGAGGACATCGTAAGATGGTAACATAGCCGAAGCAGAGGACGCAGGATTAAGTAACCCGCAGAGCGTGCGAGGGCCAAACTGCTACAGGGTTCAGAAGGCGAGGACTGGAGTGGGTGGCCACTGACCGCATGGGAAGGCCTCACACTCCTCACTGTCTTTGGGGCTCTGTCTGCCTCCCAAGGGACACCTGGGTAGACACCTTGGGTGGGGCCCACGAGGTTGTCACCAGCACCATCTGCATCCCTGCTGGTCCCAGTTGGTCCCCTTGACTTTTCAACATTAAACAAAAAAAATCAGAAGTAACAACAAAACCTCCCTGACATGGCCGCCCCGGCCAGGTGTTCTCTGTGGTGGCTGTGGCTCCTTGGGGGCCCAGGGCAGGTTTGTGTTGGCTGGTCCGTTCTAGAAGCCCTGTGCAGTGGCAAACGTGTTTGTCAAACTGAAAACGCTGAGGAAGATTGTGAAAGTGCACACGTTTCTCAAGAGGCCCTTCACCAAACAGTAAATAACCCATATATTCATTATCTGGAAGAAGCCGCCATTAACATTCTCTGAAAAGGATGTTCCCATTGACCTGCCTGTTCACCTTCCTCTTCTGCCCCTCCCCACTTAATGACTCTGCTGTCATTGGAGCACTCCTGAGTGTTTGAGTGACACTGCCTCCTCGCACTGCTCTCACTCACTCGCGGCCTCCACTGTTGAAGATTTAGGCTGCGGCCAGTTTTACACGGCCCAATGCTGTAAAGGATGTCTTTGCTCATAAAGCTTTTTCCACACTTCATATCATCTTCTCAGATTATACTTCCAAAAATAAAATTATCGGGTCAGATGTCAGAGTCTTGAATTCTCTCCTTTTACTCTTTTTTTGAGATTCTTTTATAACACCATGTCTGGCACTTAACGGTCCCCTAAACACTCACACAGAACGAATCTGGGTCATGAGTTCACTCACTTCTCCAAGTCTGCCCAGCACTTGGGTGTTTAAGGAGACGAAGGAAATCACTCCGGACTGGGGGCAGGAGGGGAAGGGGCCCCACCGCTCAGGGGCCTGCGCTCAGCTCCTGTTTCCCTGGTTTGTTGTCTCTGTAAACTGGTGGGAGCTGGGCACTTCTCTGAGGCTCAATGCTGCAATCTGAGCGTTTTGGTGGTACCTGGAGTGCAGCGAGGGTTCAGCCCAGGGTAGCACAGGGCCACACTCACGGTGAGGGGAGTGCAAGAGTCCCAGGGTGAGGACGGACAGACAGGGAGACACCCTTATTCCTGCAGAGAAAGGTGATTCTGTGCAGGATTACTGGGTGCCATAAAGAGGACATCCGAGCCTCCCCTGGAGGGAGGGTGGCTTTCACCAGGCATAGAAGGGGGCCACTCAGTGTTCCCCTAGGGAAACGAGCTGCCATGGCCAGATGGACAGGAGGTCCCAGGGGCAGTGTCTGGACATGGTGGACAGGGAGGCAGAGTGTGGAGCAGCCTGGAAGAGTGCTGGGGACTGGGGGTGGGAGGAGGCCGTTGGAGGCTGTCACAACAGCCAGGAGGTTCCAGTGGGAAGGGGTGGAGCTGGATGCGGTGGAGGCGGGGCCTCAGGCAGTATGGCTTGCTAGCACACCACCTGTTCTGCGTGATGCTGCAGCGCTGGATGAGGGCCTCTCACCAGGGAGAGAGCTGGCTGGGTGGCAGAAGGGTGCTCTGTGTGCATGACTGGCCGACTGGAGGGCCCCTTGCTCACCTGTGTGGGAACAGTGATGCTCCCTGCCTCAGCTGACGCGGCGCAGGCAGCTGGTGTTCGGTAGGTTTGAGGGGTGCGGAGGCTTTGGTGCTAGAGGCAGGCAGATTGCGGAGGTTAGGGCTGGCAGAGCCGTCTGCAGCAGGAATGGCCTCAGAGGGACAGATCCAGGAGGCGCAGAGCCAGGGAGGGCAGATGGGGATGCTGCACGGAGGTCCTGTGCCACTCCCAAGAGGGCAGCTAGGCAGAAGGAGCAGAAACCACCTCCAGACAGGACAGGGACATCTGGCAGGGGGAGGCCATGCTTGGGGCAGAGAGAAGCCAGCCAGCAGAATAGCCTTCACCAGGGACCAAGCTGGGCTGCCTCCCTCTGGAAAATGTCCCTACAGCGGCACTGTCATAGTCCAGGACACAGCTCAGGAGGACAGAGGTCGATGGCACCTCTCTTCCATGTCAGCTCCATGGAGTGCAGATGGGGATGTGGCCGCTGAGTGAGGGTGTGGCTTGCTGAAGGCCGCCCACTTAGGAGGCCTCCTGTTTGGTGTGGTTCTGACTGATGTTGTGCTGGGGTGGTGGAGTGGCCAGTGAGATGGATATTAGCTCAAGGTAGGAGCCTTCAGGTGAGGCTGGACTGCCTCAGGAGGGCAGACCTGGAGTGGGTCAAGGGCTCAATGAGCCCAGTCCCACTGGGATAGGAGAGCAGGAAAGGTGAGGGACAGCATGGGATGAAGCCATCTACATCAAATGCATGCTGTCCCACGTCCTGGCACCTGACCCATCACCCCCATCTTGTGTGGGCTCCTGTGTCCCTAGAGAGGGTGCGGCTTGGCCAATGCTGAGCAAAGCCTGCAGGCACAGCAGGTTCCCATGTCCTCTTTCCATTTAAAACCCCTGTGCAGTGAATTATGTCCCCCAAGCCTGCATGTGGAGGCTGTGACTCCCATGGGCTGACTGCATTTGAGACAGGGGCTCAAGTGAGGCTGGAAGGAACCCAATTCACAGAATCCTTAAGAATGGCCTTCAAGAGGAAGAAGAGAGGGAGCTCTTTACCATCACCTGGAGGACAGGCCTCTGGGATCCAGGGGCAATCTATAAGCCAAGAGGGAAGGCTGTGCCAGAAAATTAACCCTATCGGACCTTGACCTTGGACTTCGAGAACTGTGGGAAGTCAATTTTTGTTAGACCAGCCAGTCTGTGGAATTTTGACATGCCGAAGTTGACCAATACAAAGGCATTTACAGCAATCCTTCCTTATCTGTGGTAACCTTTGGTTAGCTACAGGATGAAAATATTAATCAAAAAATTCCAGAAATAAGCAATAAATGTTAAATTGCATGCATTCCAGTTAGTGTGATGAAAACTCACACCATCCTGCTCTGCACAGTCTGGGATGTCAATCATCCATTTGTCCATTGTATCCACAGTTTATGTACTACCCTCCCATTCATCACTTAGCTGTCTCCGTTATCACATCAACTGTTGTGGTATCGCAGTGCTTATGTCGAGTAACCCTTAATTTACTTAATACAGTGATTGTTCTGTTGTGTTATTACTTTCTATAAATCTCCTACCATGCCTAATTTATAACTTAAACTTCATCATACGTTTCTGTAGGGAAATATAGCAGGTACAGGGTTTGGACTATCTGGTTTCAGGCACCTGCTGGGGGTCTTGAAATATATCCCCTGTGGATATTGGGGATGCTGTATTATTCAGAAAACACTGATCGATCCCCTGCTGCAGAGAGCATGGCATGCCTTGGTGTAGTCTGATGCATCGCCTGAAGGCCACGATGACCCAGGGGTGGAGGCACAGAGCGTAATGGACCAGCAATGATGGGCCTCCCCTACTGGAGCTAAGTTAGTGCAACAGAATGTTCTATTTAAATTAGTTGCTAGGCATGAAGCTTCCTTTCACAGATGGGTGGACTCAATCTATGAGGTCGTTTCTTATCGCTGCCCTAATGTGTGGAGGCGCTGTGGCGTGCTGCTGGGGTGTGCTCCCGCGACGGTGCGCTCAGACTCTGCCAACACTGCGGGCCCTGGTGCTTCCAGGTTCAGACAAGCTCCATCCTGCCCAGGACACCCTGCAGCCCTAGGTATCCTCAGAGGAGGTGGGCCCAAGCTCAAGCAGGGTGGCCCCAGCTAGGTTGTTTGACAGGGGACAAGCCTGAGCAGTGGTCATCAAGTGGGATCTCTGGGCTGAAGGTCCAAGTCAGGAACCCTCAGAACAGGGCCATCCTGAGCCTTCAGTCATCATAAGCAAAATGAAAACGTGGGGAACTGAGCAACCGCCTTTGTGTGCTGTGAGCCTCTGACTGTGTAGGAGGGCTGCGGAGGCATCCGGAGTGTTGCCTGATGCTGATGCCCACAGTTAAAGACCTGGCTCTTGCACCGTAGATTATTTCCGACGTGAGCAGTGCAGTATTACCGGGAAGTGGAATTCCTGGGCTGTCAATGGACTGCTGTGCGTGTTGTGCTGTGAACTCGTGAGCATGGGCTTGGGCTGTGTGCAGAGGTGGGCTGGTCATATGCAGAGCAGCATAGTGTGCGCAGGTGTCTGAGGGCCTGAGCTGACCAGAGCCCTCCATGGAACTGCCTCGGTTCCCTCTGTGTGTGCATGCACACGCACGTGCTCACAAGCACACAGGTAGTCCTGCATGTGCCTCGAGTACTTGCTGCTCCAAAATCCAGAGTCCTCGGTCTGCACGGGCAGATGCCTTCCAGTGCCCCTGCCTGCCCTTGGCGTCCCCCTCGGGGCACAGGATGCTCTCTGTCCTGCACATCACCCTCCTTTCAAATGCTTGTGCTCTTTGCCACGTTCCCTTAGGATCTGGCTCTGATAACGTGATAATGAATGATTATATTTAATGAGACACCCGTCACAGGGCATATCTGTGCATTTTAATAGGGGCTTTTTGGAAAATATCTTAACCCCAAATTCCCCAGGTTGTTTTTTGTTTATTTGTTTGTTTTTTAAAAAGAAGTAAAGTACATTGGTCAAGGAAGTTTAGGAGGTGGTACATATAGTGACCCCCCCGCTTGAGAATTGGCGAGATATGTGACATACTAAGTGTCTCAATTGACCTGAAGTAAAAATCAAGGTTCCATCTAACACTGTATGCTTTCCAGTCCTCCTGGCTGTCAGCACTGGGCAGGTGGCCTGGGAAACGTGGCCTTGAACCCACGAAGCCACTGTGCTGTGCAGCTGAGGCCTGGGCAGGCGGATGGAGCATTTACTGTTGCCTTTTACAATAAAAAATATTATCATGATAAGATTCATAGCAAAAAGTTACCATTTTTAAGTGTCAGGGTTCAGGGGCACCGAGGACACTCCCATCAGATGTGACTGTCCCCGCCTGCATCTCAGAACTTACCCATGTTGCAAAACTGAAGCTGCGGCTCCAGAGCAGCAGCTCGCCACCCCCTGCTCCCATCCCCGTCCAGACACCAGTGCCCATGCTGTGCTTCTGACTAGCATGAGGACCTCACGGAAGGTGGGCCATGCGGAGCCGGCCCCGTGCCTGCTCCCGTCAGTTCACACAGTGTCCTGGGGTTCACCCACGGTGTAGAAGGTGTACTTTCTTTTTAAGGCTGGATGCTATTACCTGCACCTTTTGCTCATACATTCACTCGTTGGTGGACATTGGCCTATTTCCTGTTTGGGCTATGGTATGTGATGCTGCCACCAGTGCCTGGCAGTGGTCCTGGCACTGGCCTGGCACCCCCACATGGATGGTGATCTGCTCCGTCCACGTAGGAGAGTGGTGATGTCGTGCTGTGTTCTTTTTGGTGGAGACCAGAGTCGCAGGCAGTATTTGTCATAGAAGTATTTTTTTTTATGGAAACCAGATACTATTGCCTGTGAAATCTTGCCCAAAATGTTGATAGACAGGTCCGCCTTATGAGTGCCTCCAAGTACTTACCTCATAGAAGTCACAAAGGGCCTCGCAGGTCATGGGGAGAGAGGTCTGCAGGAGGAACCCCGGGGATGTGGCCGGCTCCCGCCCTCCTGCCTGGCTCCCTCTGCCACACAGCAGTGCTGGCCCCACAGTTCAGCTGCTCCACTGAGCCAGTGTTCTCTCTGGTGGGGAATCGCTTCCATGATACCTAATTCCTGCCACATAGTGGCAAAGTAGGAAGATACAGAGTTGGGGTGGCCTTGTAGCTTGGGAGCCGGGCTGAAAAACATCTTTTTAAAGATCACCTAACTGCTGGGGAGGCCACGTCCTTGAAGATGATGTACGCCTTCTAACTGCACCTCATTTTTCTCTCCTAGCTTATGTTCCCGAGGAAGAGTTGAAGGCAGCAGAAATAGATGGGGAGCACGTGGAGGACGGTGGGCTGTCTCTGGACATCCAGGAGGGCGAATTCGTGTGTGATGAAGAGACAGAAATCAAAGAGGCCCAGAGCTACCAGAACTCCCCTGTCAGCACTGCGACCAACCAGGACGCTGGCTACGGGTCACCCTTCAGTGAGAACAGTGACCAGCTAGCCCATTTCAAAAGTTCTTCCTCCAAAGAAGAGAAGGAGGATCCCCAGTGTCCGGACAGCATCTCATACCCCCAGGACAGCTTGGCCCAGATCAAAGCCGTGTATGCAAACTTGTTCTCAGAGTCCTGCTGGTCTAGCTTAGCTTTGGACTTAAAGAAGTCCAGTTCGACCACCAGCAACAACGATGCGGGCCAGAAGGAGAGCTCCACCCCCACCCCCACACCCCCCGCCAGCACGGCCAGCACCACGGCCAGCACCGCCAGCACCAGCTGCAGCACCAGCACCAGCCACAGCAGCACCACCAGTACTAGCAGCGGCTCCGGGTACGACTGGCACCAGGCCGCGCTGGCCAAGACCCTGCAGCAGACGTCGTCCTACGGGCTGCTCCCTGAGCCCAGCCTGTTCAGCACCGTGCAGCTTTACCGCCAGAACAACAAGCTGTACGGCTCTGTGTTCACTGGAGCCAGCAAATTTCGGTGCAAAGACTGCAGTGCTGCCTACGACACGCTGGTGGAACTGACGGTGCACATGAATGAGACGGGCCACTACCGCGACGACAACAGGGACAAGGACTCCGAGAAGACCAAGCGGTGGTCCAAGCCCCGGAAGCGCTCCCTGATGGAGATGGAGGGGAAGGAGGACGCGCAGAAGGTGCTGAAGTGCATGTACTGTGGACACTCCTTCGAGTCCTTGCAGGACCTCAGCGTCCACATGATCAAAACAAAGCATTACCAGAAAGTGCCTCTGAAGGAGCCAGTGCCAGCCATCACCAAACTGGTCCCTTCTACCAAAAAGCGTGCACTTCAGGACCTGGCATCCCCTTGTTCCCCGGAGCCCGCCGGCATGGCTGCAGACGTCGCCCTGGGAGAGTCCGCCAAGGACCAGAAAACTGCAAACCCCTACGTCACCCCCAATAACCGCTACGGCTACCAGAACGGTGCTAGTTACACGTGGCAGTTTGAGGCCCGCAAAGCGCAGATCCTCAAGTGCATGGAGTGCGGCAGCTCCCATGACACCTTGCAGCAGCTCACCGCCCACATGATGGTCACCGGACACTTCTTGAAGGTGACGACCTCGGCCTCCAAGAAAGGCAAGCAGCTGGTTCTGGACCCCGTGGTGGAAGAGAAGATCCAGTCCATACCTCTGCCCCCTACCACCCACACCCGCCTGCCGGCCTCCAGCATCAAGAAGCAGCCGGACTCCCCCGCGGGCTCCACTGCCTCGGAAGAGAAGAAGGAGCCGGAGAAGGAGAAGGCGCCGGTGGCAGGCGACGCGGACAAGAAGATCAAGGAGGAGAGCGAGGACGCCACGGAGAAGTTCGAGCCCACCGCCCTCTACCAGTACTTGCGTGAGGAGGACCTGGACGACAGCCCCAAGGGGGGCGTGGACATCCTCAAGTCCCTGGAGAACACCGTGTCCACCGCCATCAGCAAAGCGCAGAACGGCGCGCCCTCTTGGGGCGGCTACCCTAGCATCCACGCCGCCTACCAGCTGCCGGGCACCGTGAAGCCACTGCAGGCGGTGCACAGCGCGCAGGCGCAGCCGTCCTACGCGGGCAGCGTGAAGCCGCTGGCCTCCGAGCACAACGCCGCGCTCCTGCACTCCCCGGGGAGCCTCACGCCCCCGCCGCACAGGAGCAACGTGTCCGCCATGGAGGAGCTGGTGGAGAAGGTCACCGGCAAGGTCAGCGTCAAGAAGGAGGAGAGGCCTACGGAGAAGGAGAAGAGCTCCCCCTCCAAGGCCGCATCTCCCCTGGCAAAGGAGAATAAAGACTTTCCTAAGTCGGAGGAAAGTGGTGGCAAGCAACCGAAGAAGGGCCCAGATGCCGAGCCTGGGAAGGCCAAAAAGGAAGGCCCGGTGGAGGCGCACACTCCCAACGGCACAGAACCTCTCAAAGCCAAGGTCACCAACGGCTGTAACAACCTGGGGATCATCACAGACCACTCGCCAGAACCTTCCTTCATCAACCCACTGAGCGCTTTGCAGTCCATCATGAATACCCACCTGGGCAAGGTGTCCAAGCCTGTGAGCCCCTCTCTGGACCCGCTGGCCATGTTGTACAAGATCAGCCACAGCATGCTGGACAAGCCGGTCTACCCCACCACCCCGGCGAAGCAGACCAGCACCATCGACCGCTACTACTACGAAAACAGCGACCAGCCCATTGACCTGACCAAGTCCAAGAACAAGCCCCTGGTCTCTGGTGTGGCGGATTCGGAGTCGTCGCCCCTCCGGGAGAGTGCCCTCATGGATATCTCAGACATGGTGAAGAACCTCACTGGTCGTCTGACCCCCAAGTCCTCCACGCCCTCCACGGTGTCAGAGAAGTCCGATGCAGACGGCAGCAGCTTCGAGGAGGCGCTGGACGAGCTGTCGCCTGTTCACAAGAGGAAGGGGCGCCAGTCCAACTGGAACCCGCAGCACCTGCTCATTCTGCAGGCCCAGTTTGCCTCTAGCCTGCGAGAGACTCCGGAGGGCAAGTACATCATGTCGGACCTGGGCCCTCAGGAGCGGGTGCACATCTCCAAGTTCACTGGTCTCTCCATGACCACCATCAGCCACTGGCTGGCCAATGTGAAGTACCAGCTGAGGAGGACAGGGGGAACGAAGTTCCTCAAGAACCTCGACACAGGGCATCCTGTTTTCTTTTGCAACGATTGTGCCTCTCAATTCAGAACTGCTTCCACCTACATCAGCCACCTGGAGACGCACTTGGGCTTCAGCCTGAAGGACCTCTCCAAGCTGCCGCTCGGTCAGATTCAAGAGCAGCAGAACGTCTCCAAAGTCCTTGCAAACAAGACTCTGGGCCCCCTGGGGGCTGCCGAGGAAGACCTGGGCTCCACATTCCAGTGTAAGCTCTGCAACCGGACTTTTGCGAGCAAGCACGCAGTCAAACTGCACCTCAGCAAGACGCACGGCAAGTCGCCAGAGGACCACCTGATCTACGTGACCGAGCTGGAGAAACAGTAGCGTCCAGGTATGCAAGTGACCGCAGAACATTGCACTAAACGTCGTACTGCACTAGGCCTGGCCTGAGCCGCTGAAATCAGTCTTTCCTTTGTTGCTGGACTGCCTCTCTGGACCTTGGTTTTTCTTACACATATTTTGTAGTTATATTTATATGCTCTTTGTCTGATCTGTGCATGTTATTTTTCTTTTTCTGTGAGTCAAAGTCTGACCTTTATTTTCAACATCTGTTCTTGATGTTAAGCTATCTTTTGTAGGAAATAGTGGGGCACACTACTCAGAGACGTTATTTAGCAGTAAAGAAAGACACAAATAGCAATGATAAAAAGACATCCTAAAATTACAAAGTTGCCATGACAATAAAGGTCATAGAACCTGGTGGTGTCAGATTTAACCCTTTGAGGATGTAATTGCATCTCTGTGCCTTTCACTCAAAAAAAAAAAAAAAAAAAAGGAAAGAAAGAACATAAGGCTTAAAGGCATTTCATTCAGATCAAAAGCTGTGTCAGACACAAAACTTATTTAATAATTAAAAAATGAGCTTTTATATGCAGGACTGGTTTGTGAGGGAAACATGCATGCAGCCATTGGAAGGCAGAAAGCTGCTGAGGACTCATGGGGCGAGGACGCCACGACCCTACATGTTTAAAACAAAAACCACAAGCACCAAGAGCAACCCCAGTCGCCACTACGCCCAAACCCTCCAGATGCTGAAAGTGACACTTTGGCAAAAAAAAAAAAAAAAGAGAAAAAAAAAAAAAAAGAAAAAAAAAAGGAAAAAAAAAAGTATGCAAGCTATTATTTAAAAATGTGTAAAAATGCTATTTCCTTTTTCCTGTAAAATACTGCAGTTTATAGTTATTTACAAAAGTAAGCTTTGGTACAAGCTGACCTTTCTATAGCGTGCTGCATTGGTAAATGGAAAAAAACGGGGCAAATGTTGAAGTCCTGTTCCCTGTAAATTGCCGGCATCAGCTTAAAAACTCCTGTATGTTACATATCGTATCATTTTAATCTATTCAACTTTCTTTGTACCTTCTGGCTGTATGCTTTCTCTTTTAACTTTTTATATTGTCATTTTATATTAAATTTCTGTGTATATAATGTAAAACCACAATTTTTGAATAAAATTTAGTTCCTGCAGCTTGATTTAAACAGAAATCTTCCTGGCACCTGCGTCTTCCCCGATGCATGTACTCAGAGGAACTATCAGACAAAAATAAATAAATAAAAACCAAGCGAGCACTGCACTATTAATTATACATTTTGATGTTCTGTCATTAATATTGTACAGTACATTTTGGTTCACACAATTAAATCCACTGTTTTCTCAAATGTAAAATAAACCCACACGCAGTTCTTGATTTACACGGATTGTCATGTCGTCATTATTTTGCCTTTGAGATGCTATTTCAGCAACAAGAGGTATTGCTTATGCAATCAACCAACACAAATTCTATTCAGAATCATCATTTCGTGATTTGTGTGTCGACATGCTTCATTCAGATGATAAGTATTGCATTTTTAAAAGTGATAATTAAAATTTTTACCTCCTCTGGGTGCCAGGGATTGCTGAGGTTAGCCATCGCACTGTGGCTGTTTCGTACCTAGACAGCCTGTGATGCTTCCTTCAGAGAATCTTTTTGCACTGTTTAGAAATATTTGTAATTAACCTTTGTGTACATCTGGGGACTTAATGATGGAGTATATGGGTAGGTCTTGCTCCAGCTTCACAGACCCTGGGGATCTTGGAATTAGTTCTCTATTTCTGCAAAGAGGAAAATCTGATTTCTAAGCTTTTAAAAATGTACGATTAAAAAAAAAAAGACGCAGCTGCCCTTTACTTCAGTGTTTGAAATGCGCCTTATTTCTGCAGACTGCTCCGGGCACCGAGGGCTGCACTGACTGCCAGGACCCTTGTGCATCTGCGCAGTGACCTGGCCGTGAGTCCAGGATTCCACGCCTCCGTCCATTTTTGAGGAAAGTGAAACACCATACCCCCTCCCCCTTTTTCTTTCCTTTTTTCTTTTTTTTTTTTTTTTTAACCTCCTTAGAAGCACTTACTACCATGAGCGGGAGATTTCACTTTTTTTACCTTTTTAAAATTTCTCATCAGCTTTACATCCTGAGAAGGGGTAGGACGGACCCAGGTCTGTTGAGACGCGGTAAGCAGCTGTGATGTTTTAATGCTTTCCTCCGCCTCGCGGGTGACGGTGAGGATCACCCCGCTTCCCTGGTGATGGAGGGGAGGCCCGTCCGGGTGAGTCATGTTTGCACAGGCTTCTGCCCTAATGCGGCAGAGTGCCAGGGAGGTTTGCTAAATTTTTCTGATTTTTTTCATTGGTAAATAGCTGTGTCCTTTAGGAGCTTCAGCCATTTAGACATTTCAGTTCAATTACTGGGTGATTATGTACTTTGGGCTCAGGGGTGACAGCAAGGAATACCAATCAGGCCTGTGGCGGTCGCGTGGGGTCTTTGCATATTCATCCTCGAAAGTTCTGTTCATTTTACCACAGGCCCACAGGTCCTTCACCCTCCTAGTTACAGGGGGAGGCAGCAGGTGAGGTTGTGGGGTGGCGAGGTTGCCCAGGAGGGGCTAATGGGGACAGTCCCGATGAGCCGCAGGAACGTCAGAGCTGCTGCAACCTGAGCTCTGATCACTGGGGAGAATTTGGGGTTCCCTCCTGGATTGCCTTCCCTGTGCTTCATGACACACTGCATACTATCCTCAGTTTGAGTTCTTAATACTACTGAAGGTGGTGATCCCAGTCCATGTGACTGAGTCCTGCTGTGTTCCGGACCTGGGCTGAGTGTGCTATGCACAGGGCACTCGTTCCCCCCTTACAGCTCATTGCTCTGAGCCCCACAATTTCACCTCCAGTTTGCAGGCAGAGCCCAAGCACAGCAGGGAGAGGTGCTTGCTCATGGTCATCACATGGTTCCTGATGGACAGAACTTGAACTTTGAGTCCCCAAAGCTTTTGCCATCACACCCATGCTCTATCACCCAGTGACAGGCTCCAGGGAGCTGGAGCCCACTCCTAGGAGTTGGGGTGCAGAGCTCAGCCTGGACAGGTGGGTGGTGGTGAGAACATCCTTCCGCCAGCCTCCACCTGTGGCCCAGAGCACGTTGCAAATGGCAGCACCTTGTTTTTCTGGATCTGGTGGAAAGTGTGTCTGCTCTGAGTTTCACTGACTTCGGTGGTGCACAACCCGCACAGCAGGAAGAGAAGGAGTAACCCACAGGGCAATCCAACGCCTGCAGCTTGAAGACGCACTCATTTCCGCTTCTCCATCTGATTGAGTCCATCTGCTGTCCTGTTTTGTGTTGCAGCAAGGAGGCCCCTCACATGGCATGAGGTCCTCTGTCCCTTGAATCCTCCTTTAGCCCTGGGTGGGCAACAGACCTGCCCCTTCTGAAGCATGAGGACAGAATGGCCCTGAAGGGCTGGAGAGAGTCAGCCACCCATCCCAGCTGTGGGTGTGGGAGGAGCACCAGGGGCAGGAGGCCAGAGAGGAGGCTATGTGGCCTCAGTCAGCATTTCTGTTGGCTTGGATGTCACTGTGGACAGGCAGACATAACCACATTTCACATTATGTTGCAGCTTGAGCCTTGGATTTAATAATTATTCAAATATTTTCCCTTCAAATGTAGGATCTTAGAAAGCCAGAGATGTTCCTCAGGATGTGGCCCAGGGAGATGTTGCTGTTGCTTCATCGACATTTGAAGAGAGAGCCAGTGGAATGATGATAGGCAGTAGTTTATGTAAAAGAAACAAACCTTAAGACTATAGACACACGGAAGCGATCAGAAGCTTTAAGATTTATGTCTTTCCATTTCTGTAACTGATAATCTTTAAAGAGCTGTTAACCTTAGTCTAAAGCAAATCTAAATTACTTAGGAACTTTCCGAAACCTGTACATACCAATAAAGGTTTCTGCTTTTCTCCAAAGTATAATTTTCTTGTTACCTACTCTGTTATGGTTTCTTTGAAGATGGTGATACTACGACAGCTAAGTATTGACTTGTGAATTTTTAAGATGCCAAAGAGTAGACTCTCCAGTGGAGAGAACTTGTGCTTTTTATGTGATTTTCTTAGGATAACAGTGGTGCATAGTCATTGCAGAAAATGGAAAACAAAGGCGTAAAGAAAGAAATAGGAATGACTGTTTTCATCTAGAGAAAGGTCGCTTTAGTGCTGGCCTTCTGCCATTGTCCTACAAACAGGGACTGTGCTGAACGCAGTTTTGTGCCTCCCTTCTCTCACCTGGCAGCAGATGATGCACGCTCTCCCAGTCTTAGGTGTTTACTGTTATTGGGGTGTACTTTATTTAATCAATTTCTTACCAGCTAAATTTGTTTAAAGCAACACATATCCTTTTCAGATTTGCACTCTTACAAACACAAGTACAAAGAACATTCCACTTCATGTTGTTGTGGATATTACCTATTATTTCCTTAAAACAAATTCTTAGAATTAAAATTTCTGTGCCACAATGTAAAACGTGGTCTGAGCTGGGTCACAGGGCCTTTGCCCGAGAACCACCACTCCTACACAGCTTTGCTTTGTGAACATAGAGGTGTGATTATTTTTTTTTTTTTAAATTAGGCCATTTCTTTTTTAACTGGCCAATATAATCTAGATTATTAAATTTATAATAAATTCAAAGTTTATTGTTCATTTATGTGATCTAAAGAAATTATTGCTTAAGAACATGCATGATTTTTGGAGTTCTTGCACCTGAGTTCTGATTCCATTTAAACTCAGGGGACCACCATGCAAGCTTCATATGCTTCACGGGACCCTGTGGCTCCCTGTGCCCAACAATTAGCATGTGACAACTGGCTGTCAATCCTTTTCTCCTATTTTAGTCCATACTACTGTGTCTCATTCAGATGTCCCCAGGGCCTTCAGGTCAATAGTGTACTTTTGTCCTGTCTCCAAATTGCTTGACGTGCTAATAGGAAGAAAAGTTCCAAATTCCATGATTTATGTTCATAATTTACAATTCGTATTGAGTAATAAAACAAAAATAGAAAAAGTGGAATACTCAGCAAGATGAGATTGAGCACTGAGGACAGTCCACAAAATGAAACACTTGTGTGACGGATGCAAGTTGAGTGAGATGGACTCCTGCAGAAATCTCCACTAGAAGTAGCCTGTGCAGGGCATGTGCTCCAGAGCTCAAGGTCACAGGGCACTAAGTGAGAACTCAACCTCTGAGTCCCAGGTTTCTGATGGACCCGTGTTGAGGACAACTAGGAAGGTGGTGCGGTACCTGCTTCACCATCAGGCGGCCTCAAGGGTGCGGGGAGTGGTTCTCCATACAGAGCGAGAGGAGGTCTCACCAACAGCCATTTAGACGCCGACCGTAACTGGGCAGAATGATGTGACAGGCATTTCACTTCAGACAGACAGTAGAAGCAGCAGGCCCACATAGTGTATCACATTTTGTTAAAATATTTGAGATATGACACATATTATATTTAAATAGAAACAAAAAGTAGAGAAAATACATCGCTTAAAGATGAATTTTGAAGAGGTCTGTAAGACTGAAGCATTATAAACAAAGCTGAAATCACAAGGATATTTTTCTTTGAAAACTTGCTTGACTGACAGGCGCATTAGTGGAGAGGCGCTGGGGACATTCATACGGGGACCATCAGTCTCTAAGTGTGTGAATGACGAGGAAGACCCCGTTCTGCTGACTGGAACCATCAGCCAGCTTCTGCAGGACTTGCCCAGCTGTGCTTCCTGCAGGCTGTTCCCAAGATTAAAACATTTTCCTCCCTTCAATCAATTTTCTCCTTTTAATACATTTTTATGCATTTTTCAGAGTAGTTTTTTCCAGTTTTCACCACTTGGCTAGAACTAAGAATTTCCCTTTCTCTTTGTAGAACAACAAACGATGGACAGTAGAGTGTGTGCTACATCACAGGGAAACTAAGGAAGGTGGGAACTTAAAATCCTTCATGACCTGTGCAGTTTAAGATGATGTGAAATGAAATTGAAAGACAATCGAGTCATATTTCTAAATCATAACTTTCTCATAAATATCTTGTGCTGTTATGATCAAGTTTAAATGATTTAATTATTGATCAATTAATCATTGCATTTTCCACTTTCAACCTTTGACTAACATCATTAATGGTATGGAAAGCAAATATTTAGTTATGCCTTGATTTATTAACTTTCAGAGACAGTCGTGCCCTAAATTAGCATTTAATCTGTGTACCATTATTTATAACTTAGTAAAATCTAATTTCTACTTTAAGAGCAATTGAGTCTCCTCTTAGATTTCCCTGCTCTTATTCATTTAGAGCCATGAAATTTAAAAAGTCATTAACTGTGATATGCAGAATCTTTGAATGGCATTCAAATAGTGCTCTCATTTAGTGGGACAGTGGCATTGAATGGCATGACAAACGACCACATCTCAAACCTGGACTCTGGACATATTGGTTGGGACAGCTTCCATTTTCCACCATTCCTTTATCAGTTAGTGAAGACCAATGGCATTAAAATCTGAAATAATCTTTAAGCAAAAATTGGATGGAAAGGACTTTGTTCGAACTTACGATTACTATGAAAAATCTTTTTTTTTTTCTTTTACTAGGCAGGCATTTGAAATGGCAGTTCTCTGCTGCAGGGGGCTGTTTTCACAAATGGAAGTGAGTGTTCGTCTTGAGTTCTAGTGAGGTAGTTGGAGCCTGGCAAAACGTAGCATCTTATTTGTTGTCATGGAAGCATTGTATAAAACCCTTCCCACAAAACAATGACTCCAAGTGCAGAGGCAGCAAGTTCCCATCACTCCGAGCTTCTCAGAGGAAACAATGGGTTTAGGAAACAAGGGTCACAAAGTTACTATTTCCAGATGACCTCTCCCTTTTCTTAAAAATTGTTTCAATAAAAGCATCCTCTCCTGTGAAGGCACTTGGATTTTGGAGTTCCTCACTACCTGCTTCCAGCAGCAGCTTTAGGAGAATAGAATCCTGGTTCAGGTGGAAACTAAGGGTTCAGGGCTGGTTCAGGGTCACTTCCTGTGACAATGGTTTCCATGCTAGAAGAACAAACTAATAGCATTGTTCTAGCATGAATATGTGCACCAACCTTTTTTTTTCTCCAGCTGAGTGAACTTGGCAGTGCCCTGCTCAGGGTGGTTGGCAGGCTGCATTCGTTCCTTCTCCATGTGGTATCCCCATGTCTCTTCCCAGGGAAAATTTGACTTTTCTAAAGCCTCAGTGTGTCTAAGACAAAATAAACACATTTGTCCTGCAGTGATATCTGGTAGCCTTCTCAGAAAGCCCCACTACCTGGAGTTCTTCAGATTCCTCAGGACTTCAGCATCCTGGAGGAACCACAGGAGGAGCTGTGAGGACAGGTGTGTGACATCAGACACGTGCCTACCTGTCATTTGTGCCACACTGTCAAATCCAGATGCAGGGGAGGGGGATGCTGTATTTTTTGTCTTAGTGGGAAGAGCAATAGGAAGGCTGTAGGTCGGGGCAGGCCCTGTACAGATATATGAGTCTGGAGAATCCTGATGTGTGATTCTAAAAAGGTAAAAGTCATTCTGCCAGGGTATTGGTAAGAAAAGGAAGAGTAGATAGACGCACACTAAAGAGAGAGAAAAACAAAAACAGAAAGAGAGGCAGAAAGACTGCCAAGATGCAATTAGGCCACTGGTCCAATGGAGTAGCTGGTGAAAGGCAGCACATACAGCATATGCACCGTGGGTAGGCTTGACCAAAGTTATGCACAGTGGGTGAACAAGACCAAGGTGATGCATGGTGGATGGACAACACCTAGGTTATGCGTCTTGAGTGGACAAGGCCAAGTTATGCATGATGGGTAGACAACACCAAGGTTATACATGGCAGGTGGACAAGACCAAGGTTATGTGTCAGGAGTGGACAAGACCAAAGTTATGCATCATGGGTGGACAAGACCTAGGTTTTGCATCATGGGTGGTCATGACCTAGGTTTTGCAT
>JAJEJO010002662.1:1074666-1095207 GCA_020662805.1 Glaucomys volans
CATCATGGGTGGAGAAGACCTCGGTTTTGCATCATGGGTGGTCATGACCTAGGTTTTGCATCATGGGTGGTCATGACCAAGTTTATGTGTCATGGGTGGACATAATCCAAGCAGTGTGAAGCAGAAAAGGGTTAGGAATCAAGGTACCTGGTGGACAGGAGACCCCATTGCAGCAGCTGTAGATGGTTTGGAGGCCTCACTTGTGAGGAGAGCATCACAGGAAGGAGACTGGAGTGTGGCCTTTCTAGGGTTAAAGATCCTTAAGCTTTAGAGAGAATGTATAAAAGAAAATTTCTTTCTGAACTAATTTATGGAAATGCCGGGCTCCCTTTGAAGGCTCCGTGTCACTGTGTGGCACTACGCAGTGTTCTCTTTCTTCACCTGTCAGGCAAAGACCACCTCGAAGAGTCTCACTGCTGATTACTAGTTAATTGTCATTAATAAGTGACAACTGACATTATGGGGGCTTAATGCAGAGAGAACAGAAAAGAGCCGCAGATATTCTAATGAGCTGACTCCTACGTGCCCTCTATTGTTGTCGAAAATGAGGAGCTGTCGTCATTGTTCAGGAGATGGGCTTCAATTGCTCTGGAAAATATTCTCTTTTAATTTCTTTATGCATAGATAATTCCTGGTACTCTGTAGTTCTCTCTCCCGCCCCCCTCTCCTCTGAGCCCGAGCACACATGTGCACACACGCACACACACATGCACACTCGTTACTCTCTCCTGGGAACATGCTCAAAACTCCCAGCTGAGGAAGAACTGAAACTTATTTCTGTACAAGGAGGTGGGACACCCCAAAAGCTGCTACTGTAGAGCAGAGAGAAGAGAGGTTGGTTAACACCAGAGCTTCAGTAGATGCTGATGGGAACCGAGGCAGAGGGTCCAGGGCTGAGAAATGAAGCTGGGGTCAGGAGAAGGGGCAGGTGGGCTGAGAGGAAGCCACCAGTGGAGACCGAAAGCTGAGGTGCCCCCTGGGACCACATGAGAGTCGCCACAGCCCGCTACAGAGGGCACCGGGACCGCCAGCCCTTTCAGACCCACACCTGCAATGGTCCCCACAGAGGTTTCCAGAAGAGAAGCCAGAGGCCAGGGAGCGACTCAGGCACCAGAGGAACCGACTCGGGCTGCACAAGTGGCCGTTTGTCTCTGGTACACTTCACTAAAATCCTTGATCACCAGGACTTGAGCGTGGGCTCCACCTGCCTCTGCCCACCCTGCCCGCCCTGCCCGCCTCTGGTAGCCGCTGTTCTACTTTCTACTTCCTGGAGCTGGACGTTTTTACAGTCCCTGTTTAAGTGAGATGATGGGCACCTGTCTCTCTGTGCCTGGCTCATTTCACTTAGCATCGTGTCCTCTGGGATAGTCATGTTGCCACAAATGACAGGATTTCCTGCTTTTTAAAGGCTAACTAGTGTCCCATTGTCCAAATAAAACTTCTTTCAAAAGGTAGGTGACGGATACCTGGTGGGTCATCCTATGAGGCACAAACCTCAGGGAATGTCATGGGCCCATCAATCTATGCAATTCCTCGTCAATCAAAAATAAAGTGAAACTTAAAAGACAAAAGGAGAAACAGCCAGTGGCGCCCGTGCGGCTGCGGTGGCCCCGCGGTGCGGCTGCGCCGTGAGCCCCCCTCCCGACACGCCTGCGGAGCATTCCGGGGACAGCTGCGGCCGAGGCCGGTAGGAAGGAGACGAGTTGTTTTTCAGGTGCCAACACCTCCTAACGACAATTTCTCGTGCTATCAGACCATTTCACACGCGCCAGTCCACCCTCCTGCCAGCCCAGCCCATCACGCACGGCTTCCAGCTGGATGGCGATGGCCTGCCTCTCCCCCCGCAGCCCTCCTGTCCCTTCAAGCTGGGCTGGGGGACAGCGGCGGGGTCCGGCACCCTCGCCTTCAGGGCCAGCCTCAACTTCCAGATGATCCTGGCAGGACAGAGAGAGAGGGCCAGAGAGGCCATCAGCGGGCCACAGCCCCGCACCCGCTGCGGAGTCCCGCGGAGTCCCGCGCTGGGCCGCCCGAGCGCCGCACCCTGTGCTGCTGAGGTGTGGGGCCCGCGGCCTCAGCCTCACCTGGGACTTGGTTTGCTGTTTTATTGGAAGGGCTGGGGACTGTGACCAGCAGGACACCATGACGTCCTCGCCTGAGAGGTGCTTGCAGGGTAGAAAGGAATGTGCTGTGCGGCACCAGGCACCAGATAGCCATTCCCCAGGGGACGTCTTCATCCATCTCTGCTCAGCCCTTGGTCCAAGCTCTTGTGGCCGGAGCATGGGATCCAGAGGCTAAAGACCGGGCTGTTTCTGAACCTGCTTCTGTGGCCTCAGAGTTGGGTACAGTGGCCATACCTACAATCCCAGAGCCTCGGAGCCTGGGGCAGGAGGATCACAAGCTCAGGCCAGCCTGGGCAACCCAGACCTGTCTCAAAAAAATTTAAAAAGGACTGGGGCTGAGGTAGTGGTCTAGTGCCCCTGGGTTCAATCCCCTTAATCTGCAAAAAAATAAAACAAAGCAAAACTAACCCTGTGTGGGATGTGCTTCACCATCCTGTATGTGGAAGGGGCCTAATAAACTGTAGATAAGATTATTGCTGTTTTTAGACTTGCTCAATCAATTACAAATACACAATTAAATAGCTCTTCTCTATTTTTGTTTTTTAAAAAATTTTTACAGACTGTATTTTGATTCATTGTACACAAATGGGGTACAGCTTTTCATTTCTGTGGTTGTACACGATGTAGATTCACACCATTCATGTAATCATACATGCTCAGAGGGTAATGATGTCTGTCTCATTCCACCATCTTTCCTACCCCACTCATTTCCCTCTCGGTAATCTAAAGTTTCTCCATTCTTCTCTTACACCCTGCACCCCCATTATGTATCATCATCCACTTATCAGGGAAAATATTCTGCCTTTGTTCTGTTGGGATTGACTTATTTCACCTAGCATGATATTCTCCAATTCCATCCATTTACCTGCAAATGCCATAATTTTATTCTTCTTTATGGCTGAATAATATTCCATTGTGTATATATACCACAGTTTCTTTATCCATTCATCTGCTGAAGGGCATCCAGGTTGATTTCACAATCTGGCTATTGTGAACTGAGCTGCTATGAACATTGATGTGGCTGCGTCACTGTAGTATCCTGATTTTAAGTCCATTGGTTGTAAACTGAGGAGTGAGATAACTGTCAAAAGGTGGGTCTGTTCCAAGATTTCTGAGGAATCTCCACACTGCTTTCCAGAGTGGCTGCACCAATTTGCAGCTCCACCAGCAATGCACAAGTGTAACTTTCCCCCCACATCCACGCCAACACCTATTATTGCTTGTGTTCTTGATAATAACCATTCTAATTGGAGTAAGGTGAAATCTTAGGGTTGTTTTAATTTGCATGTATCTACTTACTAGAGATGTTGAACACTTTTTCATGTATTTGTTAATTGCCTGTATATCTTCTTCTGTAAAGGGTCTGTCCAGTTCCTTGGCCCATTTATTGATTGGTTCTTTGTATTTTTTATGTAAATTCTTTATAAATTTTGGAGATTTGTGCTCTGTCTGAAGTGTGTGAAAACATTTTCTCCCACTCTATAGGCTCTCTTTTCACTTGTAAAGAGGAGAAAGACCTCTGCAATGAAAACTATAGAACACTAAAGAAAGAAATTAATGAAAACTTTAGAGGATGGAAAGATCTCTCATGTTCTTGGATAGGCAGAATTAATACTGTCAAAATGGCCATTCGACCAAAGGCGCTATACAGATTTAATGCAATTCCAATTAAAATTCCAATGATGTTCCTCATAGAAATAGAGAAGGCAATCATGAACTTCATCTGGAAGAATAAGAGACCTTGAATAGACAAAAGAATCCTGAGCAGAAAGAGTGAAGCAGGAGGTATCACAATACCAGACCTTAAACTATACTACAGAGCAATAATAACAAAAACAGCATGGTATTGGCACCAAGTAGACAGGCAGACCAAGGGTACAGAATAGAGGACACAGAGACAAACCCACATAAATACAGTTACCTTATACTAGTAGACAAAGGAGCCAAAAACATACAATAGAGAAAAGATAGCCTCTTCAACAAATGGTGCTGGGAGAACTGGAAATCCATATGTAGTAAAATGAAATTAAACCTCTATCTCTCACCCTGCACAAAACTCAACTCAAACTGGATCAAGGACCTAGGAAATAGACCAGAGACCCTGCACCAAATAGAAGACAGAGTAGGCCCGAATCTTCATCGTGTTGGCTTAGGACCAGACTTACTTAACAAGACTCCTAAAGTGCAAGAAGTGAAAGCAAGAATCAATAAGTGGGATGGATTCAAACTAAAAAGCGTTTTCTCTCTCATTTCTTGTCCATAAAAATATGAAAGACTTTTTCAAATGCCTTTTTAAAACTGGTAAATAGGCAAATGCACTGCTACCTGGGGTAACCACGTGCTTGAGCTGGGAGAACTCCCAGGACGCAGTTATATTGCAGTGCCTTCTATTGCTCGGAAGGTCAGTGCAGTCGAGATCTGAGCACCGCAGCATCTGCTGTGAGCATTGGTGGAATCTGTGTTGGAGAGACGGGGGTCTGGGAAGAAAACAAGTGAGAAGATTTGGGTTGACTGCTTGAGGTTGGAAGCCAGGATCTCCGTGTCCTTCACCCGCCACACAGCACAGATCCCCGGAGGTGTGTAGAGATGCCCCCTGGCCAACGAGCAGGCTTCAGTGGTTAGAACCACTGAACTCTGGGGTTCTAACCACGGCCCGCGGTGGGCCCGACACGTGGATGCTGCGCAGAGGTGCTCTGGCACGATGACTGCTGTGGCCCTCACGGAGCAGGCGGACGCCTCCATTCGTCACCAGGAGCCCCTTGGGATTCCCACTGGGCTCCAGGGGTTGGGATCTGAAGCCTTCTGAAAGACGGGTCTTTCCTCCATTCACACAGGCTCACTGAGACCCAATTATTTGATGTAATAATGACCCAAATCCAAACCCACCTCCTTGGGTTGGAATGGGTCCCCTGGAGGTCAGATGGTGTAGCTCATAGGTGGCCGCGCCATCGCCCAGCAGGGAAGAACTGCCCCCTTTCCTGCCATGGTGCAGCCCAAGGGCTTCAGTGGCCCCGTGGTGTGGATGATCAAGGAGAGGCGAGGTCCTGCACTAGGGCTGTCTGGGATGTTCAGTGTTGGCCTTTCAGCAAAGTTCAGTTCATGTTCCAGGAATGGAAGTCCTTTATTCAGTTGACGTCGTCTGCATTCAGGTGCTTTCAGATGTTGGGATCCTTGTTCGTCTTAGCCTCTTAGCATCTACCGGATTTAGTTCTTTTTTTTTTTTTTTTTCAGTTTCTCCAGCCCATCAACAAAGTCCCCCGATGAACAGGTTTTCACCAAGTTGTGGTTCTTGAATTCAGATGAGTATAGATTGAGCTCCATGACAAAGTGGCTTCCGCATCCCAGTTCCCTGAGGTGGCTGTCTTCCTATGAAGATTCCACTCTCTTCTGGCGACGGGCGCTCTGACGAACTGCCTCCCAGGGCATCTCCACCACCAGCAGCCCCAGCGTGACTTGGAGCCTCACAGGAACCCTTGCTCCCAAAGGAGGGAAGAGCCCCTTCCTTGCCACTGCTTCTGGGTTTCCCTTGGCGACCTCACCTCTCTGTTTTCTGCTGCACAGCAAACGGTCACAGACGTGTGGCTGCAAATGCCTGCTTGTTTATCTTGGGTCCTGCAGGTCTTTTACTGTGGGATCCCCGGCTGACATCTGGGGTGGGCCCTGGCTGAGATCCTGCCTGACGCTCAGGGTCCCCTTCGGCGCTCTGGCTGCTGGCAGAATCCCTTTGCTTGCGTTGTGGGCCTGATGCTCCCAGCAGCAAGTGACTGCCCACGGTGCCCTGCCTGTGGCCCTTCAGCCTGCAGGGCAGCTGCGTCCAGGTCAGGGGAACACGCCTCTGCCGCCTCCAGTCCTTTTCCAGAGCTCATTTATTATCGGAGACATCCCATCATAGTCCCAGGTCCCACCCACCTCCAAGGGCAGGGCTTGCACAGTGAGTACTCAGGGACAGGTGTGGGTAGGATGCTGCCTTCCACACCTCAGGGACCGTAGGTCAAGTTCCTCGAGTATGCAGGATGAAGGCCAAGTGTTCTGCCCTGGCCGCAGGACTCACCCACAGGACTCACCCCCCGTCTGCCACCCTCTAGCCCCTCTCTGTGCCTGCTCCCTCCTGGGAAGCTGGGTCTCAAGTCTCAGTTTCAATGTGTCTTTCTCTGAGAAGCCACCTCATTTTCCTGCACTGACCTGAGGCCTGACAGCCTTGGCCTGAGCCTCAGGAACCCCACACTCCTTCCATTTCTCCTCTGCATGGGCGACAGCCCTTCCCCAGCTCTACTGAGGACCAGGGGCACAGGCGTCACTGCTCTCCCAGCACCTGGCCCCAGGCCGAGAAGTGACAGGCTGTTCCATGTGGATGGCTTCCTACTGGACATCTCAAGCAGGCAGCCCAGGGGGCCAGCCCTCGGGAAGGCACACCCTGCTCCATCTGCCACACCCCTCCACAGGTGAGCCACTCTTGGCCAGGTGGCGCCTCACAGGCTCCTTTACCTGGCCTCTTTTTGGTCTCCTGTGAGGCCCTGGAATGCTTTCCTGGTGTGCTCTGCGCACTTCTTCAGGAAGTGGGCGGTGCTTCTCCATCCCTGGGCTCAGGGAGGGCTGGTTGCAGGCTGTCAGCACAGGTCTAGGGTCTCATCAGTCCTGGGGGGCAATCCAGGGTGACATGGACGAGCTTGGCTCTCAGTGAGGCCAACCCATGTGAAAGGCTGCCTCCTGGAACAAGTAGCCGTGGCCAGGCAGGTTCCACCATCCCTTCAAGGCTGAGCTTCCCCACTTCAGTGTGAGGCTGGCAACAGCGTCTTCCTCCCTGAGAACTGTGTGGGGGCTGGATGAGCTAAGAGGCGTCCAGGGCCCAGCGTGGCCCCCGGCCAGGGCTAACTGCTCTTCAAGTGGGGGCCCGTGTTTGCAAACCTGTAGCCTCACAGGACCCACCGTCGTTCTGTGCTGCGTTATCCATAACCTGTCGCTGCAAGTGTGGCATGTGAAGGCTTCAAGACCTCCTGTGAGGGGGTCAAGGTCGGGCCAGGATGAAAGACGGCTCTGCATGGGCCGAGAGAAGCCCCTCACTCAGGACCTCGGGGGCCGGAGGGTGGCCTGCTGCGTGGGACTGTTGGCGTCTGTGACTTGAGGACCAGGGGAGAGCTTCAGAGAGACAGCAAAGCAGCTCCTGTCTGGCCCAGTACACTATGAAATTCTTCCAGTGCGCACTGCAAAACACAGACGTTCCGGATGTGTCCCCCGTGCCGAGTGGTTGGTGCTAAGCGTTGGTGATCAGGATGCGACTACACTCTGGCTAGATGGATGCACGGCTGGCAAAGCTCAAGGTAGTTAGCCATTGTTAATTTGGTGAACACCCTGGCGAAGCTGCAGAGCCGAGGTGCTCAGAGACCCACACTGTCTCAGTCTCCAAAGCTGCGCGAGGGACTGGCTGGTGTCCCGTCCACCAGGAGCAGCTCACGCCCAATGCTGAGCGACTTATTTGTTCGATGTTCTTCCTTCCTACCAGTGGAGCTTGGAGAACAACACGCTTCTCTCTGTTTAGGCACTGAGTTTTGTCAAGATACTTTAAGAGTGTTCGCTGGGCAGGGAGCGCGGCGGGAGCTGTGCGGGGCGCAGGCGTTCTGCAGGGGAGGGCTGAAGGGCGTCCCGCCGTCTCTGCGCTCCTGGCTTGTGTTTTGATTAGCTTGTCCCTTAGGCTATCATTAGAGTCTTTTAGGGGAAAGTGTTCAGTCCATAAATATGAAAATAAGCCCATAATTGACCCTTGGACTGAATTTGTTTCCATTAGGTTTTGCTACTGAAAAGGCCTCTCCTTGGAGAGCCGTGTGTGTGAAATCAGCGGCCGGTGCCCACGTGGCTGGTGATGAGGTGCCCGTGGAGGACGGCAGAGAGGGGTGAGGAGGGAGAGTGGCCGGCTTTTCTTCAGCTGTGGGCTCCACAAGACACCACACAGCAGAGCCGCGGAGCATGTACCCTGGTGCTGATCAGTCTGCTGGCCACGGAGGGGCTGCTCCCCAAATCCCACCAGCACATGCCATTGGTGTCAGAGGGTCCCACGCAGAGACACCTGGGGACAGTCGATGCCAGGGAGCCGGCAGAGCTGAAAGATGCGACAGGGACCCCACCAGGGTTTGCAGCCTGTGCAGTGAGGGTGAGTCCTCCGGTCCACAGGACCAGCCCTCCTGCAGCCACCGGGACGCGGCAGCTGGCCTCAGGTGCCATGTTCCAGGGGTGGCTCCTCCTCGGCAGCACAGCTATAGAGCCCACTCCCGGCATCCCTCCTGTAACTTGGCTCTTTCAGGAATTCCCACGACAGCTCAAAGAATGTGTGGCCATGGCTGTGACCATCATCTACAGGTTGAGCTGGATGGGGGTTCAGAAAGCCTGAGGCTGCAGGTCATGCCCTCCCCAGAACAGACTGACCCCGGGCTCAGAACCAGATGGGAGGCTGCTTGGAGACAACCGAACCCCTGGGACTCTGGACTCCACCTCACGCCATGGCTTCTGCTGAGACCAGCAGTATGTCCTTCCTCTGCAGGGACCATGCTGGCATGCCCTGAACAGCTCGGGCCTCCTACTTCTGCTCTGCAGCCCCAACCGAGGTGCTGAGTGTTCTCTGTCCACAGTCATGGCGTAGAGATTCCTCCACTTTTGGTTCACCAGAAATAAAAAGTACAGGAAGCAACTTCCTGAGGTCGAGGAGAGTACCTCTGCTCTCTTCTCCAAAGCCCACTCTCCCCTTCCTTATTCTTTCAAATCTCCAGAACCATCTTTAAACACAAATGTGTTGTTCTGCTTCAAAAACGTTGCCCTGAGATACTCTTGGGTCTGAAGTCGGCAGTGACTCCAACCTGTGCTGCTGCTGTAAGATCCCACCAGGGCAGTTGCTGACCCTGTGTCCCTCAGACCAGCACTGCTGGGACTGTCCATAAGCGACCAGAAGGCACTCTCGGCACAGGTGCCTTTGGGAAGCACTGGGCTGAGGGAGAGTTCTCCCTGGCAGCCTCAGTGTGCACCGTGACCTCCCGGGGAGTTTTTCATAAAAGTTTTGTTCATTTATTTTGTGATAAAATATACACAATGTGACATACATCATTCAGCCATGCTTAAGTGTGCCTTTCAGTGACAGTGAGCACTTTCACCATGTCATACAACGGTCCTGCCTTTCATCTCCGAAACTTTTCAACTTCCCAAATGGAAACTCCATCCGTCCTATGCCAGCTCCCCATTCCCCCTACCCCAAGCTCCCAACCCCACACTTCTGCTTCCGTCTCTCTGAATTTGCCATTCTTGGTACCTGACCACTTCATACGCAGCGGGATCATGCAGGCTGTGCTCCTGTGACTGGCTGACTTCTCTCAGCACAGTGTCCTCAAGGTCCATCTGGGCTGTAGTAAGTCAGAATGTCCCTCTTTCTAAGACAGAGCGCCATTCCCTTGTGTGTTCCATTCGCCATCAGTGGACATTTGAGTAGTTGCCGCCTTTGGACGGTGTGAATGTGCTGCTATGGACGTGGGTGTGCACACATCTGGCCTTGGCTCCAGTTCTTTCGGAGATACGCCTACAAGTGGGCTTGCTGGATCACATGGCAATTCCATGCTTAACTTTTCGAGGTCGTGACAAGCAGGGTCATGTCAGCAGTGCACGAGGATTTGGATTTTTCGGTACCTTCATGGACACATGCCATTTCCCATTGTTCTTTATGACCCCTACACTGATGGGGTGACGTGTATCTTGTCATGGTTTTGGGGCTCTGAGCATCTTCTCCTGTGTTTATTGGCCATCTGTGTGTCCTTGTTGAGGATTGTCTATTCATATCCATTGCCCATTTGTTAATAAGATTGGTTTTTTGTTGTTGTTGCGTTGAAGATACTCTTCATATATTCTCGATGTTCATTCTTTATCAGATATTATTTTCAAAAGTTCCCTTCTATTCTGTGAGTTGCCATTTCATCTCTTGACCGTGTACTTTGTTGCATGAAAGTCTAAAACAAAAGTTTAAAATTCTGATGAAGTTTAATTTACCCAGTCTTTATTTTGTCACTTGTGTATTTGATGTCATATCTAAGAATCACTACTAAATACTGTGTCATAAATCGTCCCTCCGTGATCTCTCCTAGAGTGTTTTGGTTTGGGCTCTATTGTTAAGACTGTGATCCATTTTGAGTTAATTCATGTATATGGCACAAACTGAATTCGATTTATTCTTTTGCATGTGGACATCTGCTGGTCCTAGTACTACTTTTTGAAAAGATTGTCCTTTCTTCATCAATGGTCTTAAAACCACAGCCGAAAATCCCTTGACAATATTTATGAGGCGTCTGGCTCTCTATTCAATTCCATTCATTGATGTGTAATTACGCTGTTTCAATTTGGATATGAAATGTCCTTCAAAGACTCATGTGCTGAAGGCTTGGTCCCCAGTGCAGGAGTGTTCAGAGAGAGGTCTCTGATGTCACTAGTGGATTAATCCATTGATAGCTGAATAGGCAGCTGGGAGGTGGTAGGGGCTGTGGGAGTAGGATCTGGTTGGAAGAAGTGGTTCCTTGGGTGTGTGCCCTCTGGGACTCTATCATGCCCCTGGCCACTTCTCTCTCTGATTCTAGCTGCCAAGGAGAGAGCAACTTTCACCCACATGCCCTTCCACCATGATGTTCTGCCTTGCCTTAGGCCCAAAGCAATGGAATCGACTAACCATGGACTGAAATGTCTGAAACTGTGAACCCAAATAAATCTTTCCTCCTTTAAGTTGATTTTTTTTTCAGGTATTTGTCACAGCAATGAAAAACTAACATGCACATGGTTTTGATTACTGTAGTTTGTAGTTAAGTTTGAAATCAGGAAGTAAGGGTCTTCTAAATTTGTTCTCCCCCATCAAGATTGTTTGATTTATTCCCTCTCTCCCTTCCTCCCTTCCTTCCTTCCTTCCTTCCTTCTTTCTTTCCTTCCTTCCTTCCTTCCTTCCTTCCTTCCTTCCTTCCTTCCTTCCTTCCTTCCTTCCTGTTTCCCCTATATCCATTAGCATCTCTGAGATAATTCATAGAACCATATTTGGGCAACTTGACTTGAAAAGTTTTTGTTTGTTTTTATTTGAGGTGTAATTTGTCTTTCTAAAGTTCTTATGAAAGTGGTTTGCCCATTTTCAACAAAAGAAAATAATGTGCTAGACTCTAAAATAATGTAGATGAGTTTAATTTTATTCTTATCCTTGAACACTCATTACTATGTAAAAAGTCAATCCTCCTTACCCTCCTTAGGGTCTAATGACTTGACTTATGTGTCTCACCTTCCTTCCCCCTTCAGGAGGCTAGATGGAAGTTTGTTTAGGATGTTGTGATAATTAATGAAACGGAATCTGTAAAATGCTTTGAATATTTTCAAAGAAAGGTGTCATATGCATTCAAAGAAAAGTCCTGGTACAACTCCTGAATCAGTGCACACATCAAGTGTCCCAGATCATTCCATGCAATATTGTAGATGGCACATTCCCTTTCCTAGAAACCCTGAGATTACCTGGGATTATTGTTCCCAATAGCCAAGAAATGGAAGCAACCTAAGTATCCATTAGCTGATGAATGTATAAAGAAAATATGATATGTGTACACAATAAATACTACTCAGTCATTAAAAAAGAACAAAACTTCTCATTTGTGGCAATATGATGGAACTGGAATCATTATGTTAAGTTAAATAAGCCAAGCACAGAAAGACAAGTACTGCATGATCTCACATATGTGGAATCTTAAGAAGTTGATTTCACAGAAGTTGACAGTGGGAGATGGTTACCAGGGGCTGGGGAGAGGGGAGGGGGAGGGAGTGTTATGATTTGGATGTGAGGTGGTCCCCCAATGCAAGAAGGTTTGGAGGAAAAATGGTAGGGTCATAACTTCAACATAATCAGTGAATGAATCCCTGATGGGATTAACTGAGAGGTAACTAGAGGCAGGTGGGGTGTGGTTGGAGGGAATGATTCATTGGAGGCATGGCTATGGGGTATATATTTTGTATCTGGAAAGTGGAGTCTCAGTCTCTCTCTCTCTCTCTCTCTCTCTCTCTCTCTCTCTCTCTCTCTCCCCTCTCTGTTTATCGTGTGGTTGCTTCCCTCTGCCACACTCTTCCTCCATAATGTTTAGCCTTACCTTGAGCCCCAAGGATTGGAAGTTGCCCCCTATTGACTAAGACCTCTGAAACTGAGCTCTTAAATAAACCTTCCTCCTCTACAATTGTGCTGGTTGGGTCACTTTAGTCACAGCAGTGAAATAGCTGACTGAAACAGAAATTGGTACCGGGAGGAGGGCCATTGTGACTAACCTGACCATGTGGTTCAGAATCTTTTTGAGTTTTTTGAAATTGGTGGGAAGAATCTTGAGATGTTTAGCAGTGCAAGCTGGAAGTGCTTTAGGTTGTTGTAAGAGGAGCTCAGGGGCCAATTCTGGTGGGAGTTCAGAAGGCCAGAATGCCAACTGGACTCTGGACAGTGAAGACAGGACTCAAGAGGATTTAAAGGAAAAGGCAGACACTGTTGGTTATTGGACTAGAGGCCATTCATATTATGTTCTGGCTGAGAAATCTTCTAAATTTTGCCTGTGTCCTGAAATTTTCTGTGAGGCTGATTTTAAAAGTGATGGACTTCTTAATATGGTGACAAAAATTTCTAGGCTGCAGAGCATTCAGACAGTGGCATGGATATTACTGGTGGCTTTTAGCCAAACTTATTGTGATATTCAGGAGCAGAAAGCAGAACTTGATGAAAACAGAACTTGAAAGGCCCAAGTAAAACTAGGGCTAAGAAGTTGCAGCTGTTAAAGACATTACCACCCTAGAGACATGTCAAAGACTTTGCCTAAGAAAGAATAAGAAAGATGACTTGAAAGCATCTCAGGAGCTGGGAAAACCACACCCACCTCAGGCTCAAGGGAGTAAAAGTGAAAATTCTCTTGAGAAGTGGAAGACCCTTGTTTTTTCAACATGCTCAGCTACCCGGACCCTCAGAGGCTGCTGCAACCAGGGTCCCTGGAGGCACAACTACTGCTCAAGATGGCGCAGACCTTGGAGTCAGTCATGTGGTGCTGGTTCTGCAGGAATGCAGGATGCTGGAGTTAGGGGTTCATGGAGGCTTCCACCAAGATTTCAAAGGAAGGCCTGGGAGGCCAGGCAGAGTGCAGCAGGGCCGGAGTCCCTGTCGACACCTCCTGAGAAGTCAAAGCAGACATGGAGATTTGAGGAGGAAGCTGAAGATACGGTGGAGATCCCCAAGATTAAGAAATGCCAGTAATGGGGAATATTGTCCTAGGAAAGCAGCAGGAATTGAGTAGAAAAGAGGCCATTTGGGCTGCAACAAACAAGGCCATAGGGGTGGAGCTACACAGCCCTTTGGAGAGAACATCATGTGCCAAGTGCCCCAGATGTCAGACATGGAGCTACAGGACTCGTTTGCCCAGCTGGATCTTGGTCTTGCTTTGTTCCTATCCTTTATTTCTACCCCCCAAATTTTGTAAATGGACATGAACTTTGAGCAGTCTTGGAACTGTGGAGACTATGGGAACTCTTGGAAATGGACTCAATGTATTTTGCATTGTCAGATGAGTGTGAGATTTTGGGGGCCGGGGACAGAATGTTATGATTTAAATGTGAGGTGTCCCCCAGAAGCTCACGTGTGAGACAATGTTAGAAGATTTGGAGGAGAAATGATTGGCCATAGCATTAACTTAATCAGTGAACAAATCCCTGGTGGGATTAACTGAGTGGTAACTGGGGGCAGGTGAGGTGCGGCCGGAGGAAGTGGTTCATTGGGGTGTGGCTATGGGGTATATATTTTGTATATGGAAAGGGAAGTCTTTCTCTTTCTCTCTTCTCTCTTCTCTCTCTCTCTCTTCTCTCTGCCCATCATGTGAGCTGCTTCCCTCTGCCACACTCCTCCTCCATAATGTTTAGCCTCACCTTGAATCCCGAGGAGTGGATTAAGGCCTCTGAAACTGTGAGCCCTCAAATAAACCTTTCTCCTCTACAATTGTGCTGGTTGGATTCATTAGTCACAGCAGCGAAAAAGCTGACTAAAATAGGGAGGAACGGGACCATGTTGATTGACGAATGCTAAATTACAGTTAGATAAGAGCAAGACATTCTGGTGAGCATTGCGCAGCTGGGTGACTGGAGGGCAATAATGTACTGTATACATTTCAAAGAGCTCAAAGACTTTGGAAGATTTTATCATAAAGAAATGATAAATATTTGAGGAGCTAGATATGTTTAACTGAATTTAACCACTATACAATGTACACATGCATCAAGACACCACATGGTACTCCATGAATATATTCAATTTTTGGTTTTATGTATCAGTTAAAAAAAATAAATAAAAAATTTGCTAAGCTTTTTTTGTTGTCGTTTTGAAAAAATTCCATCAAGAGCAAGTCAGACCTGAATGGCTTCCTGGCGGCAAGTGCTGGGGTGTGGATGAGTGTCATTTTTAAAGCCCACTTGGACACCTATCTCCCTCTTAAATGTTTTATTCTAATTTTTAAAAAGTTACACACATCCATGATTTTAAAAGTCAAGAAGTTCCATAGGGCGTATTGGTCGGGGGGACTGTTGTTCAGTCGCCTCTTCAGTCTTCTCAACCCAACGACAGTGGTTTTATTTTAGGTCTAGATACGACACAAGGACTTCTCACATGGATACAACCTTGTTATCTTCCAGTCACCTTCTGGCAACTGGAGGGTAAAACCCCATGCCACCCGTCTTCCAGGGAGGACATGGTATTATTGGCTAGTTCAACAGTTCACACAGATGTTACTATGACTTTGAAGACTCGATTTGGAGAAGAACTATGCAGTATACTTGGATTGCATTCTCTCTCTCTCTCTCTCTCTCTCCCTCTTCTTTCTTTCATTTGTCTATGGTCCTAGGAATCCGACCTAGTGCCTCATGCATGCTAGCCAAATTCTGTACCACTGAGCTACATTCCCAGCCTATATTTCTTTTCTTATTTCCCTAGTGTTTATACAGATTTGTTTAGTTTCCTTGGTGTGGTGTGGCATGGTGTGGTGGTGGTGGTTGTGTGTGTGTGTATTAAGGGTTCCATGTGGAAGGATTTGGCACAGTTGGTGTTTCCAGTTTCTTCGTCTTTTTTCTTCACCCAGCTTCCAAGACGCCACCCTTGCCGCTCCTCCTTTCTCCCTGTGCTTTTCGCCTTGAATCACCCCAAGGCCCAGTCCTGGGTCTCCTATCCTCACCATCACATTGTGATCTCAGTCTGTTGTGGCTTTAAATTCAATGCACAAGGGATTCCGAGTTGTCTCCAGTGCAGACCTTGCTCCGGGTTCCAGACCCTCAACACCAGCCTCTGGTCGTTTCCCAGGTGAATCTGGCTGAGCTGGCATTGCAGCCCTTTCCCCAGCAGGTACCTCTGCAGAGTCTTCCTCAGAATACCAGCCCCACCAGCTGTCCTACCTCCTTTGGTCAAGTAGGCCAACCTCACTGCTCTGCTTGACGTTGGACACCCACCCACCCAGAAGTCCAGTGTCTTTTGTTATTTCATTAATGATGGTACCATTGGAATCTGGATTCAAGTAAAATCCACATGGCAATTGATCAGTGTGTCACTTTAATGTCTTTTAATTCATAAGTCGTCCTCTTCCTGCCTCTTTTATTTCTTTGTGAAATGTTTAGTGAGGAAGCTGGATTATTTCTCCTTAGAGCTCTGCAGTTTGGGTTCGCTGGCTGTGTCTCCATGGTGCCCTCTGACATGTTGCCCTGTCCCCTACACTTCCTGTAACTGGAAGGACAGATTCAGAGTCTGGATGACATAAAAAAAGTTTTATGCCTTTGAAAGGAAATATATAATCTTTCTTTTCTTTTATGCATAAAAATATGTATTTCTTCTTCAATACACTCTCAAATAATTGCCCCTATTTCAGATCCGCTCTCCCTCCCACCTGAGCACCCCTGGAGTTGCCCATTCCTGCACCTTCAGTGTGGGGTGATCTGGGCTGCAGCTCAGGGGTTCTGGGCTTTGCCCTCCCCTGGCTTGTTTCAGAGTTCTTGGTCTGTAAGGCAGTCCTTGTCCCATTTGTCTGTTCCACGTTGTGCTCTGACATCTCTCCCAACCACTTCGTCCGGCAACACTTACCACCCCGTCTCGTGTTTCCATGGCTTCCTCTCACACCAGAGCAGTTCCCCTAGGGAGCAGCTCTAGGTGCATGGGCTTAACTTGCCATCTTTGCCCTCCTTCTCTATCAGCACTACTTGAGAAGATGGCCCTCGTCCCTTCCTGGAAGCCACAACCAACTCCCTCCCAGATCTGCCAAACACAGGACCTTCTGTTTTTCTGCCAGACTTGCCTCCAATTGCTCCAACTGCCATTGCTCTCCTTCCTTCCAGGAACTTACGGGGCATTTGGGAAAGCCATCCCCAATGCTGGAGGCTCAGTTAGAGGAGACTCCTATCTCTCTAGGGGCTGCCATCTTGCTTTGGGTCTCTGCCTATGTTTCTAGCTCTCTTGATCTTTTGCTAACCAGTCATTTAAGATCTGTAACACTTATCACTAGAAATTCATAGATGATTCCCCTATATCTAATCATGATGCCAATCCTAACCCTTACTCTAACCAGGGCACATGGCCATGGGTTTCCCTATTTAGAGTTTATTGGAGTATCACATTCACTTATTTCCTGGCCATTCTCTATTCTGGAAGCCTCTACATGCAATTGAATTTGTGCTTAATCTTTCCTTTGATGTTAATTATGGAGACTGAGCATCCAGGCCTTTGCAGGTGTCACCAGAGCAACTGTTTCATGCCTTGCTGGTGCAGAGCTCAGAGGTCTGGTGATGGGTCCTCCACCAATCTGATGTTCTCATGTCCACCCATGTACCTGCTGCTGATTACCACTAGAATCAACGCTCCTGGAACACTCACACGTGTCTCTTACCCTCCTGAGAGGCCTTCTGCCTTACCATGGAAGCTTACAGTGCCATGCAAGCGTGTGTCACTGTGCCCCTTCTGTAACCTTCTTCTGCTACAGGTTCTTCTAAGACTTAGAAATGAACAGATTATCAACTGGCATCAGAAAACCTCACATCCCCCCTTGGAGGAGGCAACTACAGATGTGTCATATTATAATATATAATTAAGATTGTAGCCTGACCTTAACGTTCATAAATTTACAAATTTTTATTTTGCAGAATGGATCTAAAAAAGTATCATTGGGGGAAAAATGAGAAATAGAATTGTAGTTGCAAGCAACGCTTTTCTTCCATGGGACCACTGCCAGAGATGGGGGACTAGGGGTATTCAGGGTCGCCTGTGTGCATGTCCACATGTGTGCACACACACGATTTATTTTCAAAAAGGGGCTCTGAGCGAGGAGTCAACATACAACTTCTATTAGCAATAAGAGAATGGGGTAAGTGGGTCTGCACAGCCCTGGAAGTTTAACCCTGAGGGTCCACTTAAACTTGAGCTGTTGGCCACAGGAAGCATTCTTTCATGGGAGGTCAGTGCCCTGAGGAGTGGCTGCGCGTCTTTCTGAACTGGCCTCTCACCATGAGGGCCTGCGTGATTCTCCAGACTTTCTTCCTGGAGTCCAAGTGCAGTGCACACCTTGCTGATAGGGTGGCGGCTCTGCCTCCCTGAAAAAGCTGTGGAACAGCTGCATCTTTTATTATAAAGTACGATCCTGGCCCCACAAGTCCTCCTTTTAGGTGTTTTGAATGGGAAGTTTCAACCTAACACAGCAGTGAATTCGATTCCCCTGTTCCTGTGCTTTGTGCAGAATACGCAGAATACCGTGTGAAAAAGAAGGTCTTTCCCACCCACGTCGAACCCCAGCACACACATGCACACAGGCCGCGGGCATGCCAGTTGCTGGGTCGAGCACTGGTCTTGTGGAATTCTCCTTTTCTTTGGTTTATGTGAATGAGGAGGTTTACACCCCTTGGTTTTAACATGGTTTTCGATTCCTCAAAATTGAGAGTGTCGGCAAAGAGGCCACAGCCCTGCTGTGCATCCCGGCCCCTGAGCAGGACCCAGATGCTGGTTGCCATGGTGTGAATGAGTCCTCACGGTGCCTGTGTTGGACACCTGACCTGCAGTGCCACAGTGTTAGGTGGTGGGGACACACGGTGTTCTCTCCCTCAGGAAGAGGCAGGTTCGGAGCGCCATCTTGGATGCAGCCCTCAGCAGTCAGGCCTGCCAGCGCCTTCCCAACCTCGCACACTGAGAGAAATGAGCTCCTTCTAACTGTAACCTGCACAGGCTGTGGTGTTCAGTTAGAGCAATGCAGAGCGGACCAAGAGAACTCTGCAATTCACGGGGGTTCAACCCAGAGTTCAACCAAACTCAGCCCTTCACCTTGGCTTTGAAGACTTTGCTTGTCCACATTCCACACATGATATTAATCAGGGATGCTATCATCAATTGCATTTTGGTATATGTCCTGTTTTCATAAGCACGTGGTCTAAGTCCCTCCTGACCTGTGGTCTTTAACACTTGTGGGCTCCTGGTGACTTGGTGCACCATATCACTGGCTCGTGTGGGCCTGTGTTCCTGTGAATGATGAAAGAGTCGCACTGTCCCGAACATTGCTTGGCCCCTCTCACCATGTTCCGGAAGCGCAGCCTTGGTGGGTTGATAATGGTGCCAAAGCCTCCGGACCAACAGTTCCCTGGTGATGGGAATGTTCACAAGGGAGTCACTGACCCTGTGCCCCTCATGGTGTTCACAGGTCACCATGACTGTCCAACCTGCCCCTGGGCTGGGTCCTCTCCTTGCAGCATGATCTGTCCACCCTTCTCTTCCCTGGATCTTGTGAGCAGAGAGACTGGGGCTTTTGCTGCACTATGTATCAACTTCAGGGCTTCCTACCAAATTGGCTTGACTCCAGTTTAAGGTCTTTTCTATTGTTGTTCAGTGTAATTTGACTTGCAAATTCCCCTTTAGGAAAAGGAAGAAAGGAAGCAGTCATTGACTTGGTTTAACCTTTCACAGGCTGATGCGGATGCTTCTGCTGTCCGTGTGGATCAGAGGTGATATTATTGCCTCACTTGTCATAGACAGGATGTTGAACTGTCGTCCACATACATCCAAGACCCCCAGGCCGAGGCTCATGCTCCAGGACATGTGGATCTCTAGCAGGGTCTTACTCTTGAGAGGGCACTTCTTCCTACCCTGCTATGTGGCCTTGAATTGGAAGTTCTTGAAATAAAACAAGCAAAAATGGTTCTAGATGGAAAATAACAGGCTGCCTCCACTCAGTTTCAGGGGTTATTTCTGCTTCAGTAAGGAAAAGGGCCTCGCTCCTCCTCTCAGCCTTTCTTGAGGTTCAAGGGCAGGGTCAAGGGACGCTGGGCATGTCTAGTGAGTTTAGAAGCTCTTTCAGGGTGGGGTTATTTATTTATTCATAACAGAGTTAACTGAAGTTTGTTGATGATCAAAAACCTGCGTGGATTTGAGGCGTGCTTGGCATGTGGTCCTATTCAGGCACCCAGAGCCCTCAGGGCTCTGCACCCGGAGTCTCCAGGGTCCCTCCACCTTTTCTTCAGTGATAGGAATACTTAACACGAGATCAACCCTGTTCACAAATGTTGAAGTGCACAATATTTTATCAGCTTGTAATACGCCCTCAAGTACACTCAATTTTAAAAAATATGCTTTTGGAATGTTTTTATAAATATTAGCAGGGAAAAGAGGATTCAATGGGTTTAGGGTGGGAATAAATCTTCTAACTCCTGTCTCTCAGTTGCTCAGTTGCTCTGAGGAGGCGACTACAGCAGGCTCGTGGCAATCCCTGTTGGCGTCCTGGCCCCCAGAAGGCCATGGAGGCCGTCTTGCTGCCTTCCTGCACCCGGCTGAGAGGAGTTGGCACCTCGGCTGGTGCTCTGCAGGCTGTTTCTCACGACTCAAGCAATGACAGATCACCCGGCCCCCAGACTCCTCTAGGAGCCAGGTGCCGAGTGCCACCCTGTAGATACATTGTTTCACTGAATTCCTTAAGAGGTCCTGGGAGCAAAGGCCCCCGACAGGCCTAGCAGACCCAGTGCTTTCTGCATGGTGTCCCTGTGCTGGGAGGTGACTGATGTTTTTTTCCAGGCCCCACTCTTGACCAGCACGCACAGGCTCTGGGTGACCTGGCCACTAGTCCATGGCAATGTACGGACCATGAGGTGGTTCTCATCAGCTGCCTGAGTCCAAACAAAATGCTGGTATCTGCGGCTGGCACCTGACCTCCTGGGCTGTGGAGCCTTGCCCGCGTGGAGCGCAGACAGCAGGATTAAGGGTGAGTCCTGCCCAGACTCTCCACCAACAAACTCAATGGTACAAGCCAGGCAGACCAGTCACAGATGAAAGCTGGGGTTTGGACTGTAGCATTACAAACTCCACCTCCCTCCACCTCCCTCCACCTCCCTCCACCTCCCTCCACCTCCCCCC
>JAJEJO010002662.1:1095607-1195367 GCA_020662805.1 Glaucomys volans
CCCCCCCCCACCTCCCTCCACCTCCCCCACACCTCCCTCCACCTCCCTCCACCTCCTTCCACCTCCCTCCACCTCCTCTCCACCCTTTTCTGGGTGCCAGGGATTTAGGCTCCTCAGGAGGGCTGCAAAGGACTCTGCCAAGGTCCAAAAGAGGAGAGAAGAGGGCTTGAGAGGAGCTGGTTTGCATTCTATGGAAAGGCACTTTCAGCGTGTGTGAGCCTGTGTGTGTGTGTGTGTGTGTGAACATGGGTATGTGTATGTGTGAACATGTATATTTACATGAGTGAGCATGTACTTGTGAGTGTGTGAGCGTGTGTGTATGTGCGTGTGCGGGTGTGTGTGTGGATGTTGACTTGTTCCACGTGGGTTCTCTTGACTCCTGCTTTTTAATATTTGCCCTCACTCTTAGGCTGGCGCTACTGCTCGGTAAACTCCCTTCGGTGCACTTGGCTGATTCCTTCTCCTTGTCTGGAATCCTTTCTCCCGCTTCACCTGCTGCACTCCTGCTCTTCCTTCCAGCCTGAGTTTGGTACCAGATCCCTCTAGAAGACCCACAAGGGTTGGGCGAGAGGCACAGCCTTCCCTTCCAGAGTTTCCCGTGTGCACCTTGGAACCTGCCTGCGTCGAGTGGGGTAGTGCATCTGAGTGCCCAGGCTTGGCGCCCCCAGTGGGCACCATGCACTTTGTTGAAAGAGAGATTAAAGGACACCAATCTGGCATTGGGCATATCCTTCAGAAGGTAGCAGGGCTTTACTTATGGGGATGGGACTGAGAGCACTTGGAGGATAGTTGGGAACCCCAACCCTGGGAGAGCAGGGGCCAGGCAGGGTGGGCAGAGTGGTGGTGGAGGTGATGAGGTCAGCTCCCGCGTCCCGCCCTCCAGTCTCCAGGCCTGGAGCAGTGTCTTCATGTGGCTGCCCCATCTGTTTTGAAAATCACTGTTTCTCAAAGAAGTGTCCCAAACGATATAAACATAAAGGACCCAGGCTTAGGTCTGCCCTTGCAGGGCTCAAAGCCAAGTCCTTCGGTGACAAGGACAAAGAGGAGCAGGGCATCCAAACCAAGCGCTGGCACAGAGCAGCTTTCTGAGAGTTGCTTGGCACCCTCCGTGTTGATGAGCAGGCACAGTCCTGATCATGGATAATGCCACCAAGACGGGCCCAGCACAGAGGCGCGCGCTTGCAGTGCATTCTTAGTTTACAAGGTATCACCACCCTGGCAAGATCCAGACTTCACGGCACCGTGAGGGCTGCAGCAGCACAAGGCCTACAGCCCAGCTCCTCTCCTGCCTCGTCGTCCTCTCCAGTCTCAGGTCTCTCCCCCAACACATAAGTCCAGCTGAGGTCTGTGTGGGGTCATGTGGCTCTTGAGTCACTTCTTGGTAGCCCATAACAGATTCTCCAAAACAATGCTGGGTGTTAGTCATCCTATCCAACAACCCATGTCAGGAAAGATTCCAACAAGGCAATTTCTCATGGGCCCCTGGAACCTGCGGTCACTCTCTCCTTTAGGCAATTCTGAGAACAGTAAGGCGAGATTGTTAGGGATGTCTTGGTGGATTTTGCACGACTTTGGTATCTATAGCATTTATTTATCACAAAGGAAATATGAAACATATAATGGCTAGATGCTGCTTGATTTATGTAATTAAACACACACGTAATTATCACTATATGTATTTTCTACCAGCAGATGATTCAGCTTTCTTTTGTCTCCGAAGATCCTACTAATGAAGTAGATATTATCTACACTTTACAGATGAGGAAGCAGAAGTTTTGGAGCAGTTAAGAAGCTCCTTTGGGGTCACTGGGCTCTGGCCTCCCCAGCTGGCCCCCCCGCCCCGTCATGTGAATGCCTCCCTTTCGGCAAGTGAAAGTGCAGGTCATCAGCACGTGCACTAGAAAACGTGGTGCTGCAAGAGAAGCTAACTCGATGCGGAGCCCACAGATCACAGCTGCTCCCTGGCTGCTGTGGGAGGCCCCCAGACCAACCACGCGCAAACCCAGCCGCTGCTCTTAGGGACCATGATGCAAAGGGCATTGCCGGGTGCTGGCAAGGTGGTGACCTGCCCACCTCCTCCTCCCTCTGATTGAGATAGCCTGGTGGCACTGAGACTGCTCACTGCTGTCCCAGGCGCAGGGTAGGGCTGGAATTCCTGCTGCCCTGAGTTAGGCCGGCTGCAACCTCTTTCCGCCAGTGGAATGAGGGGGATCACCGAGTTACTCCCAGGCAACAGCCCTAAGAGCCAGTGTGTTTCCAGTGGCTGTCACCACGTGCTGGGCGGCTGAAACAACAGAGGTTGATCACCTCGCCGTTCTGGAGACTGTATCCAAGGTCAGGGTGGAGAACTTCCGTGGCTTCCCTCCTCCGGCTTCTGGTGGCTCAGCAAGCCTGGCTGTGGCACATGGCTGCGGTCTCTGCCGCTGCCTGGGCCTCTGGGCCTTCTCCTCTACTCCTGAGGACACAGGTGTTTAGATGTGGATGGAAACAGCTGTTCTGGATTTTATATAGTGAATAGGCATTTCTTTTAAAATCTGAAAACCATTATGACCTTCGTAGGCGGTCCTGTTTGCCCATGTTCCGCAAGGCGCATCTTGAATCTCACATCTAAGATCTTGGCTCATTGTGGATGAAGCAGTGATGAGGTATATTGGAATCTCCTTTCCTCCCACTTTTTAAAAAGACAGGCTTGACGTGCTCATGTGTTGCAGAGGGTTTGACCGAGAGTCCAGGGAACAGATATGATATCTCCGTGGCCACTCCGCACCGTCAGCAAGAGTGGGAGAAGGAAGACGCTTCTGCTGGTGACGAGCTGCTGTACCCAGCCCCCCAATGCCAGTCACCACCCAGCCCTCAGAAACGCGGCAGACGGCTTCCAGAGCTGTTCACCCTGTGAATGGGAAGTTATTGCTCTCTGAAAATATGCAAAATGCATTAGAAGGTAATTGCAAGACATTCAGGATCCGAGGAACTTACTTTGATGACTTTTAATGGCAAAATATACTATCTTCCACTGGGCCGGAGTTTATTTTGTTAGTCATGCTAATTGTTTGAACAGCCCTAAATGACTTAAAAAACCTGGCAAACACTTGTCTAATACCTCCAAGCAGATGGACAAATTCCTAATTGAATCTAAATTTATTCTTTAACTTCCTTCCTTCAGCAGAGGAGGGTCCTGGTGCCCTGACTTTGCCGTGAACCCTCAGCCTCCGCCTCAGCCTCCTCCTCCCCACCTGGTAGAGGATCGGCTTCAGCAAGTCTTTGAAATTCCCAATCAGATGGAAAGAGAAGTGATCTAGAATTTTTCGCTTCATTTAAAAAATTCAAAGGATTTAGTATTTTTACTGGTATCTTCTTTTTTAGAATTAAAGGAGTCAGAGTCAGATGCGGTGACCTGGTTTCTCCTGCTGGGCTCTCAGGCTGTTGCTGTTTCCCAGACCCTCCTCCTGCTCCCTCCTGGCTCCTTTCACTTCTTGCTGAAGCACATTCTTCAGGGGGTACCTCCCTCCCCAGGGGATCTGTGGGTAGTACGCTCTAGCTTTCCTAAGTCTGCAATGCCCTCATTTCACGCCTACTGCTGAGGGACAGTTTGTCTAGGTGCGGCGTGGGAGCCTGACAGCATGTTACCCCAACACATGATGACATTCCTGCATTGTGCTCTACATGGCTGGGATCTGACCTGAGAGTCGCTCTCTTTCTAATTGCTGCTCCTTTGCACGTGGTCTGAATTTTCCTTTAAGATCTCTTTTCTCTTGATGCTCTTCATTTCACGCTGTGTTAGGGTGTGGGTTTATCATTGTTGTCACAGCATCCGGGCTTTCTCTTTGAGAACCACTCTCAACCCAAAATGGCTTTTCTACCGTTCTGTCTGTTGTTCACTTCTGTGTGTTTGAGCTTCTTATCCTATTTTTCATGTTACTTTCATTTTCTGTATTTCTTATCACTTTGTTTATCTCTGCTACATTCTTGGTAAATTCCTCACTAGCATTTTCCAATTCAGAAAAACCCTCTTCATCTGTATCAGTTTATTTATCTACTGAGTTTCTATTTTAGTGACAGTTTTTCATCTTCTATATGACTGTGCTCATGATTCATACTTGACTCTTTTTTCTTCCCAATTCTTTCTCACCATGGCAGATTGAGAGCATCAGCAGGTGCTCATTGGCAGGTGCTCATCATTCCCTGGAGTACTGCTCTTTTGCATACCTGTGGCTCCCCTCTCCAAATAGGTGCCATCTACTCCATTATTCCTTCTGTCTGACTGGACCTGGGACAAGCTTTGCCCAAAGGAATGCAATAATGTGACAGTGATCTGCTTCTTTGGGCTAAGTGGCCCAAAGTGGACAGGTGAACGAGTACAGCTAAGACCAGCACGGCCACACTGCTAACCCAGGTACATGAACAATAAATACTTACTTTTTATGCCACCAAGGTTTTCCATATTTTTGTTGTTATGTAGGCTTATTGCAACAATAGGTAGCTTGTTATTACTCCTTTTGCAAGAGGGAAGGAAATATGTGTAAGAGCAGAGATTAAAATTGAACTGAAAAACAATAGAGAAAACTCAATACAATAAAAACTTAAAAAAAAACAGACGAATCAAATTAATAAAGAGAAAAAGGCTGATGAGAGAAATAGAGAGAAAACAAAATTTCTGGTATCAGGAATAACAAGTGCAGCCTGCACACCTGATAGGAATGGAAGTGTAGTAAAAGAACTCCATGGGACAATTCTACACCAGGAATGTGGCAACCTGATGAAACAGAGCAATTCCTTGGAAAACACCAACTCCAACAACATGTCTGATATGAAATGGATAAAGTAAATAGTTCTAAATCTTATAAAGGGAATTGAATTCATAGTTTAAACTTTTCCATTAATGAAGTCTCCAGGTCCTGATGGTTTTTTTTGAAATTTCTACCAAATGTTTAGAAAACTAGCTCCAGCCTTATACAATCTATTCTAGAAGATAGAAGAGGAGATGGATACTTCCTACAATTTTATGAAGGCAGTATTATGCTGATACTAAAACCATGTAGTACAAAAAGAAAATACTAATAAGAAGGAAACTTGCAGTCCAGTGTCCTTCGTGACTATAGATGCAAGAAGACTTAACAAAAATGTTAGCAAACATAATTCAACAATGGATGCAAGCCAATTCCCAAAAACCAAAGATCATATGTCCTCTCTGATATGTGAATGCTAATACACACAAGAAGCAGTCGGGGGAGAGTGTTATGGTTTGGATGTGAGGGGTCGCCCAACAGCTCACATGTGAGACAATGCAAGAAGGTTCAGAGGAGAAATAATTGGGTTGTAAGAGTCTTAACCTAATCAGTGAATAAATCCCTGATGGGATTAACTGCATGGTAACTGGGGGCAGGTGGGGTGTGGCTGGAGGGGATGGTTCATTGGGGCCGTGACTATGGGGTATATATTTTGTATCTGGACAGTGGAGTCTCTTTCTCTGTTCCCTAATGATGCAAGCTGCCTCCCTCTGCCACACTCTTCTGCCATGATGTTCTACCTCACCTTGAGCCCCAAAGAATGGAGTTGGCCTCCTATGGACTAAGACCTCTGAAACTGTGAGCCCAATTTTTCCTCCTTTAAAAATTGTTCTGGTCAGATCTTTTAGTCACAGCAGTGAAAAAGCTGACTAAAACAAAGAGGAAGAATAAAAGTTCAGTAGATTAGACAAAGGGGAATGAAGGGAAGGGAGGCAGTACAGGAATGGGAAAGATAGCGGAATGAATCTAGCATGACTTTCCTATGTACATTCATGAACACACCACAGTGAGTCTCCACATCATGCACAATCACAAGACTGTGATCCTAATTACAATAAGATGTACTCCATGTTTGCATAAATATGTCAAAATATACTGTACTGTCATGCATAACAAACAACAACAACAACAACAACAAAAATGGGTGAAGAATTATGCACCATGATGGAGTAAGGTTTATTTCAGGTACTTGAAGCTGGCTTAATATTCGCTCAATGTAATCTTCTATTTTAACAAACTAGAAAAGAAAGAAATCACATATTTGTATCAATGCAGAAAGAGCGATTGACAAAATTCAACACCTTTTGTTTAAAAAAAAATCTCAGAAAAATAGGACTAGATGGTAACTTCGTCAAATTGACAGATGGCATCTATGAAAAATTCACAACTAGTGTTATATTTAATTGTGAAAGACTGAATGTTTTCCTCTTAAGATTGAGAAAAATGTAAAAATGTCTCTTTTCATCACTCTTATTTAACATTGTGCTGGAAATGTGAGCCAGTGTAATAAGGCAAGAAAAAGAAACAAAAGGTGTATAGATCAGAAAGGAAACAATGCAGTTCTTTGTGTTTGCAGATAACATAATTGTCTGTGTAGATAATGACAATGAAACTATCAGAAAAACTCCTTTTTAAAAGTGAGTTAAGCAAGGTTGCAAGATCCAAGATAAGCATACAAAAATCAACTATATTTCTATATACTGGCAATGAACACTTTGAAGTTGATGTTAAAAATAAAACACTTAAGTGTAAATCTTACAAAACATATATAGAATGTTCATGCAAAACGCTGATAAAAGAACCAAAGATTATCTAAATAATTAGACAAGTGAGTTCATGCATTGGAAGATTCAGCATCGTAAAGATGTCTTTTACCCAAATAGATATAAATGCTTAACAATTCCTTACAAAGTCCTAAAAATGTTTTTGTAGCTACATATTACATTATGATAACATTAATATTGAAATGCAAAGGAACTAAACAGCTAATTTCTAAAAAAGAAAAATAAAATGGGAGAAATCAGTCCACCCAAATTCAGGACTTAATCAAGACTACATGGCATCAACAGAGGGTTAGATAATGTAGCTCAAAGGATCAGAACAGATAATTCCAGAAATAAATTCCACACAAATAAAAACAACTAATCTTTGAAAAAGGTGCAAAGGTAATTTACTAAAGGAAAGAAAAATTTTCAACAAATGAAAAGAAATTTGACATTCATATGTCAAAAAATGAACCTAACCTAAATTTCACATCTTACACAAAAAGTAATACAAAAAGTTGCAAGGATTTAAGTTTCAAATGTAAAAGTATAAAAATTGAAGAAAAACAGAGGAGAAGGCCATCTAGAGATACTAGACCAGAGGCACAACCAAAGGCGAAACCCATAAAGGAAAAATGAATGAACTTGACATCGTAAAAGTGAAAAACTTCTGCTCTATGATAGATTGTGTCAAGAAGATGGAAAGATAATTTATAGAATTTGAGAATAGATTTGCAAATCACATATATGGAAAGGATCAGAAGCTAGAATGTATGAAGAACTTTAAAAACTCCAAAAAATCCAATTAGAAAATGGGCAAAAGACGTTTTCTCTAAGAGTACACAGAGATGGCAAATAAATACATGAAAATATGTTTGACATTAACTATGCTGCTAACGCAAATTAAAGTCACAGTGAGATACTACATTTTCAGACTGGCTAAAATAAAAAATAATGACAATACCAAATGTTGAGAGGATGAGAAGGAACTGAATCATGTGAACTTGCTGGAAGGATGTGAAATGGTCCTGCCATTTTGAAAAAACTTAAGGGTTTCCTTGAAAATTAACCTGCAGCTCCCGTGTGACTCAGTAATGTCACTCCTGGGCATTGATCCCAGAACAAAACGGGCTCACGGAAAAACTTGCATGTGTATGGAAGCTCACAGCGGTTTACCTCGCAGTAGTCCCAAACTCCAAACGACCCAGGGGTCCTTCAACAGTGACCTGCTAAGCGAAGCGGGCCCAGCAAAGCCAGGGACACACTTGGTCATTAGCAGGAAGGAGTCTTCCCACGTGCAATGACATGGGCAGGTTTCCAAGGCTCGTGCTACTGAAAGAGCCAATCGGAGTGGTCTTATACGGTAGGGGTCCATTCACACAACCCTGTGGGAACAGCACAATGACAGAAAAGAGACAGCTGTGGGTGGCAGGGAGGAATGATGGGCACAGCGCAGGCTCTGTGAGGGCAGGAGGCGCTGGCGGGTTGGCATACTCCTTACCTTGGCTTGTCCATCTCCCGTAGGAAGCTCAGGGGGATTTCTGTCTACACTGCCGGGAAGAAGCAAAGGGTGAGCTTACAGTGTGGTTTGGCCTGAAGCAAACACACATTGGCGAGGGTGTTGGTGAATCACATTGCCTGTAAAAGGAGGTGTCACAGGAGCACTGACCTGTGGGTGGTGAGGGCCAGCTGTCCTGAGTGAGCCAGGCCGGTCCCTCCTCCCTGCCACAGTCCTGTGCAGCAGCCTGGAATCCAGACACCTAGGAAAGCTGTCCATCAACACCCTCGTGTTCTTCCCCATACAGCACGTGGAAGTGGAGAAGCGAGAAAAAAGGAGCCACCGGCCGGGTGCCAGCTCTTCAGAGACTGGCGACAAGCCGGGGTGGCTTCCGGGCTGGCACATTACTCATCTTGGTGGCTCCCCGAGAATCTCAGCACACCAACAAAATCCCCCTTCTCTTTTCTCTCCTTTAATCATTCTATTTTTAACACAAAGAACATTGTATTTTGCAGCGACTCCGAGGAGGCTGCCGCCCTGTCTCAGCGTCGCTGCATCCTGCGCTCAGTCTCGCCTCCTCCCGGCTCCTCCTCGACCGTAGGGGGATCCCCAGCAGGCCCTCAGACGCCCCTGGCATCCCCATGCCATTGTCAGGAAGTCTTTCCAACCCTTTCCCTTCCTCCGTTTCCTCTGCTTCTTCCTCCTCTTCCTCTTTTTCTCCTTTTCTCTCCCTCCCTTTCCTCCTCCTCCCTTGTCCTGGGAGACAGAGATTTCTTTGTGCTTGGGGTGACTGATTGAATTTTACCTGCGCTAAATTATAGTTGCACATTCTCGTAATTGCAGAGGGCCACACAGAGAGGCAAAGCATTGACTTCTGTTGTACTGGGATTTCCCAGATGTATAATTTCAAATTGATATGAAAAAAAGCCTTGCGATGCATTAATAATAGCATACAATGTAACTCGGTTGGCCAAGGGTGAGCAGAGGCTTTATTTTCTTAGCTGCAAAACAAGCTATGGACCTCAGGTGACTAGCATTTATTGTCAGAATGGGTTTTCTATTGCACACCTTCTGAAACACAAAATAAGAAAAGATTTATGCTGAATCCGGTGCTCCTTCGCAGGAGCTGCGCACACGCCCAGAGAGCACATGTAAATGCTAACGCGCCCGCTGGTTGTGATTTTTCCCCTTTCCACTCAGTAGCTCAAAAGCAGAGGGCTTTTCTGTAATTCAAAAGCACCCATCCACATCTGGAGGAAGACGCAGGCCACTCGGGCTATTTCTTTTATATGGTGTCATTATTCTCTACCTAGCGTCTGACAAATACCACTCTTATGACATCAAAAGAAGAAGAAAAAAACGAAGAAAATCTGAGGGACGTCGTATGGTTTTCTTAATATCTGAAGGCGCTGGACCATAAGAGGCGATTTTATTTTAGAGCTTTGTGTGTGTCTACACGTGTGTGCTGCCCACGTATGCTCGGGGCAAAACCACCGCAACCTCGAGTCTGATCAAACCCAAGTTGCAGGGATGGCCAAGTCAGAGGTGTTTAGCACTGTCCCCACTCCAAGGGCGCTTCCCATCATGAAGGTGACTAGACTGATACTCTAGTTAGGGCAGCCAGCAGGACTCAAGACTGGTCCACGGACCCCTGGGAAATTTTAGGAACCAAAATGATGTTAATAACACTGAGGTGTTCTTTCTCTCGAGCCAGGAGGGTCCAGCCGCCCTCCATCAGACGGACTTTAAAGATGTGTAAAAGTGTGAAAGGATGCCACTTTTTCTTTTATTTTGGGAAATTTCTTTTTCATAAAACATGATAATGTGTAGTGAGTTTTCTATTGTTATTTTTCAATGAATTAACATAGTTCTCAGCTTTGATTTCTAATGTGATAAATTTTGCTAGTTTTCATATAATTCCAAGTTCTTGGGGTTCTTCGCAGCAAGATGTAAAGGGGTGGTGTGACCAGAGTGTTTGAGGCCTGCACTTGTGCAGGCTTCTAGAAGGACGCTTCAACTGCCCAGGGGTTGCATCCTTTCCTACTCCCACTGGAGATGTCTTTGTGGTTACTCACAGGTGCAGAGGTTTTAACCCCACCATGCATGCTTCTGATGCCTGTACCAAAGTTACCCAAGTCCAAGGCCAAAGGGACTGAGGAACTCTCTAAGGGTTCCCACCTCTGCTGTCTCCAACAGAGCTGTCCCAGGAACCCCAGCCTGTGTGGTGCCGTGGCCCTATCCCAGGTGGCCGCTGCTGTCCACACTGTCTTCAGGGGGCTGATCTATTTCCGAGTTTTCAGTGCCTAGGTGGCCTCCTTCTGGTTTGGTGTCCTGCTGTCTCCTGCAGAGGGCTCTGCTCTCAGCTCGGAGTCCTCTGCAGCAGCCTGGGTTGCTCTAGAAGAATCACTCTTTAGAATGCAAATATGGGCCTGTTGGCCTGGGGGCTCTTGTGAGGCATGGTGGCCACGCTCTGGTTGGAATGTCTCCTGATGCTGGGAACCCAGACAGCATCTCCTCATTCCCCTCTTATCCAGGAGGCTCCTCTGCACCTCAAGATGCTGTGGTCCCCGAGATGCTGGACCCTTCAGTGAGAGGAGTAAGGTGGGAGCAGATGCCCAGCTCCACACTGCTGCTCCCCGTGATCCTGTCCGTCACCCTTCTGTCCCTGGTGGTCAGGGCAGGAGGTCTGTGCCTGAAGTCCCACTCTGCGGGATGGGTGCTCAGGAAGCACTGCGTCTACACACTCGGGGCTCTGGTGGTGCCCCAGCTGTGAGTGGGTGCCCAGGGCCAGCTCTGCACTTTGCTGCTATTTCTCTTTCCTCCAGCTTCCCCCTCTCTTCTCGAGACTTCCAAGAAAATACGTACTATCTACTGTTTATACCTATGGAGGATTTTATTTTGTATTTTAAACATTTCTTTAATTATAGCATAAAATAAGAAGTTTTTATCTCCAAAAATAGATTTTGAAGCAGATATATTATTTGGGGGTGGGGGATGTCTTTTTCTCATTTTACTGTAATTTGTCATTAATTATACACAGCTGACTAACCTACAGCAATAAAAAATTTTTTACCATCGTCCTTCACCCCCAAAGAAAAACAGTATCTGAGAATAACAGTAAAGATGCCCACTTTTTGGAGAGGGATTGTAAAGATGCCTTTAAGTGAAGAAGTCTGAGCCTTGATGCCATGGCAGTGAAGACGCCCCTCCCACTGGGGTCCCGAATCCCTGCAATTGTCACTCGGGTGGAGTGCTGGCCAATCCCGGTCTGGCAGCCGTCTCCAGGGCTGACCTGGAGTTCTTTTCAGTCTTGAATCTCTACCATGCTAAGCCTGAGTTCATTATCTAGGCAAGCACATTAAAAATAACGGTGCGAAAAGCACTTCAACACCTCTCACAAATTATAACAGTCGGGTGCAATTTGGATTAGATAAAATATATATTTATTTTATGGAACAAACATTCAGACGATAAAATTTTGTTTAACAGTAACCATATTATTCAGGGATGCAGTAATGGAATTCAAACTTTATTATTGGATATTACGTGCAGGTGGCACGAGTGAGCTGATGTAATTCCTGGTTGTCTTCAGAATGATTTCCTGGCACTCCCGGGCATTCATGTGATTCTACAGAGTGGCTTTGCATGGATGGGCCTGAGGAACTGGGTTTTGCAGCATGGACTTGGGTCCTGGAAGTAGGCTAGGCCAGGCCTGGGAAGGGCTGGTGCCAGGACACCAGAGTTGCCCCCTCTGAGCAGGCAGTTTGTGATGGGGCAGGGCAGGGCAGGAGTAGTCAGGGCTGAGATAGGAATTTGAGATAAAAAGAGAGATAGTCTCAAATGAAATGGTCATGAGCCATTGAGATGCCAAAAGTGCCCAGGAACAATTGCAACTCCTGAGCAACTGCCCTTGGCCTGTGCCCGTGACTCCTGTCCTTGTAACATGAGGACAATGAGCAAGCAACCCCACCCTGCATCCCCCTTCTGTGCAGCCCCCAGCAATGGCCCTCTATAAATGTTAACAGCCACCGATGGGCTATGGTCCCTCCCTCTGGAGATAGCCAGCATTGTCCCTTGAATGTGTATTCCTTGCTTTTCCCAAAAGTGTCTCTCTTGAGGTTGTCACCATTCTCCCTTGAATATGTATCCAATTTACTAAATAAACCTGTCTATGCCTTTGGCTGGCATGTGAAATTCTTTTGCATCATGTATGCTGGAAACCCCACTGCTTTCTTCCTGGGAACTCCTTGGACTGTTCTTTGGGGACAAGTCTCCTGTGAGAGAGCTCCGAGGTTACGACAGAGTGTGCCGCATGGGTCAGGTGTTCCAGTGGCATGCAGGGCACAGGGGTCAGGCGCAGCCTGACTCAGGGTTTTGATGTCGATTCTTTCTGTTTCGAATTCTGTTGGCCACACCACAAAGAGCTTGTGTTCTTTCTGAGAATGAAGGGAATGTTCCTTGGATTCTCCTTTCCTTCCTGAGTCTTGCACTGCTCATCCTTAGAAACACCCGGCGGGCAGGGGTGGGCTGCCCCAAGGATTCCGACTGTGCTCAGAAGCAGCTTGGCAAGGGCAGCGTCCCTTCTGCAGAAGGGAGGCCCGCAGGCCAGCAGGGCAGTCTGCCTGGCTTGATCCCAGCGCAGCTCTGCCCCTTGGACTTACCATCGATGGGACTGGCTAATTTTAAAGTTGGGGAGGGCAAAGGGAAGGACTATAGTTAAGATGGCTATGATTGGATCTTATCTCCCATTAAGGCTAAATGCCTGTGTTCTGCAAATGGACCACCAGACTGTGTTTCTCGCGCCACGCTTACTCCACTCCGACACCGTTCACCTGGAGTGGGAATGTGACGCACACCCTGAAGGACGTCCCCCTGTAGGAGCGAGGACATTTCTGTGTTAGAAAGGAAGCCTGAGGCCCTGGGCACCGGGGCGGTGGAGGGGTCGGAGGCCTAACGCGAACCCTGTGATGTTTAACGTGGGAAACCGAGAGGACAGTGCTTCCTGTTGGGGAGACAAGTTGCAGATGGAGGTAGGAACCAGGCCAGCCCGCACAGGGCTGCAGGGTGGGCCAGCGCAGGCCGCTCAGGGCAAGGGAGGGTCAGTGGTGAAGGGCCCTCCCAGGAAGGTGCACAGGTCACGTTCCAATTTCGGCATGAACGTGGCTTTGGTGATCATTTATTTTAATAGGATTCTGGCGCTGTGGAGTCCCTGTTTCCTGTGAGGTTTGTGGTCTTCCTCGCTCTGCTGAGGTCAGCTTGGGGTGACCGGACCTTGGAGCCTGAATGAGTGATGGTGCTGCAGCAAGTGTCAGGGACAGAAGCAGACAACAAACGAGGAGCCGCCATCCCTGGAGACACCTTGGTCTGTGGGATACTCCAGTCGGGGAAGGCAGAAGCCCATCTCTACCTTCCCTGGGATCTTTCTGCTAAAGGTCGGGTGAAGCAGTGTTGGTGGGTGGTGTTTTATAGTAGTTTTAGATACTTTTTTGAATGTGCAAAATTCCCAGAGTCTGGGCTTCCTTTCGTCCCTGCCATTGAGGTCACCTTTGTTCCCCATTCACCTGGGAACCAGGAGACTGGCAGAGGCCCCTCGGGGGCTATCTTCAATTGTGACTCTCGGACAGTCAACAGAAGCACACAGGTGGCTTCCCTAGCAATAGCAGGACCCTGTGGTGGCCTAAGCAACACTGGCCTCCACTGGTCCTGGAACACAAACATGCAGATGTTGTCCTTCCTTGGCCCCTGGCAGTGGGTGCTGCTGTCACTGAAGGCGGGAAGCACCTGCGAGGACAGTGCTCTTGGGCGGATGGGCTTCCCTCAGGCCCATGGAGGATGGCTCTGGCCTGGCGGGAGACACAGACACACCAAGAGGCCATCGACTGAAGCTCCCTTTGGTCTTCTGGACCACAGGAAGTTGAATCGCTTCTGCTGTCTCTTTAAGAAGGGAGAAATCAAAGGAAGAGAAAAACACTCACCCAGAGGGTCTAAGTGGAAACCTCACAGGTGAACTTGTTAACTCTTAGAAAACCGTTCGGCCTGGGTGGCTGTTTATCTGAGACTGAATGGATCCATCCACTGAATGGGGCTTCACTCATCAGCAAAAGAAGCAGGTCGACAGGAGAGGTTCCAAAGGCACAGCGACGTGGAGGCAGACATTCCTCAGGCACCCTTTCTGCTTCCAGAGCAGGATGTTGCTCTCAGTGGCTTTTATGGTGGGGGACTCCTGGCCAGGGGCATGTGCTGACACGGTACCTGGGTCAGGAATGGCCCCGCCGCCTGGGGTCTGTGGGGGCAGTGCCCGCATCCTCCCACCTCCTGAGCAGGGCAGTCTTGGTGGGAGATCTCAAGCCGAATGGGTAAGTGTGAGGCAGACCAACTCGCAGGTCCATGAAAAGGTAAGGGTCGCTTTTAATAATCATCCATCTATAGAATAGTAACGAGGGCACGGAGCCGACCTTTCAGCGTGGACGCCGACCTGTGCTGAGCGCTCCCTAGGAGCTGGCCTGGCTGAGGGTCCCAGGCTCAAGTGCTAGCTGACCTGTTCCATTCCACGTGGACTGTGGGGACAGGTCCACGGTGCTGTGGACCATCCATGCCACCGTGCGCCCTGTCCCTCGGTCTCTTCCCTCTGCATTCTGCTCAGGTCCCTGAGGAATTCTTCAGGCTTCTTGAATTTCCAGACGGTTGCAGCAACTGCTAAGTTAACTTTCCCAGTGGTCAGTAGCTGCAAATATGGGCATCATGAGCTTCTCAGGGCTCCTCTAGAATGGAAGAGAACTTATTCCTGGGTGGGGATTGCATTGCAAGAACAAAACGCTGTTATGCTTGGCAGGCTTATTTACCTTCAGGTTTAACTATGGATGCTGAGATCGTATTTCCATGGTATTTTTTTGAATACCTGATTATGCAGGGGAAAGAAGGTGCAATTCCTCTACACACCAGCATAACAAATTAGCCAACATTTTTGTGAGCATGAGGACCCGGTGCTTACGCTCCCTTTCCCAGGGGAGGAGGCCCTGGAGGAGGTAAGGCAGGCGTGGTCTGTGGCTTCCCGTTGCTACTGCAAGCACCTCCCAGGACTGGTACAGCTGGTGCCGGCAGCTCAGCCACATCATGCTTTCGGCTTTAATTCTGTTTAAATCCATGTCTTGTAGGGTTTGTGGCCACATTTAAAATTTGATCTAACTCTTTAAAAAAGGGCCTCCAAACACCTACAGAAGGAGTTGAAAATGAAATCGTGGACCAACCGTGTTGGCTACGCTTCTCTTCCTTCCTGCGTCATTTTCTGCAAGCTGGTCCAGCCGTGTCTTCTGTGGGCACAAAGGCAGCGATCCTCCTGAAGAGGCTGAGAGCCCGGTGGTGCTCCCAGAGCTGGCCCACCGCTGTGGTGCCCTGTGAGACCTGCACCCATCTGGCCTGGAGCAGGGCAGCGGGCTGCCAACCAGTCCTGGAATCTCTGATTTATGAGCAAAGGTTCACAAACGAAAACCTGCCGCGTGCCCGAAGGTCCTCAGGGGCGGGCAGGAGTTGCCATGCCCCGCTGCCCAGCGTCCAGAGTCCAGCGGCAGCTCCGCCGTGGCCTTGGCTTCCCACAGCCTGAACCGGGAGGAGGGATGGCAGAGGAAATGCCAACAGAGCCTGGTACCAGAGCACCGGGTCAGCTGGCGTGTCACCGTATACATATTCATAACCTGGAGTTCTAGGAGCCGCGCACGCATGAGGGGCTGATGAGAAAAAAGTTGATTTATGACGATCTCAAAATCATGGTCTCCCAAGACGTCTCTGCAGCTCCGAGACTTCAGCTTTAAGCTCTATTAATTTTACAGAGCTGTCTGGGATTACCCATCTGTTTAAAGGTTAACTGTCTTCACACTCACGAAATGGGTATTTCTGTTTTGCTTCTTACTTTGTTCATGTTAATGATTTAAAATACAAAATGCAAAGCCAGTGAAATAGCTCTAAATCCTTAGCAGTCAACATCTACCTGACCACATTTTTGAGAGACATGAAATATTATTGGAGTTCTTTGCAGTGACAGCCGGGAAATCATGCTACTCTACAGTCCCGTTCTGCACCGAGCCCAGCGGAGGGGGCGTCGCCGTGAGGTCCCACGGTGGGGAGGCCACCTGGGCCGGGCACCGCGGGGCTGTGCCTGGGCTTTCCTCCTCCCCGCGGCGCCTTATCCAAACACTGCCCTTCAGAATCTGAAGGCCGTTGGGTGCTTATGTGCCGTCCTTTTGTGTTTCCGGCATTTTATTTCCTCATATAAAAGAGCACATAATTTTTCTCCCTTGGTAGTTTTGGAAGTATGACAACTCGCTTTGTAAAGCTGGTTTTGAACATTACATGTTGAAATTCTGTGACCTCCGACAATTTATTAGTCACTTACTTAGCTTGCCATCCGAGGGGTAACAGGATCAACTCACAGAGGCAATTATTTGTATTTCTTTGGATGAAAGCATTCTGCTGGTGTGGAGCCCAGCCGGGGCAGTTAGGGACCCGCGGCTGGCAGCACCGGGCCTGCCCTGGGCCTGGGTCTCCCTCGGAGCGCAGGCTGTAGGTGGGGATGCAGGGAGGCTCCGCCCACCTCCTCCTTCCTGCCTCCCTGTTGGTCGCTGAGCTTGGACCCTTGGCCCAGGATCAAAGTTACCATAGTTACCCGAGAAGTCCCTTGGTGGCCTACACTCCAACATGGTGCGTCTATTCAAACTTTTTTGATTGCATGATACTGTCATGAAAGATTTCTGGGCGCTTCTCTCTCTATATATGTGTTTATCATTTCACAAAACAGACACATGCATTAACATTAATTTTAAATGTACTGTACAACATATAGAAATTAAAACGACTTCATGAGGATGAATTAAAATATTGCAAGTTATTTATTCTATTTATTAATTATACAAAAGCATTTTTTTTTTTTTTTGCTTTCAGCTTGTGGACATTTGCACCGAAGTTCTGGATGCTTAGTTGCAAGATGTCCTGTTAGTTATAGTGACTTCCTACCTCCTTTGACTAAGGTCTCAAAACAATGTGAGCTGAGGGCCTGGTCTGTAATTAACCTGGGAGGTGGTTAATGTCTCTTCACTTCCATTTCATTGCTTGCCTTTGCATTATCAGTGTGATCTTCAAGTCCCTTGGTCTTTGTAAAAAATCTTTCCTAAGCCACCTCCCCATTTTGTGAGGCAAGACCAAGTCATACAATGTGAAAATCCACTTAGCTGGTCACAGGGAAACGGGACAATTTGCCATCCGGCCCTGAGTTCTGGGCACTTGGGTATCTCTATGGGTTAACCTGTTGGGGTATGGGCATTCCACTTGGTGATCACTGTTCCAACCAAGGCTCGGAGCACACTCTAGTGTAGTTTAGTATTAGCAGACAGTTTTCACTAATTACAGAGCATAATTACTCGTCAGAGCTCCAGGCTGAAAAGCATTCTACCATTTAGTCATCAGAGACCTTGAGCAGGTGATGTAAACTCTGTACCTCAGTTTTCTCATCTGTAAAATGGCAATAATAATAGTATTTGCCTCTTAAGATATGGGGATTAAACAAACGGGAGCCTCTGTAACCATGTCTGGCATGTGCGGTGTGCTGCAAAGTGCTAGCTACTCTCACTGTCATTGTTCTTATTGCTCGTACTGTTATCATCTCATCAATAATCAATCTTTCATACTGAATTTGAACCTAAATGACTGAGGCAAAATAAGACCAATTAAGACACAAAGCATGGATATTTCATTTAAAAAGCAAGTCAGGACTTGGCTAGATTCATGTGGGGCTTTGGGCGCAGATGATGGCTTTTGAACCAAGTACACAGCAAAAGGCTCACTGCAGGTGCCTCAGCCACCTCATGGGCCCTGGGTCTTCGCCCTGCTCCTCCGTGGTGTCCCTGACAAGTGCTCCACAGCAGGGGAGCCGAGGTCCTCAGATCTGCCCCTGCGAGTCGCAGTATACCCAAGGTACAGCCGTGTTCCCCCAGCACCTTCTTGATATCCTCGACCCAATTTTTCATCCTAAAACTCAGTAGGAAGATGCCAATACTCAAAAAAGACATTTCTTTTCTTTTCTTTTTTTTTTGAATAAAGTAGAAGGTAGGGTAATTTTTGATTAACTGTGCTGACAACACAAAATACTCTTCCGGCTCAACGTGCTGGTTTAACGGCGGCCTCGCGGTGAGCGCAGCCGTAGGTGTGGTAATTAATAGCGCACCATCTGAAGATTTCAGACCTCTCTAGACAACGGCGGCTGATGATCACTTTTGTGTCTATCTCTGTCTTTCTCTCTGGCTCTGTTCTTTAAAAGTTGCCTTCTGCAAATGTTCTCCAGCTGTTGAGAAATTGTTTTTCATCTGGAGCCGGCAATTGTTTTTAAGAGATTGATTCAAATGCATAAGGAGTCCCAGGGACTAGTATCTGCATTGGCAACAGTAATTATTAGATGCTAAAACTGTGGCTACATGAGGCAAGAATTTCTAATTATTCTCTATTATTTGGGCCTGGACTCTTTTGCCTGCTCTCTAGCACCCACAAAGCTGCCGAGCACAGCAGCCACACAAGGCAAGACGCGGGCCTGGTGTCTGGCTCAGGAGGCCAAGTGCTGCTGTCCCCAGAGGTCCCTGAGTAGACCCCACATTTATTTTGGTTCAGTCAAGATCCCAAGGACAGACATCACTCAGAGCACCCCGGATGCTGACAGGGCCTCCGTGTCCCTTGGCCTTTTGTGTCCTGGTCAGCAGAGCTGGGCTGGGGGATACACCAGCTGCAACCTCTTGGTTGGATGGTCCCTGCAGTTGTCCAGGGGATGGATTTCAGGGGTCAGGTCTGTGGCCCTTCTGGTGCCACTGAGGCATAGGCAAGGGGCCCGTTTTGAGTTCCAGTGGGAACACTCCTCAGAAGAGGCAATGACTGAGCTTGGTGGTTCCAGTGGTGAAACATCACCCTGGCCATTTGTGAGAAGCACACAGAAACAAAGTAGGAATGACGCGGTGTTAGATCATAGTCACGTCGATGCATTTATCTCAATAAAAATGAACCAAGTATCACAAATGAACATGCAGTTTTGTGTTTTTTGGTACGGGGGATTGAACCCAGGGTCGCTCTATCAATGAGCTGCATCCCCAGCCCTAGCCCTTTTAGTTTTTTATTTCGAGACAGTCTTACTACGTCGCCCAGGCTGGCCTGGAACTGGTGGGCCTCTCCACCACACCTGGCCACAAACAGTTTTAAAGAGGTCATGCCTCATGAGCTTCCTTTTCTCTTGCAAAAACCTATCTTCCTAGAGGTGCACTCTTCCAAGGTCCACCTGAGCAGAAAGCTGATTTGTGGATATATCCTAAGGCGAAGGCTTCCCCTGGGAACACCAGGTAGATGTGGGTGCTCAGGTGGCTTGGGATGGAGAAGCAGCAGTGTTCCATTTAGTTTTATTCCATGTGCTATGAATGAACATCCCCCCACCCTGGAAGTGGGGCAGTCATGCCCACAGGAGAGGAGAGCTATCAGGAGATGGGCCATCTTGGGGGAGACCTATTTGGTCACAAGAGACCTTCAGGAGCAGAGGCGGGGAGCTGTGTTGGGCAGCTGCCCTGTGTTCTCCCTGGTCTGCCTTTGTGAGCAGAGGGAGCAGGGCTGGGGGCATGATGGGAAAGGAAGAGTGCACTGAAGCCCCCCACTGGGCAAGGTCCAGGGCCTGGCCACCGGCCAACCCAGGCCTGCCCTCTGCTTTGCTTTCAGAAGCCTGCAGCCCTGGCCACTGGTGCATGCCGAGACTGCTTTTGCTCTTCATTTGTGTGGGTCCTAGTGGGGGCCATATTTCTTTTTGACGTTTGTGGAGAAGGGGGTGCAGACTGCTCCCCAAGGGCTTCACTCTCAGAGTAGGAACCAAGGGAGGTTTCCTCCTTATTCTCAGTCCACTCCAGGTTCTGCCCTTGGGTCTGAAGGCACATTTCTGTTATGCCTCTGTGGGCACGGCACTGCGATGGGCCCAACTGGCCATTGCCATCTCCTTGCCCGGAGTGAGGTTGTGATGAGGTGCTGGGAGTAAAGCCCCTGGCGATGGTCCACGGGCTTCACCGGGCACAGGCAGCGTGCTTATGTAAACCAAAACGCCAGGGCATGTCTCCGAGACTGGCCATCGAACCGGACAGCGCGGAGCCGGCACATGGTGCCCGCCTGACACCCAGCTCGCGGAGCACCAGGCGGGAGGATGGGGGTTTGAGGCCAGCAGGGCAACTTGGCGAGATTCCGGCTCAAAATAAACAAGGAAACCAGCACTGCACCTGCGCAGCGGCGGCCTCCGCCTAAGGAGGAAGTGGGTCTGCTTCTTCCCTGCGGCTCCGCCCAGAGGTGCACGATCCGCTCCAGCTCCGGTGGGCTGACCATTCCGAAAGATCGTCGCAAAGATTTTGTAAAGGTGTGAACCACGAACGACTCCTGGAGAACCTGCCTGAGCAGAGGTAGCACGCAGGGGAGGAGGGGCCCAGCGGAGGGCGGGTCGCCTGGTTGCTGCGCGGTGTCCATCAGGCCACTCTCTCCATCACCCTCACCGGCAAAAGGCTGTGACTGGGGAGAGTAACTCCTGGGAAAGAAGGCCCCTGCTTGCATTTGGTTCAAGGTCAAGGGGCCCTGCTTCTCCCTGTTGTGAAAAATATTTGAAATTCAGGGACCAGAATGAGGGTTGTGCATAAAGGAAGGAAAGAGTGACCTGATTGACAGACCGCATGCTTTCTGAACAGCGTGGTTGAGGAGAGCAGGGGACGGAGATGGTGCCTACGGAGAATTCAGAACTAGGCCCATGGTCCTCCTGCTGGGGAAAGCGGCAGGGTTTTGGTTTCCAAAATGGACACATGGGAGGAATGCATGCATAGGGCTTGCTGCGGCAGAAGGACTGCGCCTCATCTTCAGAGGGCTGCTCGTGGCTAACCCATCATTCCAAAGGTACAGTTCAGTCTTCCTTTGTGCCCTATCTGTCACATGGCAATTGCTGCCATGATTAGTTAGTAGGACACCCAGCAAAAGGGGAGCCTGGCGGAGTGAGCTGGAGCCAGGCTAGGCAGCTGGACAAACAGCTAGCGAGGATGTGAATTCCTGGCTCTCTCCAGCTGGTGTATCATGGAGTCGGAGCCGGGCATCTGCTTCCTCCAGCACTTGGAACTCTTGCAATCCCAAAGATGTTTTCGTTTGCCTTTAAAATAAGATAACTCTAAAAAAGAAAGAAAAAAAGAAAGAAAAATAAATAAAACAAAAAATCCTGGTTTCTTTTTAAATTTCTTTGCAAGTAGGAGAGGTGCTAGAATTCTCAACTCATTTAAACCCAATTCTGGAATGCAAATCATGGAAGAATTTTTAAGCCAGCTGAGGATTTTTAAGTCAGTGAGGGAAATAGTGTATTTTTTATATTTCTTTAAAAAAATTTAGTTGTAAATGGACTTCATTTTATTTGCTTATTTATTTTTATGTGGTGCTGAGGAGCCAACCCAGGGCCTCACACGTGTGAGGCAAGCACTCTACCACTGAGCTGCAACCCCAGCCCCCATTTTTTGTTTTTTTCAAAGTGTGGTTGGCAGGTGCGGTGGTGCAGGCCTGAAATCCCAGCAGCTCAGGAGGCTGAGACAGGAGGATTCAAATCAGCCTCAGCAAAATCAAGGTGCTAAGCAACTCAGTGAGACCCTGTCTCTAAATGAAATACAAAATAGGGCTGGGGATGTGGCTCAGTGGTCCAGTGCCCGAGTTCAATCCTGGTACTCCCCTCCCCCCAAATGTGGATGAGAGTACAGTTTTACTTTGTCCTCTTTTGTCATATTTGTGTTTTGTTAACTTTCTGCAATAAGCATATGTTAAGGAAACAAAGGTGTTTTTAAAAACCAAGCAAATGTGCTGTTAGAGATGATGGGTTAGGCGTTCACCATGCAGGTTCTTCTTCTAGAACCAGGACCTCTCCTGACCCAACCAATGTCCATGCCACAGAGACCCTGGGCAGGAGGCTGCAGGGTCCAATTCCAGGCCCTCCTAAGAAACGAGGGGACTCCAGTGTGGATGGCCAAGTGAGCGTGGCTGATCCGCCTCAGAGGTCTTGGCTTCCTATCTGGGAGGGACAATCATCAATACAGGGACTCTGGGTCTTCTTAGCAATGGTGACTTTGGCAGCTCAGAGAAAGGCTTTGGTTCTTCACAACAAGACCAAGACAGCCAAGAGAAGGATCCAGCTTGGGAGGGACCCACTCCTGACCTTTAAGAAAACACTTTTTATAGAACAGGCAAGCCCAGTGCAAGAGTAGGGAAAAGACCACAGTGAACCCCAGGCACGGCTGCCTGCTGTGTGGATGACCACCCCTGGTCATTGTTGGCCATCCTCTCCTTCCTCAGTGGACTATTTAGAATCAAATCCCAGCAATTGCCTTTCATCCATAAAGATTCCATTTTTTCCTACAATCAAACACACAACATTAATGGCCCTTAAGATAACCAAAAATATAAGCCTGAAGGTATAAGCACATCTGAGCTTGAAAACAGTTTCTTAAGATCACTGAGTGTGCAGCCAGTGTTCAGGCTGTGCTGGGCTGTTCTGGGTATGGCCCGTGGCTGTCTTTTTTTTTTTTTTAATTCACATCTGTAAAGGTCCACACATTGCATCAGGCAATGCCTCTTTGGGTCTTAACCTGTAGGTTCCCCTGCCTCTGTTTCCCTGTCACAGATGTCTTAAAGAAACAGGCAATTGATCCTGAGCAATCTCCCACTCCTGCTAGGGATAAATCAATTTTTTTTCCAGGAATAATTCATAGCCCACTGACACTGGTTAAAGAGAATCTAGATATGTGAAAACTTTGGAACCACTTAAAAATGCTCCTGCCAATTACTTTAAATACATTACTTTCATGCATTTGAATTTTGCTCCAAAAATGTGGGCCTTACTATTTTGGAGATCCAATCTTCCACCAAGCAGTGGATTCCTTCTGGAAGATTTTCACTTTTGCTTTTAGAATGCGAGGATAAACCCAGACAAGGCTGAGGAGTGCTCAGTAAATGAAAACAGTTTCATGGAAGCTTTGGACAGGCATTTCCAGAATTTCGGAAGGCTTAGCAAATTCCTGCTCTGCTTTGGGAGGGCCCAGTCTTCCATTTCTTTTTTCTTTAGCAAAGGAAACTCGTGTGGTTCCCAGTGAAGGAACGTGATCAGTATTGAAATAGACAAGGACGATTTGGACTATGCAGACACAATTTGCATAAATTAAAAAATGATCAGTCATTTGGTCATACGGTGCCCTATACATGGTATTTTCATCTTTGCCAAAACTGTCCATTTATTGACCCCACAAAAGAGAGGGGCAGCCAAGTCTGCCTGACTGTCTCACCCTACCACCTTTGGCCTTGTGCCCAGCCTGTGGCCCTGGCCGAACATGATTGACCACAGGCCAGGTGATGGGATGGAATTAATGGATGTATGTAAAGAGCTGTTCTGAATGCAAACTGGAGATGGGCGCGACCCTGCCGCTGACCCACCCGAGGTCTCTCAGCATGGCTGCTGGGGACAGACTTCCTGATTAGACCGCAGGCTGTTCAACTGCAAACAGTTTTCTTCAATATGATCTGAGTTGTTCCTATAGACACATTTTCAAGTTGGGTTAGAGGGTCAACACGGCCCCACCCCTCAGTTCTAAAAGACCGCCACACTTCCTGTGGGTCTACAGAGGCTTTTTAAAGGAGGAGACTCTTTGGGCCCAAACAAAGGACAATTTGAAGAGAAGTCCCCTCAGGAGGGAGCGCCCCGCTGGGGCAGATATGGAGCTCACCCTGCGGGAGACAGGTGAACCCCCACGTGCTGGGCTGAGCAGAGGGTCCAAAGTTGTCGCTTGGTTTGAATTTCGGTTCTCGCTTCTCATCTGGCTGACCATGCCCAGCTCGGCGCCCCACGCCTGTGCTCAGCGTTCTTCAAGAGTCTTCCATCTTGCTGGGCCTGCTTTGCATGGAGGCAGGTGGTGAACTTCAGAAACCAAGAGTCCAGAGACAGTTTTGTTGCTGTGATTAATTTCCCGCTTGTCATGGGCTGGCGTCGGGCGCTCCTGACGCAGCTCTGGGCCTGGAGGAGCACACGCCCCGTCCTACTGATGGAGCCACTGTAGAGTGGAGGTGTGGGGAGGGACGCCCTCCGGACACCCCATCTTCTGAGCTTCCCTTGCACTTCCAACTACTTTAATTAATCTTTTTGGGGAGGGAGGTGTTTTGAAAACGCGACAGGCACTCGTGAGAGAGATAATGGATTGATGGTGAGCACGTGAGGGGGCCCAGCATGCTCATCCCAGCGAGGCAGGGGACGGTCACCACGATCTGGTGAGAGCGAGCCCTCCAGGACAGAAAATGGAAGAGGCATTTAATTGGAACACTTAGCAATCACAAAACCAAGACAGAGGTTAAATTGTTTTGAGCAAGAGAAATTAATACATTAAAGGTTACATTTCCAACTGCGAGGCAGTGAGCTGGGCTCTTCCGCAGTGTCAGAATTACATAAGGCAGGAGAAATGGCTCTGAAATGATCGCGGGATCATTAACAAAAGGCAGGGCAGAGAGAGACACTTCCCAGCAGGAGGGTGCGGAGAAGAATAAAGACGTGGAGCGAGCTCATTAAGAATGAATTGCAGACCATAAACATTTGAAACCACTAAGTGTGGAGTTCTATCTGTTATCTAATGACTCAGAGATTAGAAAACTCGCAATGACTTTCAGAAAAGGAGTTGACTTTGGGGGAGGTTGTTTGCTGTTACACATGCACAAAAAGGTATTTTTTTCCTGTGTGTGGGGATCTCTTATCTTTGTAAATCAGCACATTTTAAGCAACTTCAGCTCTCTTCTAACAGATTGTTCTGCTGTATAAGTACACATTGTCTCTGATTTAATTATAAGGAGACTGACCGGAAGTCCTGGGCAGGGGAGGGGAAGCAGGGGGTGGGACGCAGGGGCCTGAGGAGACAAAAGTCCACACCTTGCTAACTGCAAAGTAACTCCCCACGTTGTCTTCAGAGGTATCTGGAAAGCTCAACCCAGCAAGCCTTGCCGGCAAATTCTCTAAAATGGATTCATGCTTTCTTTTGGTGGAGGACATTCTGTTTCTATTGCTGTTAATTGGATGGTTTGATAGAGTTAGGGCAAGTGACATGAGATGATCCATCCCCTGGCCCACTCTCCTCCCCACAAGAAACAGGACTCCAAAGTGGATGGCTTAAGGCTCCAAAGCCAGCCATTCGGGAGCTCTCATCTTGCAGATGGTTCAGGGCTGCACTTCCAAAGGCCCTTTACTTTGTGGTTCACTCAAGTCACAAACGGTGGAGAGGCATCAGGCCATGTGATAGGGCCTCTTTGGAAAGTAGATGGTGCTCCAGTGATGCTGTATCCTTCCGGAAAGAGCAGGGTTCAGTGCCACTCTGGAAGCCCTGGAAGGAGTACAGGGCTTTCCTAATGGCTTTGGAAGTGACAAGACCGCTGTCCCCAGGCAGTGTGAGGTCCAGTGCTCCTCCTCCGAGGGGAGGGCTGTGCACAGACAGCCCTCATGTCCAGTGGCACCACCACACCTCTGCACGTGCCCTCGAGAGATGCAGTGGGTGAAGCCTGTTGGACTCTGAATGCCCCCTGGTCAGGGTGGGATGGTTTGTCTCTTAAGGTACATGGCAGGGCCAGGCCAGCTTCCTCACTTTTCCTCGGCAGCCAATGTGAAGGAATAGGATTCAAATGACCCATGATGAGCTCCTCAGAAGACTGTTAGTGTAAAGGAAAAGCCACAACACGTTCATTATGAGCATAGCCACCAAGGACATCAAGGGACCTCCTCCAGGATAGCTACCCATCCGGGTCCCCACATCACAGTTCTAAGATAAAGCATTCTGCATTCTCTGGGTGTCCTGGGGGTGAGGAGCGGAAGCACCCTGCTGTCCCCACCTTTCTTAGTATCCGTGTGAGCCAAGGCCTCCAGAGACCAGTTGGCTGGTGGAAACCTTCATCGTGGGCTCCAGCATAGGGGCGCGGGGAGCATGCTCAGTGTGCTCAGTGATGTTCTGGGCTACGAGAAAATTGTGCCGCGGCCTGTGTGTGTGAATTGTTTTTAAAGAAGACAGTGAATTTTATAAGCTTACTCTCTAGGTGGGTGTGCTGGGTGACTGGATTTGTCCCCACCTCCTTGCTGTGAAATGAATGCGGGGGTCTGCCCTCCGTAGCGGTAATTGCTGGTGTGCCTTCGGGGGGTGATTGGGGTGAGATGATGACCTGAGGGTGGGCCCCAGTGAGGGAGTTAGTGCCCTCAGGAGAAGGAAGAGACAGAGTTCTATCCTCCTCATGTGAGGACACAGCGAGAGGTGGCTGCCTGCAAGCCAGGAAGAGGCCCTTGCCCAGAGCAGAATCTGCCATTTCCTTCATCTTGGACTCCCCACCTCCAGAATCCTGCAAAGCAAACGCTCACTATTTGAGCCCCACTCTCGGGTATTTGTTACGGTAGCTGTGCCACCAACAGAGTCCACAGGTGGGCTGGGGCAAGGTGAGACCAGATGCACACCTGCGGTGGCTGTCGGAGGAAGCAGTCCGCGTGTGACAGTTGGTGGCTTTATAAGTCATGTCTTCTAGACCTGACCAAGCTCATCCTCAGGGAATGGACTAGTGGCTTAACACATTCCCACAGGGAAGCTGCAGCTTGTTGGCCCTGTGGGTCCTGGGGGCTGTCACGATGGGGGTAAGGATGCGGAGTCAGGTAAGCGCTACCTGGCGCCAGCGGAGGAGGACTCGGTTATTGCCGAAGCCGCACAGCCTTTTATTTGTTTAAGAGCCAATGAAATCCCCGCACCACCTCGCGCCAGCCCAGCGGACCAATCATAGTTCGCGCTGTGGATTTATGTGTTCTCCAATCAGCGTAAGTTTCTATTTCTCTGAACCATCAAGTTTCCAGCTCCGCAGTGTGACTCACAGCGGCTGACGGCGGTGCTGAGGAGGCCTGGGCATGGCCACGGGAAGGGGCAAGCTGGCACCTCCACGCTCCACAGGAAGGCTCCTTCTGCCACCGGATGTGATCTCACAGAAAGGTGGCCACGGAGTCAAAGTGACCAGTGCACAGTGCAGAATCTACACCCACAGATTCATGCCTGGTGGATGAAGGCCCCTGTCCTACCAGTTGGCACGGGGCCCTGGAGAGTCACCTTCAACAGCAGAGGCAAACGCACCCAGAGCTGGGCCCAGCTGAGCCTGAGTGGCTCCTTAAATCAGACTAGAGCAGCCGACCACAGAAGTTCCCACAGGTCTGGGTCCCAGGAGTCCTTCATGTTCTCAAAATTTGTGACTTTAGGAGCTTTTGTTTATGTGGGATGTACCATATGAGAAATTAAAAACAGAAAATTTGAAGGTTTTTTTGGTATGAATTTGTGTAATACGTTGCTGTTTCTGATAACATTTTAAAAATAAAACAACTTTATCCACCAAAGCAAAAAAGAAAAGAAAACAACAGCAACAATACAGTAATGAGAAAAGTGTCATTATTCACATTTTCGTAAATCTCCTTAACATATGACTTAATAGGATCCGGGTTCATTTATTTGCTCCTACATTTAATCTGTTGTGACATGTCGTCTTCATTGACATGTATGAAAACAATGCAGCCTCATGCTCATACATTGCTTGTGGGGTTGCAAATTGGTGCAGCCACTCTGGGAAGCAGTATGGAGACTCCTCAGAAAACTTGGACTGGACCCACCATTTGACCCAGCTATCCCACTCCTTGGTTTATATCCAAAGGACTTAAAATCAGCAAAGTACAATGATGCAGCCACATCAGTGTTTGTAGCAGCTCAATTCACAATAGCTAGATTGTGGAACCAACCTACATGCCCTTCAATAGATGAATGGATAAAGGAACCATGGTATATATACACAATGAAATATTTTTCAGCCATAAAGAAGAATAAAATATGGCATTTGCAGGTAAATGGATGGAGTTGGAGAATATCATGCTAAGTGAAATAAGCCAATCCCCCCAAAATCAAAGGCCGAATGTTTTCTCTGCTAAGTGGATGCTGATACATAATGTGGAGTGGGGAGGGAGTAAGGGAAGAATGGAGGAGCACTGGACTGTGTAGAGGGAAATGAGGGGAGGGGGAGGGGTGGGGGAAGGAAAGATGGTGGAATGAGACAAATATGGTTACCCTGTGTACATGTGTGATGACACAGATGGTGTGAATGTACATCATGTACGGCCAGAGCAATGAAAAGTCGTACCCCACTTGTGTACAATGAATCAAAATGCATTCTGTAAAAATAAAAAAAAAAATCAGCCTCATCCAGTATGCATTTGGAAAAGGGAGAAATATTTTAATAGTCTCTCAGAAAACTGTAGACTTTCTTCTTTGATACTACACCAAAACTCGGCCAGTCCTTGCTTCTGAAGTGGTAGCAACATGGACTCCAAGGTCACCCTTGGACTGGGCACTAAGGCTGACATCCATTGGTCTCTCTTGCACTTTGAATGGATGCCTTCACCCATGGTGCTTTTGTAATACTGGGTATTGTTTCAAAAATATTTTCCACGGATCCATGCAAATCTTCCAAATATTGACAGAATCCACTGAACACTATCAAAACATCACATTCACTAATCTCATCAGAGAAGTCTTTAAGTTTTGGGAAGCCGACAAGCTCATGGTGACAGATAACGAGTTTCATAATTTTGATTTTCAATCAGAAGGTTGAATTTTATCCTTGGCAGCAAATACTGCTTGTTATTTCCCTGCGGTTACAGGCTCACTCGTTTGCTTGGTGAAATCGTCTGCCAAATCCCCGCGGGTGAAGAGATCATGGTTCTTTTGAGGGAAAGTGGCTCTGGGGTGAGAGGAGGCCACCCGGTCCCCTTCTGCGCTCAGAGCATCACGATCCACCTGTGCCGAAGCTGATGAGCCACAAGGATTCCGGGCGCGCCGGGCGGCCTCTGCCTTCTGCAGGGTGGACCCAGGTGGGGGACTGCCGGACCGCAGCACCGAAATTGGCATTCCTAAAGGAGTTCTGAGGCTCCTGGGGACTTCTGGACAGCCGGTCACACTTGGTAAACCCCGGTTTCAAGGAAGATTCTCAAAGATAAGGAAAATATCCAAACACCTTGGTTGATGTCAAAAAATTACCAAAAAATCTCCAGTTAATCATAAATTCATTTATTAGTAAATAAAATCATTAAAATATTATTTAAGTGGTCCTAAACTCTATTTGGTACAGATTGTAATAGGTGTAGTACTAACAGAGTTGTACATGCTTTTATTTGTAAAAAAAATAGTTACACCTAAATTGAGTCTGACTTGGGTCTTTATGCACAGGTTCTTGAAGGTTTTTTTTCTGGTAGGCATTTGTGAGCAAATCATTAGCAGCTCATGCTGTTGGTCCAAGAAGGGAGTCTGCCAGTGCCCCTGTGGAGGGCATCTCGGGAGGACCTGACTCCCAGGTCAGGGGGGAGGGGCGAGCTACCAGGAGGGCCTGTGACCAGGACACAGTACTTCCTCTGCAACTTCCCCTTCTGCCCCTCAGGCCAGCATTCTGGAACCTCCCTGCCTCTCACCTCAGCAACTTTGAATTCCTCTGTCTCCCTCTCCCCATGGGGTCTTCTCCTAACCATGTTCCCAAGTGCGTTCCAGGTGGCCAGCACAAACTTCCAGCACTGGACATTCATTCTGCCTTTAAAGGCCATGGTGTTCCTGAGCCTTCAGAGTGGAATCCAGCTGTCCCCTTGCCAATGCCTTCCTGGGTCCCTCTCCCCAGCCCGAGCCAGGCAGTGGAACTCTGCTCCCACATGGTGGGTCCCTCCTTCCAGAGCCCTCTTCCTGGTCCCCCATCCTCTACCACACTTTCTCTCCCTCACCCACGCCCAGTCCTCGACTCAGATGGAACCCAATTCTTAGAGAAGCACACTGAGTTTCATCTCCTCTGGAAGATCTGTCTTGTTTCATTTTGAGGTGGTACCTTGGTTTTGCCACTTAGGACTTCATCACATTAATTACTCTTTTCTGAGCACCAACCTCTTTGTCTCTAAGAGGCCTGTCTTGTTGCTTTTTGTTGGTACTGGATGGGCTCAGTTTACAGAAAGTTCAAGTGCAGCTGCTGGAGAAGACTAGGGTGTGGACTGATGGTGGGCTCTCTCTTTTCATCCTATTTGTCCTCTTCATTTCCTAACACGGTTCCATAAATGACTGCTAGAAGCCATGGGAATGCTTCTCTTGTCACCAGGGCTGAACCTTGCTCCTTCATGAGCATCTCACCCTGTACTAGAGTATTGCTAGTGCCCAGCAAGTGCTTGTTGAGCAAGTGACAAGATGGAGTCAGAAGTAAGAGCGAAAGCTGGTCAGCACATCTCTCGTGGCATCCACTAGCCACATGTAGCTCTTTGATTTAGAGTTACATGCACATGCCTTCCATCAAGGCAGAGATCAGCTTCTCAGCTGCAGCTCTAAGTGCTCAGGGGCCCCAGTGGTCTGGTGGCTCCCACATGGGTGGGGGGACTGGCTAAGAAAAGTTCCCTCCACTGTAGAGGTTCTGCTGGACAAGGTTGCAACTTGTTTTCTAGTTAGTGCTACTGACTTTACACATCTTACTCTAAGTAAGAGACTTTCACGCAAATACTTTGATATGAAAAGATAATACTAACAAGACAAAAATGCTAGTAGTTAGAAAGCTGCCCACAGCAGTGCCAGGCACTTGCCAGGGGCCATCACAATGAGACAGGGGAGCCCTTGGGCCACTTTGCTCAGCACTTTTTGTTCAATCCAGCAGGGCTCTCTGCCTGGTCATGGCCCTGCAGCTCCCAGGTAGGGTCATGGTGGAGACAGGAGACCCTTTAGCATGACCTGAAGTTAGGAAGGGAGTAATGTCACATCTGCTCTGCTCTGCTCCTCTGCATAGCCCTGGCCAGAGCAGGCACTGAGTGGCCTGTAGTGGAAACACTGGATTATAGTTTGTAGGGACAGTCACCAATGATGGGCTGTTTTCTCCTTAGAAGCTGCATGACGTTTCTTTTTCGAGCAAGTTGCTCTTTCTCTCTGTGGGCTGTGGCCCATTGTTGTTAAGGTGATGTTAAACTGACAGAACATACAGGAACTCATTATTGATGACCTTGCACTTGGTATAAGGTGGAACAAGTTTCTTCACATAGAGTTTTTCCAAAAGCTAATTGTGAAGTTCAGAGTTCAGGATAAGAGAGAGCTGTGGCTCCCTAGGCTTCTCTCCTGGTTTTGAACTTCCTCTTAGGCCCATGCCAGACTCTGAGAGTCTGGCCACAATGTGTGCTGGCTTTCTGGTTCCCATTTTCCAGTTCCTTGGATAAGAGGGCATTGTTTGACTGCATTCTGCCAAGGTAGCAGAAGTCAGGGATTGCTTTCAAGTTTCAATGCCAACAAAGACTTTGGTGGCAAGTAGGGCTTCCCTGGGTCTGAATTATACATGACCCAGGTTTTCAGGATGATTAATAACTTGCAGCATGGTGCTCATGTGGAAATGTGACTCACACAGTCCCTGGCAGAACTCTTGTGCAAGGGGGCAAGGTGTCTCCAGATTAGAGGCACATTCAGGTGCCAGCCCTGGATCACAGGCTGTTGGAGATGGAGAGGCATTGGAGGTCATCTAGCTCAAGTGTCTAGTGTTATAGATGATGAGAAGAAGACCTGGCAAGGCAGCAGGGCTTCCCCTGGGCATGGAACCAGGGCTGGAATGGAATTCTTCCCTCTCGTAGGCCTGTGTTCTCAACCCTGTGCACCCTGGCCTCTTCCTCCCACCTGATTGTTCTGTGTAGATCTGTCTCCCTAGTTGAACCATAAGCCTTATGAGGATATGGGTCTTTTCTTAGTTTTCTTTAACATCCTTTAGAAATTTATAGTCAAGCTAGGGAAGAAAAACTGACGAGTGAAATCAATAAAAAAATGGTGTATACTAAACCCAGAGTCAAGTAAAATAGGAAGTCAGAGGAAGGAGGTATTGATATGGACTAGAATAACTGCAAAACCTTCCTAGAGTCTGAGTTTCATCTTCACAGTAGCTGTGAAGGTCCAGGCCAGGGAATAAGTGAACCCTAGCTCTGAGACTTCTAGAGGGACCAGAGGTCGGCTTGTGAGACCAGATCAATGACTGCCTGGGCACATTGTGGGAGCCAAGCTGCAAAACGCAGCTCAGGTTGGCAAGGGCCATGACAGCCAGCTGGGGCCCTGGGGCTCAGCAGCTTCTGCCATTTTGAGCTGGGGTGGCATGGTGGATGACTGGAGCCTTGTGCAAGTTCCATGGGTCATAAACAGGAGTCAAGGGCATGTCCGGACACAGAGCTGCTTCTGACAAGGCATGACAGGAAGAGCCCTTGGAGCTTGGGGCCAGCAGACCTGAGTCCCATTCGAGCCCCCTGCTGCCCAGTGGGGCAGCGGCGTCCTGGTGGTCTTTCCCTGCCCCACCCTAGCTGACTCCTCTGCACACTGAGGAGAGTACGATTTACTTCCAAGGACTGGAGAATGGCTGGAAGTGAGAAAGCGCATAGTGCTCGGGTTGCACGTCCTCAGGCATGGGACACAGTCCATGGTGACTGAATTTGTTTCCTAGGTGTCCTTACAGGTTATCAGAAGCTGGGTGCCTGAAAACAGAAGACATATATTCTCTCACGTTTCTGGAGCTCAAGTGTCTGAGATCAAGTTGCTGTGGTGAAGTCCAGGTGTGGACAGGGCTGTCCATCTGGATGGTGAGCACAGTATCCTTACTCTGTTTTACCAGCCCAGTGTGGCTCTTCTTGCATTCCTTGCTCGGGGTCACCTCTCCCTCCAGATGTGCTTCTCTCTGCCTCACCAAGGGCATCCTCTTCTGTGTTCCAGTCCTGTCTGCTTCTTTCCTCGTAGGCACCTGTGATTGCACTTAGGGCACCCAGAACTATCACACCTGGGCTGAAGGACAGTAGGAGTGGCCATCTCACAGCCTGGAGGTTAGGCTGAGGGGGTGTTGCTCGGTGCCTTCTAGGGGATTGGGTGCAAGATCCGCTCCTGGCAGAGGCTGGGTGGAGGAGGTGAGCAGATGGAGGAGGTAGGAGTTGGGGGGGTGGCGTGTGGACCGAGTGAGAATGTGTGTGTGAGCACACATAAGTGTGTATGAGTGACTGGGCGTATATGGAGCTGCCTGGTGTGTGAGTGCAACAGAGAGGCCAGTGGGAGGGGCAGTGATGGTTGGAAGTCCTCCCTCGGTGGGTACCCCTCTGCCTAGGCAGGCAGGGGCCTGGGGACGATCCCTGCACCCTGACCGTGGGGAGGTAGGGAAACTGTTAATACAAGACCAAGACAAACTGGACCTTTGAACCGAAAAGGAAAAGTGCCCCCAAGTCCTCTTCCAGCTACAGGTGTTTGGCTGGTGCAGCTCCCAGCCCAGGAAGCAGAATCCCTCAGCCAAAGTCAGCCATTTCCCGCCACCAGGGACTTATAGGAGGGTCAGAATACAGAAACGGTTCTTCCAGAGTGACTCAGAGTGGAACGAGTACCTCAGAACCACAGGACACAGGCCCTGCGGAGCCTCCGTCCTAGGAAAGAGGAGTGAGTCCTGGAGGGAACCACTCCACACGCACGGCCACAGGCAGGACAGAGCAGGAGCAGGGATGGCTGGTGGGGAAGCAGGGAGAAGACGCAGCGTGAAGGGAAGCGCCAGGCGGTGCTGCACCCTGGCTGGGTGGATGCCCTGAGGTCTGGCTTACCACCCAGCTGCTCACAGCACCTGCCACACGGGCCTGGAGGATCTGAGCCACACAGGGCACGAGTACTGAGATGGCAATTCACTGTGGGCCAGATAAGCCTCACCAGGTGTGCAAATGCATCCCACGCTGAGCTACAGTCAAACGGTGCTGTAGGCTCTCTCTGTGCGTAAACACGAAACCCAAGTGCAGGGACGGCATTGCAGGGGAGGGGATGAGACCCCAGCAGTGGCCTTGGGTCACGAAAGTGAGGCAGATTCTGCCTTGGTATAAAGCCAAGACGTCTTTAGCAGGACCTCTTGGCTCTGTTCTGGCCAATGGAAGAAAATAAAAGAAATGCTTTGGGATTTGGAAGTGAAACACGTCTCCACTTCCTTTGCCTTCAAACAGGCTTCCTTGCTGGAGTCCTTTATCTGGTGCTTTGTATACATATTTTTAATCCTATACAAAAATGATAGGATGTCAAGAAGGATCTATAATAACACCATTTTTTTATTTCACTTCAAAGACTTGGCAATTTCTGATCCATGTGACATTCACACTCCTTCAGGGTCAAACAACATCTTGCAGCCTTCATAAAATGATTAAATATTTTAAACAGCTCCTGCTTATACCTCCATCGCCCCTCGAGACTGATACTGTTATCGTTTTTGTCAAAGCCAGTTTCCATCCGCATTTGTCATTCCTGCTTGCATTTATGAGTTATCAATCGCCACGTCAAAATGCAAAATAACTGATGTTCTTTGGGCGGTATTGGATGGCCTATCTGGGGCTTTTAATCAATGCTGATTTTTATTTTCCATACCCATACATAAATCTTTACCATTCCAGGCCACATATAATGCGTTTGTACAAAACGCAGTGACAGAAGCAGTAGCTGTATTATCAAACATTATACCTCGGGGCGAACTGAGTACCAAGGGCTTTCAGAAGGGAGCACTGGGAATTACTGTGCGGGAGACAGGACTGCAGTGGAGAATGTAAGGAACTGGTTGTTGCCGTTTATAAATCAACATCCTGCTAGCTAATCCTTCTTACTTAAATACAGTCCAAATTCTTTCCCTGATCCTCTGCAACTTAGTCATTTTTTTAAAAAGGCAAAGTTTGCATAATCTACACAAATAATAATGAACTGTGTTTTCTGATTTCTTTGACTTTTCCCTAGGGGCATAAATTCAAATGGCAGCATGGAACTTATTCAGGAATAGCTTCTTTTTAACCTGCTCTGGAATTTTCCATGGTATGTTTCACCCCCCGTTGCCCTAAGAGAGTGTTTGCATTGTCCTTTAAAAGGGCATTTGTCTGGTTGACTAGCAGAAATCATTCAAACAGGATATTAGTGCCCATTAGAACCTAGTGCCTACAGTACCCCAGCCTTGGAAAATCACGCAGGTACCTCTAAAATGCAGCAAGGAAGTATAAAGAAGCTCAGAGCAAGATACAGCACAGGTATGCAGCCGGCCAAGTCCAGGAATCCACAGGTACTCATGAGCTTCCTCAAAATATTCAAACAGATTAGAAACGGCCTCCCAAAAGTTCTCCCTGCAATGCTCTTGCTTCTTCCAGGACCCTGTAGTCTAATTGGCCTTTGCCCCTCCTTTGCCAACCTCCCATCTCAGGCAGCATAACTGCTGCCAGTTATCTCTCCTGGTGGCTGAGCCAGTGACAGGACAAAGTCTGCAGGGGAGGGGGTCTCTGACTTTATTAGTTCTTTGGGATTTGGGGAAGAAATCAAGAACCCCAAAGATTGCTGCTATAACAATCTTCGATTTGTAGAAAGCACTGCGGTTGTGAAGATATCTCCCAGCATTTGAAATAGGAAATCAAATACCAAAGCCAAGAGCAGTGTTGTTGAGGGATGAGTAATGGTCAGAAGCTGAGCGGTGCTCAGAAACCAGGGCGTCATCTGAAAGGAAGCTTCCAAAGGCAGCTCCCGAATAGTTAATTCAGAATGGTACCAGTGTGACGAAAATGGCTTTCTGCGATGTGTTTCAAGAGGCAATATGTTCTGTATTGAATTCGAGTACTCACAGCTTAACAAAATCAGTGAGTCGCCGGCCTCATTTGGCAACCTGTGTGCTCAATAAGCAGCATGTGATAACTTCAACATTTATTTATCTGAACACTGGGAGACTCACTCACTCACCGAACAGGAAGTTGCTGCCATCTCTGCAATTTCAAAGAAGACCAAAGCAATGCATCTTTGAAGTGGCTGCATGGAGCCATGAAGAAGGCCAGGCTGCTGACGCCTGAGAATGGCCCAGTGGTTTAGCACAGGTCCTTACTCTGTCCTGGGGACAGTCCAGACCAAGTCTGACTCCTTGGGTATCTGGTAGGTCTTGAAATGTTTGAAAATGACTCACTTCTAAGCGTTCAGGCACGGCTCACTCAGTTTGGTAGTGCATCTGCTCACCATTGTTTCCCCTCCCCTCCCCGGGTATACTCTGGGCATTGTCCCTTCCCTGAGGGTCACCTGCAGTGTCCAACCGTATGCAGTTGGATCGGGTCACAACAGAGTGCCCTTATGTTCACTGCTATTCTAATGCTTGCTCTTTTGTTTGCACATTCCCAGGTTAACTTATTTGTTCACCCCACAAACACCATCATCTTTGGTCTCCTCGGGGTTGGTTCCAGGACCCCTGGGGATGCCCAAATCTGTGGATGCGCAAGTCCTTTGTATTTGCACACAACCTATGCACATTCTCCTGTATCTTTTAAATCACCTCTAGGTTATGTACAGTACTTACCCAGAGTAAATGCTGGGTGAGTAGTTGCTACACTGTGTTGTTTTGGGAATAAGGTCAAAAGAAAATTCTGTGTGTGTTCAGTATGGACACAACTTTCTTTCACAGAATATTTTTGATCTGTGATTGATTGAATCCATGGGTGTAGAACTTGGAGGACCAACTGCATACATGGAGTGCCTACTGTGTGCAAATGAGGTCTGAGGCACAGAGACAGAGTGGTCTCCACTGTCAAGGCATGTGGCTCACCGTCACCACCATGTGGCCTTTGCATGTGGTCAGTTCTCAGTGGCAAGGCCTACTCTGTCCATTCCTTGGGACAGACAGTTGGCACAGAGCCAGCGTCACAGAGTGTCCTTCAAAGGCACCTCACTGGAAATGTCTTCAAGTCACCTCAGACTGGAGCTGTTTTGCCACCTTTGGTGGCTTTTCTGGATACCCCAAGTCCATTTAGAGAGGATTCTTATTTTTAGTCGTTCAGTGCAGGGTAACCTGGCCAGGGCCTCTGAGAGAGTGGAGGGACTGGGCAGAGAGAGTGGAGATGCCAGGGCTCATGCAGAGGGAAATGGGGGAGGGATGTGAAGTGCCCTGGAAACTGTCCCTGAGGAGTTGGGGGAGAAGTGGTGGGTCTGGTGGACAATTTCCTCTTTCTTTGTTCTTTCAATTTCTTTTTTGTTATTTGAATGTGGCTCAGTTCCAGGCTCGATATTCTGTTTTCAATCAGCACTGGAAACACCCTGGCAGTGTACCTGCTTCTAGTGCAAGGTTCTCAGCTGGAAGCAGCCTTGCCCCTCCCTGCGAAGGGACATTGGCCATGTCTGGGGAAGTGTTTTGGGAGCTAGAGTGGGGCTAGCCATGGTGTCTGGTGGGTGGGGGCCAGGGACACTGCTGATCATGCTCCTGAGCACAGGATGGCTCCTGATGTCCACACTGCCGAGGCGAGAGACCTTGATCTAACGTGGCAACATCCTTCCAAAGTGCATATTTGCATGCAGAAAAAAAGAAAAATGAAGCTGCTTGTAGTACGAATGTATATATCCCAGCCTGTGTAAGATAAGAGGAGACAGTATGTTTCCCTTTTCTGCTTGATAAGAACTGATGAATGTTTATTAATATGGTATTTTAAACCTGATTTTATTTATTACTGAAATACATTCTCTAGGAACCCTGTTTCTGTAAAGCCCACAAGGTATAGATGTAGTTGTAGTTATGACATATTTTAAATATCTAAATTGCCCTTATATTGAGAAAGCTTGCTTTGCAAAAAAGCAATGTTTTTCATATTTATTTTAAATTTTGGATGAATCACAGCCAAATGTAGTTAAATTTAATTTCTGGATTCATGAGAAACTACACATGATGACTGTTTTGCCTTGTCATAACAGCATATGTGTCAATATTTCTGGGTGAAATCAAAGACAAATTCCAAATGATAGTTTTGCAAATCATTCCAAAATAGAGAGCACTAAGAATTTTGGCAAAGGATCCACGCTCTGTCTGTCTGTAACTGGGTAAATCTTTGTTATCTGCAGCATGCATGCGTGCACAGCCCGTGCAGAGGTGAAGGTTCTGGACAGCGTGGGCTGGTGGGCCCGACAGACCTGCAGCTGCTCATGGTTCTTTCCTGCCTCATGGAGGAGCCTGACCAAGTGACATAATCTGCCTGTCCCTTTACCTTCTCTTCTGCGGAGGGAGCTGATCACAGATGCACTGCCTCCTGGGGCTGCTGTGAGGCTGAGAAGGAGTGGAGGACTCAGGAGGCGTGTTCGCTTGCTGTTTATGACTGTTAATGCTGGTGCTGTTCCTATTGTGAGAAAGCTCCTCATGTCCTCACCCTGCGTGCACTCGTGTCCTTGGGCTGCGGTAACAAAGACCACAACCGGGGGGCGTAAATCAACAGTTCTGTCGTCTCACAGTCTGAGGGTCAGAAGTCCAGAATCAGCGTGTTGGCAGGGCCATGCTCTCTGCAGTGACGGGGGAGGACCTGTCCCCTGCCTCCCTCTGGCCTTGACTTCCTTGGCTTGTGGCTATGGCAGTCCCACTTCTGTCCCCATCCTCACAGGACCTCCTGTGCGTCTGTGTCTTCTCTCCTCTCCTGTAGGAGCACTCCCCAATTGACATGACCTTGTCCTAACTTGATTGCTTTCCAAGTGAGGCCCTGTCCTCAGGAACCGGGGCTTGGGAGGCGGGGGTACTTGCTTTTGGGGAATATAATGCAACCTCCCATATCCAAACAAAACCTGAACAAGCTGGCTTTGTTGACTGTAAGTTGAAACTGGAGGGAAAGTGCTGTGTGAAGGTGCTGCAGCATGGTGGCCGTCGCATGAAGACAAGACGTAAGGCCAAGTGTGGAGGACGAGCAGAACCCAGCATGGGAGGTGGGAAAGAGCTCAGCGCTGCAGCTGAGGCGGCAAACTGTACAGAAAAACGCCCTGGGGACAGAGCCTGACTGGATCTGCCCCGAGCTCCTGGGAGGCCCCGGGAAGCGGCTGTGGTGAGGACTCTCCTGAGTGTCTCGTGTGCATAGGAGAGAAGTCCTCTCCGCTCTCTGAATGCAGCATCCCCAGGAACAAGCCCCTCCTGTGTCGGCTGCTGCCCCAGGCCTCGTCTTGGCTCCTCGGGTAGTTGGTACAATGGCACACACCAGGCCAACGGCGCACTGTGGCACCTGAGTGGTTCCGGCCGTGGATGAATTCAGTCTCCCTGGAACTCAAACGCTGAAGTCCTAGGACCTCAGAATGGGATCTTATTTGGAGACAAGGTCTTAACAGAAGTATGCAAATTAAAATGAGGTCATTTAGGAAGAGTTCTGACCCAATACAAGGACCTCAGCCTTGGGTAGACACACACGGGGAACTCACACCACGTGAATGTGACCTCATCTTAGACTTCTGGCCTCCAGCCCGTGAGACAGTGTGTTGTTGTTTAAGCCACTCATGTGTGGTATGGCAGGCCACCAAACTAACGCAGTGCCAGCTTTGGGAGGACTCAAAGAGAGAGCCTGTGCCCAATGGTGGCAGGGGCCCCCGCCTGAGGTCCTCAGGTCTCCCCCTGACATCATTCTGTAGCCTTCACTTAAATTCCTCTGAAAACAGGGAACTTGTAACATTAGAAAGCCGCTCATTCCTTTCCACACAGTCTAATGATGGGAAGTTCTCTCTTCTGTTACCAAAGTCTGCTTTCCAAAGTCACAGTCCTGCCTCTAGAAGCTCAGCAGGGCCTCCGTCACAGCAGTGGATAACCCTGGAGTCTGCATCTGGCACACAGCTGTAGTTCCAGAAGTCGACACTGGGCAGGAGGTCTGGCACTGGCGGGGTCCTGGCGTGCATCCCCTCACAGGTGATGGAATCTACCATCCCTCTGCATTCGTGCCTGCAGCACCACTTGCCACAGGAACCCTGTTGAACTGTAGCTTCCTGGAGTGCAGAACCCACTGATCTGCTTTAGGGTCCTGTGGGGCGCTCGCTGGTCTTGCGTGGTGGTCTGCAGTGCACTGTGAAGACCCTGTCTTCCCTGGTGAATCTGGAGGAGACTTCAGAGGGACGTCGGCAGCCCAGAGGGAAGGCCCCTCTGGGGTAGCCAGTCCTCCCTGTGTGAGAACAGGCTTTAGCTTCAAGATGCAACACTGAGGCGACAGGGAGATGCCCTCCTGTTTACAGAGTGACATGTGCATAGAGCTGGCCAGGGCCACTGCTTGCCCTGGACACCGTGCCCGTGTTTACCTTAATTCCAGTGGGCAAGTACGGTTATCAGTCCGCATGGGAGCAGACAGGCTTCTCTTGTTATTTGCTGTTCTCACGGAGGTGGTGTCCCCATGTGTCCCCATGCTGAATCATACTAAAGGCGAATTTGGCTTCATTTAAAATAAACCCCATGTACTGAGAGGGATTTATGAAGTGTGTCTCACCAGAGAACTTCTGGAAATGGACCATGGTGATGGGGCTTTGGCCCTGTCATCCCCTTTCTTCCCTTGCTCCTGTCCCTGCTCTCCTCTCTTCCCCGATCCATGAAAAGGTTTAGTCTAAAGACACAGACAGAAGCAGCCCACCTTGGTGGGGACCAGCGCTGCTGGGTCCCGGTGGTAGGTCTACGCGCCCAGTGGTTCACAGGAGGGTGTCAGTGGAACCGTTTGAGGTGCTTCCCCAGGCGGCTCTTGACGCACGTCTTCCTCCAGGGCTGGCTGGGGTGCCCAACACCAGTTTTCCACGTAGTAATTTCTCTGGCAAACCAATGGCATTACCTCCTCTGACTGTCGGTTAAACACGACTCACATTCCTATGGTCGGTCCCATGAGACGTGAAACAGACCTGGGGCCGGGGGACATAGCGGCCAAATGGTGCCGTGCTCGCGGGTGAGTGCCAGGCGGTTGAGTGCTGCGTGCTACACCAGCTGACTTCTGTGTGTGGATGTGTGGCGGCAACAGTGCCCCAAATCCCCCTCCAGGAGGAAAGCACTGTCCCACATGAGGCTACAGCTGATGGGGCAGTGTGGCCAGCCGGAATTCCCCTGGGAAACCCCACGGTGCACCCGGTGGAGAAGGGGTGCCGTCCCCTGAGCTGCAGAAGCTGACAGCTGCACTGGGTCCCTTCCCACGCCCACCAGCCTCTGGGTCCGTCCCTGTGCTCCACCCGTTACTCAGATTCTCACTCCCACTCCCTGTGCCCTCTGCTTCCTCCTGCCAGTCTGTCATACCCACCATTCTCCCAGTGCGGTTCCGGCCAGCCACTCCCCTGTTGGGAGCCCACCGTGGCTGCAATCTCTTCCTCTGATCTCGCTCTCCCCTACCCGGAGGCCGGTGCTGGTGCTCAGACCCTCTCCAGCTTCTCGCACGGTTCTCTAGGCTCCAGCTGCTGCCCTCTGCCCAGACCTTGGCTTGGGTCTTCCCTGCCTCGAGCACCTTCTTGCCATGTTCCCAGTTTCTGAAGGAGCCCCTGACACCCAGCGCCCTGTGACCCTCTGGCTGGCTGTGGAGCAGCCACTTGCCCTCCAGCCTAGTCCTGAGTGTGGTCTGCCTCACACATCCCACCATGAAGGACTCCGTCCTCCTCCTCCTTCTGATTGGTGCTGTGATCGGCACTGTGGCATGGTGCTTAGGAGGGGACTAGGGTCTGACAGAGCTCACACTGGTTCTGCCTCTTAGTGCCTGAGTGACCTGGAAGAAGCACTTCACTCTCTGAGCCTCAGTTTCCTCATCTGCAGATGGGTGCCTGCTTCTTAGGCTGTTCCCAGAGGCTGAGGCAACACGTGTGCGTTGCCTGACAAGAATTCAAACACAATGGCTTTCTCATTCTCCCTGTGTGTGTTGTAGGCACTCAATACATGCTGCCGGGCACTAGCTGTCACTGTGTGTTTGGAGACAGCCTCTGGTTTCCAAGGTACTCCTGAGCGTGCTTGGATTTCTTTGTCCGGCTTCCACCACTGTCTAAGGGCTTCTCACCTCCTGGCCTCTCGCCAAGGCCCCATCCCCCCTCGGGTTCAGCACCCCTTCCTCCATGTCTCGGGCGGCTTCCCACTTCCCTGGGGCTCCAGCACCTCAGGGAGTACCAGAGCCGCTCTCTTCTCTGCAGCTCGGGACTTCAGGCCGCTGACAGCGCCCGCACCAGCCAGGCACTGGCCGCAGTCCAGGTCAATGGAATAGACGCCTCTGCGTAAAGTGGAACAGCCAGAGGCACCCTGGAGCCCCGCCTGGTGAGGCCTCAAATTGAAGCTGCAGGAGAAATTACCACCGTGGGCGGCGAGGGGTGCTACCCCGGGAGGAGGGCACCCTGAGGCTCCAAGAAGGGAGGATTCTAGGCCACACGACCGTGGGCCGCCTCGCACGCTGCCTCGTCTTCTTATTTTGAAGCATGACAAGCTTCCTCGTGGGGCTAGTGTGGCAGTGAACAGGAGCGCAGTGCGTGCCAGCGGGGGCGGCAGGGGCTCAGGGAGCAGGGCCAGCTCTCCAGCACCCAGTCCTCAGAGGACACCCTGCCTTCTGCCGGCTCTCCTCACTCCGCACCCTCTCGAGGGCTTCCCACCCCTCACCCCAGTCACCAGTGCCTGACTTCGTGCTGTGGCCCCAGCGAGGGACCTTTCTGTTTCAAGTCCTCATTGAGGTTCCCAGCTTCCCACTTCCCTCGCTCAGCTTCTGCCAGAGCAGCTCTTCCAAAATGTGATGGAGGAGGAGATCGCAGGGTGCCGCCATTCTATCCTGAAGTGGAAAACGCTGCTCTAGGAGAGCTCGCTCCTTCTAGTTTGTCTCCCAGGTTGGTAGCTGACGCACATGCCAGCTTATGAACTTGGACCCGACTCCTTCACTCTCCTTGGGAACTGTGGTGCATGGATGGGTCCGTCTCTCCTCCATCCACAAGTGGTGGGAGTCCCTGGGATGTCGGCCAATGGAAGGGAAAAGTAACTCAGTGCTGTGGCCTGTGCATCAGTTAGCTTTGCTGTGACAGCCCATCCTACGCTGGTGACTTCAAGTAGCAATCTCGTATTTAGCTCTGTGGGTCAGCAGTGTGGGCTGGACTTAACTGGGCAGTTCCTCAGCTCTCAGCTGTGCTCATTCCTCCAGTGCTGGGTGGCCTAGACTGGCCTCCGCTGGTATGGCTTGTGTCCCCTCATGTGCCTCTCACCCCCCGCAGACCGGCCCAGGCTTAGAGCTCTGTGAAGTGATGTCCACACACTGTAGGGGTCAAAGCAAGGCACCTCTCAGCTCAGATTCAAGGGTGGAGAGAGATGCCACCTCTTGATGAGAGGAATTTCAAAGTCGTACTGCAAATAGCCTGGACTCTGCAAGGGGGGCAATCTGTAATCAATGGCACCCTGAGCCACTGCACACGGTCCCGTCTTGAGAAGCTCCTGCAGAAGCTGAGTGGGGAGGAGACACGGCTTCTGTCCTTAAGAGGGGACCCGATGCAGTTTCCAGCATGAGAAGGGGAGTCCCTCTGGAGTGGAAGGGACCAATCCCTCAATGTAAGATGACTATCAAGGCCCCCGTCCGTTGACCATTTGTGCTATCCACATGTGTCTGTCAGGGCCTGGCAAGCTGCTTCCTCAGGGATCCGAGTCAGTGTCTTAGGGAGTCTTCACTGTGATTCCCTGCCTCCACCCTGAAGCGTGCACTGTCCCCAAATGCACAGGTTCCAACAGCTCACTTGCAAACAGAGCTGCTGGCCCCCAGTCAGTAAGTAGTTCACTGACCCCAATATATTTCAAATCTACATCTTTCAGTTTTCTTCCTGTGCACTGGATTCTGATGGCAAAAACCAAGGTGTTGGATGTTGTTTTTATTATTGAAGAGCCTCTGTCTTGGACTTTGTAGACTGTCTGGACTGAGGGACAGATTAACCCCCAGATCCTGTCCACACCAGGCCTGGAGCCTGCAGTGCCCCTCTGTGTCCCACCAGTGCAGGACCCCTGAGGCCAATAGCATCATCTGTCTTCTAAATGCTGACATGGCAGCTCCCTGAGAATCAGCTCGGGCCACACTTGACTTCCTGAAATATCATCACAAAGACTACCACAGATAAGAGAATTTGGGAGCATCATTAAGCCGTGTCATCTTCTCTGTCTAAAGCAAGACTGCCTTTCTGGGCTCTAGGCTGGAAGGAACAGCAAGACTTGAAGAGCCAACTGTGACAAGTGAGTAAAAAGCAGCACCAAGTGCAGGAGCTGCTGTTTAGCGTGGCGCATGCCAGCCTTTGCCAGGGCTGTCTGTCACGCACAGCTCTTCTCCAAGAATGGCACAAACTGTTCTGCTTCGGTTTCCAGAATCAGCAAAGCACATTGGCAGAACAAAGCTGTCAGATTTGGTGGTATTTTGTTACATCCATTATTTTACTTAAGTTTAGACATCTATTTGCAAAATCAAATCCTACTTTAAAAAATTGCTATGTTTTGCGACATTAAACAAAATGACAAGCTGGAATAAAAAGTTGATTAGTTAGCAATGCACACAGGAAAACTCTCCTTCAGGTTCCAAAATGGAGACTTAAGTCAACAAATGCAGTTGCCTTTCTTATGAACAGGAACGGAGTTTGGAACTTGATTTCCAGGGAAGCTGTGCTCGATGAAACCAGAGAGAGCAGACGCTGCTCATGGTGGCTGGGTGGAGACCAGGCGGGCTGTCGCCTCTACTCGAGCAGAGCTACCATGTTTGGCAGGTTAGGTCATTAGTGCCTTTTTGACTGATGGCATTTTCAACTTACCGTGGGTTTACTGTGGCATGACACCACAGTGGGTCAAGGAGCATCTATCTGTATATACATCCTCACAACTACATATGAATTGGCTCATGTGATTATGGAAGTTGGGAAGTCCCACTCTCTGTCACCAGCAAGTTGGAAAATCAAGGAAGCCAGTTTTGTACTTTAGTCTGAGTTTGAAGGGCCAAGAACCTGGAGTGCTGGTGTCCAGGGTCAGGAGAAGAGGGAGGTCTCAGCTCAACCAGAGGGAACAATGTGTACCTCCCCTGCTTTTTGATCCTTATGGGCCCTCACCAGATTGAGAGAGGACCACCTCACAGTGGTGAGCTTCTTCTCTTAGTCTCCTTAATCAAGTTCTAATCTGTCCCAGAAACATCCTCACAGGCACACCAGGAAATACATTTTACTAGCTATTGAGGCATGACTTGGTCTGGTCCAGGTGACATATGGAATTAACATTTCAAATATTTCTGAAGGAACATACCTTACAAATAAGTGTGCAACTTTCTCCCGTAATTTCAAGAGTAACCACAGATGGTGATGGGACCTGCCTGCATCCCAGGGTGTCCTCTGGTTGTGGAGAAGAAGGTTCTGTTTCCACAGCGTCTTCAGCTCTGTGGGATCCTCGAGTCTGCTTTCTTCCAAGGTTCCCTGCTAGTGTCCAGGCGATGCTCCGTCCAGGCACATGCTTCTCCTCTGCCTCTTCCCAGGCCGGGTGTTGGTGCCACATGGCCTTGTTCCCACTTCCTCTCACCTGTCCTCATGAACACTCCCAGGGTGGATGTGTGCACTCTGGGGTCCTGAGCAGGGCTCCCAAGGCCTTATGCTGGAAACTGAAAGTGTGGGGCGGATACTACCTTCTCCTGGACCAGACTGGGATCCCCGGTGGTGATGAATCTCAGGTGTGCGTCCAGTACAGAGACTGATGAGTAATGTTTATTGATTCTCAAGGGAGGAAGTGACTCAGCCCCTTTGCTGACAGAGGGGCCACAGAACTTGCTCAGTAAAGAGTCAGAGGTACAAATTTTGGGCTTTTTGGGCCATTCAGTCTCTGTCACAATTGGTGAATTTTGCTGTTTTATCATGAAAAGGGCTACAGACAATATGCAAATGAGTGTGAAAGTGTGTCAACAAAACTTTATTTACAAAATCAGGCAGTGTGGTGGGCTTGGCTTACAAATGGGAATTTGTTGAGCCCTGGTTTAAGGGGTACAGTGGTAAGAAGAAGAGATCTCTAGGAAGATGTGCTTGTTGTTTGCAATGGAGGAGGAATAAGAGAGCCAAATGCCTGTGAGATCTGTGCACTTATTTTCATAGCTAGGCCAAGGCACAGGAGTTCCCAGTGGGGATGGAATGGCCAGTCGTGGACAGGGAGGGAGTGTGCTGCATTTTCTACTTCTCGAACACCCTGTAGATATTTCTAGGTGAGTAGGAGCAACAAGAGAACCTCTAGGTGCTCCTGTAGGAGAACTCTGTCACCGCATTTTACGTAACAGAAACTAGGGTGGAATGAATTGTCCCTGGGGACGTCCCTAAGCTCACATTCTTTCATCTCAAACACACGACCATGGTGGGTTAAAATCTAATCCTGTATAGCGCCTGGCAGAGGTCTCAGCACGTGCTAGGACCAGCAACCGTGCGGGAGCAGAGGCCGTTCTCTCCATGGCAGCTGCCGCTGTGCTGCCCTGGCACATGCTTGCCCTGTCCTGCCCACGGACTGTCTGTAGGCTGCACCTCCGGGGGCAAGGGGTCTGTGGCCCCTGGACAGACCTGGGGTGTGGGGTGTGGGTGAGGGATGACGGGGCAGCAGGAAGAGAGAGGCTTCGTGCTTTCCCTTCTCTGCCTGGGGACCCAGGCCTTCTCTGTGAGTGATCTGTCCCTCTAGGTACGGTGGCTTTCTGCTCCTGGACGTGGGAGCCATGCGACCTCACTGCTCCCGGCTTGGCTCTTCAGCAGCTCCTTTACTTGTTTGGCCAATTCTCAACTTTCAAGTCCAAGTTGAACCCTTCGGATTCAGAGCCTGTCCTCTCCTGGCCTCACTTCTTCACAGATACATCTCCTCTCCTAGGTGCCATTTTCATCTTGGGTTGAAACTTCAAATCAAAGGGAAAAAGTTAACACGACACGTCTGGCCCATTCTCAGATGAGCCTCTGGAGAACAAGAGCCCGGAGAACCGCCTCTCCACCCTGCCCCCTGCAGCATCTTCCTGGACGCTGGGCACCTCGAAATTCCGCCCACAACCACAGGGACCCTTCAAAACATCGCAGGTCCATGCCCCTCGCCACCTCACACTAATTGACTACCGTCTTCTCAGTCAATTAAAAACATTTTAAAAACTTTATTTCTTGCCAAAACTTTTAGGCTGTTGTTAAAAAAACTGACTACACAAATAATGCTTTTCTGAGAATTAGTTACTCTGCTGCTGATTTCCACTCTCACCCTATGTCTTATGTGTAGGAGGAGAGAATTTTCCAAGTCATCATTAAAGCGACAAAAACTCTTTTTCCCAGTTTTTCTTTTTAATTTCTGTGAATTAAAAAGAAAATTCCAATTTGAGAAAAAACATGATTAAATGAAAACTTCCCAAATGTGCAAAACTTTCTGACCCTTGTGCAATTCCTTAGGGCTTGGAGTCCAAAGAGAGGCATCCTGTGGACCTGTAATCACCGAGCCCTTGGGAAGGCTGGCACGGGGGCGTGGTGGGGGCCAACCCTACCATTTTAATGAAACCACACTTCTGAATGAATCAAATCCAGCCTTCCAATGTGAAAGGCTCTCCTATGTTTTCTGAAGGTGATGGTGTGACTGGTGTACCTGGGCTGGTGGTGCATCTGCTCTGGGCATGCGCTCAGGTGCACGTGTGTGTGCATTTACTCCTGAAGGAGAGGAGCCGTCTTACTATCAGCTCGCTGCTGTCATCAGACAGAATGAAGTCCAGCAAAGACTGGCCAAACCTGGGGATTCTCCCTGCCTGCCATACTCAGAATTGGAGTGAATTTGAGAGAGGGAAGGAGAGAGTGAGAGAATGGAAAAATGGGGGATGGGAGAAGGGACTGTGTTTTCTTTTTTCCTTGAGAAAGTGAATAATGTCATCGTTGATTTAATTAGCAAATTCTAGATGTGCTGACAAAGGAGATTTTCTTGGGAGATGCGCTGGGTTGTGTCAATGCTCTAAATGAATAGGCAGAGCCGAGTTCCTGGTAATAACAGATGAACAACACAACTCGCCAAACCTCAAACAGTGCATAAATCAATTTGCTGGGAATTAACCACTCGCTTCAAAATTAGGGGTTACTTGACAGGGTTTCAGTGATTAGGTTGTCAGGGACCGGTATTTCTAGCTGGGATTTATCTATCATTGATATAAGTGCATCTCTTGCTGCAGACGGGCTCAACACAGGCCTGCAGGCTGAGACCAGGGGCGGAGGGCCTGTGCGTTCACTGGAGGCAGACAGCCTCTGGAGGGATAGTTCTCCAGGGAGGAGAGCCTGCTGACCCGAGGGACAGTGGCTGGCCTTGCCTGCTTTTCCTAATACCTCTGGCATCAGCAGGACTGTGAGTGAGGAGTTGTTTCAGAGGCCCTCAGAGGTCACATGACCCCTCTGGTAGCATAAAGAGTTTCACAGTTTGCAAATGAGATGCTGAAGGTGTAGGATTGACCCTGGAGATTAATGAAAGACACTCAGGCACCCTGAAGCCACCCAGCTCAGGGAGCTGAGTCCATTTTGTCCTCAGGGTGCAGTAATCCTCTGGGCCTTCTGGCTAATGCCGGCAAAAGCTGAGGCCGTGGCCAGCGCCCTTCTTCCCTGGAGCAAGCAGAGGAGGGAGCAATCTAGAGGCTCTGGGAGGAGGGTGTGTCTCCACGCCTGACTTTTTGGCCAGCCCTTCCCTGTGGTTGAACTCACAAGTGTACACTCTCTCCTGACAGCTCCTGGACCACAAGAACGCCCAGAAAGAAAACCTGAACAGCCCCTGCTGCTTAGTAGGCAGGCCCCCGGGCACCGGCCCAGCAACACTGTGAGCATCACGCAGGTGCAGAAGCAGCAGCCTGGGCAGAGCCCCGCTGGAGTTCCAGCCCCGCAGACGCACAGCCCTTTCCCGGAGGCTGGCACCGCCCTCCCTTTCCCGGGTTCCTTGTGCTAATCACCCTTTTCTTCCGTTGCTTCCTGAGTCCTAAAGCTTACCTTGGGCTCCCTCTCCTCTTTCAGATTTCTGAAAAGAGGTTTGCTTCATCTCCATGTGTGACTGACGGCCTTCTCCACACAGGATGTGCACTTGGAAGCAGAGATGTTTGTCCCTGGAGGAACTTTGTCACCCACCAAGGTCAACTCAAACGTGCTGATTCACTTTTCCAGGAAGTGGAATAAAACGTTCCTTTTTAATTACTGGAAAATTCCATTAAATGTCACTTTAGCAGTCAGGAAGTTTCCTTCCTTATAGCTGTTCTCTTAATCATGCTTCTTTCTCACATTTCCTCCTGCTCATGCAGTGCCTGTTAGTCAGTCAATAAGCTCCTTGATTTCACCAAATACTTGATTTCCTTATTCTGATGACTTCACCTGGCAAACATTTATAAGATTGCTATTGTCCTTCCCTTAAGAAACGTAACTATCAATTCTTCTCCCCCACTTTTTATTGTCACCTTTACTTTAACCAGGTCCATAGGGTACTAGGGAAAGTACTTCAAACCTGTTAAACCTATTTTTAAAACTCACCTGTATTGGTATATAACTTCTATTCCAGAAAAGTTACCTGTGTTAACTGCAACTTGATGAACTTGAGTAAGTAACATAATTGTACAATCATCACCATAATCTAACTTTGGAACATTTCATTGACCCCAAAGTGAAACTTCATATCCATTAACAGTCACTCTCTACTTCTCAACCCTCAATCCAGAAAATCACCACTCTACTTTCAGTCCTTATAGTTTTGACTGTTCTGGGCACATCATATACATGGAATCACACATGTGATCTTTAGTGATTGGCTTCTTTCATTTAGCTTAATGTTTTTGAGGTTCATCCTTGTAGTGTGTATCTGTACTTCATTCATTTTCATGGCTGAGTAGTATTCCACTATATGGGCATATCACATTCTGTTTATTCATTACCAATGATAGACATTTGGGTTGCTCCCATTCTAAGTCACAATTTTATCCTTGTGCAAGACTCTATATGAACAGTCAATTTATGGTTCCTCCTTTCTCTGTTAAAGGACAAGAAACTTGTGTTTTTCTAGACATCTCAGAGGCCTCAAACAGTCACTCAAAACATCATATTCCCTGGTTCAAAATGTCTTTTAGACAATCCTCTTCCTGTCTCTCCAGTTTGTGGTCTGTAATTAATTCAGTCAACCAATTGATGAAAATTGATGAATTTTAAACAAAAAAGTCAGCAGACAAAAATTGCTTGATTTGGATTTGGCCAAAAAATTAACAAAAACTATGGATGCAAACCATCTCTGGACACTGTGGTTCTAAACTCACTTCTTCTTCCTCATCTGTGCATCTTTGCCCACTGACCATCTGGACCTTTTTTATAAATTCTGACTGCAAATGCATCTCAAGTACAAGTTCCTACAGCTTGACACGATGGTCACCACTGATGGTGAGCCTGTGACAGTGTTTCTGCTGCTCCGTGTGCCGCCATGACACCAAGCCCTCCACCTAGCTTGGAGGACCATCCTGTCTACCCTCCTGGAGCTTGAGTTCATTAGAACTCACACACACACACACACACACACACACACACTTGGGGATAGTTACTGCATTTTGGAGAGTTAAGATTTGGAAAACATTTGTGTCTTTTCCTTACCATCACCAGGAAGCTGCTGGGACTCAGGAACTTGGCGTGTGGCTTCAGGAGGTCAACCCTGCCTGAACTCCCTAGGGAGCCTCTGCCTTCTGCCTCCCACCAATTCCGCTTTCCTCTGGACACTTTTTCTTCTGGGTCACCAGCTCACTCTGTCTCAAAGACCCCTTCGGCCAGTCTAAAGCCTCCTCTGTCTTGCAGGAGGAATGATGCAAGTCACAGCAACCAAAGATGGGAGCTTTGCTTGTCATCTGTTGTCTCTGATCTCACCAGGGTCATGAAAATCACAATGGCCAATTCCTCATGGGATGGGGCCTGGAGTGCCCAGTGTCTGTCTGGGCTCGTTGGCTCTGCTGCTCTGAAGGTGGGACTCGAGTCAAAACCTGCTCCTCTTTGTTGAAGAGTTTCTGCTCACACGACACAGATGGCTGCGGAACAGAAATGGCTGCAAATGAAGCCATTCTCATGACGAAGACCCTAATGAGGACGAAAAGTGGCACAAAATCAATGTATTCTCATGACAACCTTAAGATTGTAATGAGGACAAGAAAAACAGTCTGAAATTTATCAATTCTCATGACAACCTTGAGACAGTAACAAAAGCGGCAAATGATATGAAATTGGTCACTCTGCTGACATAGTCCAACAACCAAAGGTAGCGCCATGTTGACCACCTTGATGAGCCAGAGATTGGAGCAGAGCAGGATGTTTCCAGATTAACCCTGCAGAAGCGTCTTGAGGAGTGCCTCCACACATCCTTTAAGAAGGACCCCACCAAGGCGAGATGCACGTCAACCTCAGACTTCACTGTGGGTTCTGGTGGCCTGACTTTTCAGATGCTGGTCATGCTTCTTCTTCTTTTTCTTTTTGATAGTGGGAATTGCATCCAGGATTGCTTAATTCACATCTCAGGATTTTTTAAAAATTTTATTTAGAGACAGGGTCTTGCTAAGTTGCTTGGGTCCTCCCTAGGTTGCTTAGGCTGGCTTTGAACTCGCCATCCTCCTGCCTCAGTACCCACATTGCTGGGATCACAGGTGTGCACCACCGTGTCTGACTCATGCTTCTTTATGATCTGTGAGAAATAATTTGTGCTGATCTTACAGACTAGGAATGTGACAGTCATTCCAGATCAACTTTATTTGATGATCTCAAAGTGCTCTGTCAGCCTGGACTCATTAAAGGATAACTCAGGCTGAAGCCCTGCAGTGGTTCACAGTCTCATTCTAGAACCAGCCACAGGGGCTCCCAGGGACGAAAGGTGGAGAACAGGGGTGGCCTTCTGGGTCAATGAGACACAACTGCTACTGTGTGTTAGAAAACTGGAGTTTGAAGGCTGGTGGGAAAGGGGAAATACTGGGGAAAGATGTGGACCAAATGGCATTGTCGTATCATGTGTGTGTACAAATATGTGACGATAAATCCCACTACTGTGTACAAGTCTAATGCATCAGTAGAAATATGGAAAAGGAGAGCTTGGGCGTGGGGCTCTGTCTCACTGAGCCCCCGTTGCTCCTCAGCTGGGCTCTGTGGCTGGTGAGAATGCACCCTTGATCTCGGTGAGTCACTGGGACAGCCGCCCTCCCAGAGCGCCTCTCTGTGGTGCTGCTCCGCAGTTTGGAAGCCCCTGGTCCTCAGGAGGTCTGGAAGTGGCGCTGGGATCTTAGGAATGAGCAGATGTCACTCTGGAACATGCTGAAGTTGGGGGAGCCTCGATTCACTGTGTGCACAGGTACTGACTTGGGAACCTGGGTTTATGACGCCCAGGCACGGGCTGTGCTCGCTATTTCCCGCCTGCTAAAACCGCTAGCTGCATCCTCCACTTCGTGAAGGAGCAGTGGAGGGCCAAGTTTTGATGTCATTTTCATGTGCCAGTCAGCTTTCACCAGGCTTATAATAATTATTGATGAGTGATTGATGACAGTAGCTGGGAGAATGGCTTCCTTGCCTGGCTGGGAACCGTGGAGATAATAGAGAGCCAGCAGCCTTTCCTGCCCGACTGCTGGTTCTCATTATGTGGAATGGGACGTGGTCAAGTCTTTCCCTCGTCTGTCTGCCTGTTGACTGTTCTGATTGATTTGGTGGGTGTGAGCGACAGAGAAGGAGCATATTTCTTGTTTGCTGAGGGTAGGTCCATTTCTTCATTACTGCCTTCTTTGAACAATTGGATGCTAACCTGAGTCCTAGTAGTTCCCGCTGAGGTTTCTGCATTTTCTCCCAGTTCTTTTGATGGTGGCAGCTTCTGGTAGTCTTGCAGAGCTCACGGAGCTGGATTTGAGTTGTAAGGTTTTGGCAAAGGTTCTGAGCCGGACATCTCTCATCCTTGCCCTGTTTTGGAATAAGCTAGTTGTGTGATGACTATGCTGACATTTCACAGCTGTCCCCAGGCCCTCTCTCTCTCCCAGATTCTTCCTTGTATGTGGGTGCCCCTGTTTCCAGTCTGAAGCCAGGCCATTGCTGAAGGAGCTACTGCCAGGTACACACAGATGCATGAAGATTGCTCTTAGGTTGATGTGAATGCTTTCATATGACAGGTTTGCTCAATTCTGTATTTGATTTTAACACTTCTAGATGGCGCAGGAGCCAGGAAATTGGATACAAGGTTGGGAATTTTCAGCTCAATTCCACTGGCCATGCAGAGGCTGAGGAGTTGAAGGTGGTAGAGGAGGTGATTTCCAATTAGGTAGCCTCTGATCAGGGTCCTACGAAGGCGTGAGGCTAACAGTCCCATTGAGCTGGGAGGAGTTGAGTCATAGGTAAGGACAGGGATCCTTCTTGTTGGCCAGGGTTGGAGGGAGTGAGCTAGCAGGAGAGCGTGAGGGATGGAGAGAGAGAGAGAGAGAGAGAGAGAGAGAGAGAGAGAGAGAGAGACAGACAGACAGAGAGAGAGAGACAGAGAGAGAGACAGAGAGACAGAAAGGACAGAGACCAAAGATGATCATCAAGTCACTCCACGGTGCTCTTGGTTTTCACCAAATCATCCCTAGGGTCTTTCACCTTTGTTGCAGGAATCTTCCTCTCCTAAACCACTTTGGCCAGGCTCTCCTGCTTTGGTCCTCTGTAAATTCAGAAGTGCCATCTCACTTCTTTTCAAGCAGATGAGTGAGGTGGCCAGGGCCAAGACGGTGCTGGAGCTACAGGTTGGTGACAGCAAGCGCCAGAGGCCGGAGGGGTTATTCAAGGTCAACTGGTGAGTAAGCCTTAGGGCAGAGTGGCCCGAGTCCCAGGTTCTGGCCCGTGAACTTGTCTCCCCCATCTCCTGGGAGGCATGGCAGTGGCTCTACCTAGAAACTCCCTTGAACGGCCTTTCAGTGAGTGTCATTCAGAACTCTATTTGTGAAAAGTTAAACAAAGTGTCAAATGTCCCCACCTCTTCTTCACACTCCTGTCTATGCTGTGTTCATCAGCAGGATCACCTGCACACACGCTCTCAGCCTCAAGTTGGTCAAACACATGGCTAATTTTTTAATCTCTCGTCAGTGAAGGATTCCCCATGAGTTTTGATGGCCGTGTGCCTCTCTTTACATTGTTTGGTGTGTGTTGTGAGGAGCATCCTAGCTGGGGTGGTGAGGGATCGTGTCCACTGCTGGACCCCAACACCAGCCAGGAAGGCACAGGTACCATGCCCCATGTGTGCTGGACAGTCCCTTGTGCCAAAATTCCTTCTTAAAGACTTCCAATCCAGGAGGAGCATCAGTGTAGAAATAACCAGAAAATGGCCCAGAGTTTTCCAGTAATGAGGTGTCTGGGAAACTGCACGGCACGTAGCAGGTTGTGAGGTCCGCGTGCTGTGGGGCTTCGAGCAGTGAGGGCATCAGAACTGACTTTGCTGGAGCTCAGTGCCCGTGTCCAGCGTGATCCCTGGTTCAGAGGTGATACTCAAGGATCTGCTAAGGAATCTTCAGGCCACCTCTATCCATTGAGTCTGAGTGGACAGAAGTCACACACTTTTGGGGTGTTGGAGAGAGACTGTTTGCCTCTTCCCTTGACTTTGATCACTCAGTCAGGGAAAGGAGAACTCTGTCTCCCCATCATCTGTTCTTACGGTGAGTGCTGTGCCCTGATGCGGGGCATCTCAGGAGGTATCTGTTAAATTGATTGATTAGTGAACAGAAAGCAAAAATCAAGTGAGCCCACTTCCCATCTTTTCCAGATTTGGGGGGGCAAAGCTGATTTTGTCACATCTCTGCCTAGAGTTCTTTAAGTGTGCCTTAGAGTTGTAGGACAAATATCATTCTTCCACTCATTCATGAAAAATTTATAACTTATGGTTCAAGTGCACCACAGTGGAGGAGAAGGAGGAGGAGGAGCAGGAGGAGGAGGAGGAGGAGGAGGAGGAGGAGGATCGGGAGGGTGAGGAGGGGAAGGAAGACGAGGGGGAGGAGGAAGTTGCTGCTCCCCTGTGGGTCATGACTACCAGAGGGACCACCATAACTGTGACATCTGGTGAAGACACAGAGGTTCAGTGCAGGGAAGGAAGAGAGGCCAGGTCACGGTGCTCACAGCAGCCATGTTGCCGCAAGGTGCAATAGTGGGTCCTGAAAGCTGATGGGGGCAGAGGAGGCCCCATTATTTTGAGCAAAGACCATGTTTTTGAAAGATGCCAATATGCCCACTTGGAAGGAAGCAGGGGCCACTTGGTGGTGACCTCCTGGCATCTTTTTTAAAAGATCAGGCAACTGCTATATGTAACAGCAAATACATATTTGCTATATATGTATTCAAAATGACTTGTGCTTTTTTTAAAAAAAAAAGGAATGGATTTACATTGCTACTTCCCACTGTACGGATAATAAATAAAAATCCCAATGTCAAATTTCGAAGGTTTGTACATTGTGAGGGCAATCACAGATTTTCAAAGGCTCCGCTAATAAACACTTGATTTGCCTGCCAGGGAAGGAGTGCTAGGTTGCTGCCTTTAGTGATGGAAGTGATTCTTGTGTGTGGGGATGTGCTGCCCCCACGTCCCTGCATTCACCCAGGTGAGATGCAGGGAGGGGGATCAAGATGAAGAATCATTTTAGAATCTCTTGTTGGAGAAGTCAGCGATTCCCAGTGTGGGCGAACCACGCTTGGACAGTGTTCGTGGTTAGCTTCAGTGGTTGGCTCGCAGAGGGCCCCTGAGTAAGGTGGCTGCGACTGGGGAAGTTGCCAGCCTCTAATCTGTGCCTCCTGCTCATGCCCTCCCCTCTCTGAGGGCTCGGTTTTCCCTCACTAAAAGTGCTCTTGAGAGCTGACGTTGAGAGACTTATTGTGTAAAGTTTGGGTTTCACACAGATGTGTGTGTTTGTTTCGAACGGTGTAAACAGCTCCTGGGTCCCTGGATCTGGGCAGGGTATTTATCCCCTGGTCTCAATTTCCATGATTGGAAATGGGATTTGTGAACTCCCGTCTCACCTCAAAGGAGACATGGTACACAGTAGTACTTAGGATGGCTTAATCTCTGATGAACTCCATGGAGTGATATGAAAATGTATGAAATTGATCTTTCCTTTTTTTCTTTGGATTTCAGCCACATTTTTTTCCTAAGTTTTTTTTTTTTTTTTTAAAGATCATTGTTAAAATCACGGTTGCTCTACATGCCTCCTGCTAATGTGCTTCTGGAGGAACGGCTTTTAAATGAGAAGTTACGGGAGCTGCTCTGATTGAAACAAACTGGTGTTGATTGCTGATCAGCCATCTGTAAAGGAGGCCACCTCAGGAAGGATATGAGCTAATGAAAAAATGGGCTTGATTTGGGAGCATGATGGGCTTCATGCCACCGGCCAGTGTGAGTGGCATGAGATTACGGCAGTAAGAGGAGAGGCAGATTGAGAATAAGCAACTTCTGTCTTCAAGATTAAATGGCAAATTTGCTATTAAATGTGAAAGACATATAAAGGGATCACCATTCCGAGGACAGCAGACAGCGGTGACTGAACACACCAGCAGTGGTGGGGCGACTGCCTCCGCTGCCCACAGCTCGCTCTTCCTGTAGCAGTGCAGTCACTTTGCATTCCAAAGCATGATGGCAGACCAGCAGCCCGCGCCGCGGCCCTCGAAGTCATATAGGGTGCTTCCTGTGGCTTCTGTTTCTACATTGACCTTTAGCTGGAAATGCTGGTGGTGAAGCTCTTAGGTGCTCCAGAAAGCCAACAGATAATCCTCATGGACATCGATGCTTGAAAAGTAGGGTGGAGGGCACACCGAGAGGCATCCAACTGACCACTCGCCTGGAGAAGTGGCTACGGAGCTCAAGGCCCTGGACGTGCTTGGTTATAGCAGGTGTGGGGCTGGGGGCTGACCTCAACGCTGCTCCACATTGCCAGGGCGCTGGGGACTGAGGTGGCTCCAGGGTCACCCTGTGCAGGGAGGCGTTCTTGGCTGCACTGTAAGGCCTACACATAGGCATCCGACAAGTACTCCTGGAATAACTGAGACCAAGGGAAGCTTTGAGATGCTGTTGCCTGCAGAGTCTAAACTGCCTGGCTGGCTCCAGATACAAGGGCCTGGTCTCATTTGGTCTGTTTGGCACCAGAAAAGGCCAGAGAGTGCAGTATGCTTGAGACTGTGGGGTCTGAGCCCTTTGTCTTACTCATCCTCCTGCCTGGACATGTGGTTATGTTTCTGGGAAGTCAGAAAAATCTAAAGGAGTTAGTTCTAACATTTCTCCACTTCTGTTTTAGGCTTAGACTCTGGCCATTGGATTGTGCCACATTTTGTGTTGCGATGAGCCCATCATTCAACTTTGTCAGGGCTAATGCCTGGCCATTGGTTCCCTGTAGGTTGTCAAAGGATCCTGATGGCTTTCTGTGGTCAGACTCGTGCAGCTGATCTCTGTCTACTTTTCAGCTGTGACAGGGTTTGTGTCCTCCCACATCAGTGGAACACAGGCCATATCCCACCTTGAGCACACCTTGTTGTTTTTGTGGGGCTGTTAGCAGCTTGGTCTACTTGCACTGATTTCAGCCCCCAGGAAACTCCTGCTTAGCATCCTGGGGGCTTTAGATTTCCCAGGCAATTGCTTCATGTTTGGTGGGTGGGTGGGTGAATGCATGAATGAATAGTGGGCAGCCATCTCTTCTGACCTATCCAAATATAGTTGTTACAGTTTGGATCTGAAATGTTCCTTGTGTGTTGAAGGCTGGGTCCCCAGTGCAGTGTGTACAGAGGGGGCCGTGGGAGATGACTGGGTCATGAAGACTTTGATCCTCATGGAAACTCCAGCGGGTGGGGCCTCGCTGGAGGAAGCTTCAAGGTCACTGGGTGCATTCTCTTGAAGGGTATATTGAAGAGGCCTCTCTGTCTGTCCCTCTGCCACTGCTGCCACGAGGTGAGCAGTCTTGTGTCACCACATTCCCTGCCACAACCATGGGCCATGGCGAAGAGCCAAGCAACTGAGGACTCAGTCCTGGGCCGACATGTCTTCCTCCTCTTCAGTTGTTTTTCTCAGGTATTGTGTTAAAACCACGGGAAGCTGACTGCACCAGTCCTGGCCCCCTCTTGCCACCAGAATTCTGCTCCCAGGAAACCCACACCCAACTGCAGGGAGGGACAGAGCTGCTGCACGTGCTCTGACGGGGGTGACGGGGGTGATCGGTGTGCTGCAGGGCACTTTCCCGGGCAGGGCGTGTGCTCTGCAGAACTCCCCATTCTATCTGCTGTGTGACTGGGATCATGGGGCACAGATGGGGAGTGAAATAAAGGAGAGGACGCCGTCTTCCTAGATTGGATATGCATCGTTAATTCCTCTCTTTTTCTCTGCTCCTCTTAAAAACAGCCTGTATGAATTTACTGCACTGAAAGGACAGGGCCAGAGCCCCTGGCTTGGGCCATGTGTGTGGTGTGGAGCCTGCTTCGTGGAAACTCCCTTCCTGCTGCAGTGTGGCCTGGAGCTGCCACTGTGCCCTGCAGCTTTGCAGGGCAGGCAGTCTTGACACGGCCTGGTGACTATGCCAAATAATATGATAGGTTTGTGATGACGACAATGTCAACAGGGATCAGAGTGAGAGAACCAAGCTCATTTTCACTTTTGACCCAAGAAGGACTCATTCCCAGAGTTTTGGATGTGAGAAGCTCATGCACTAATTAGCACTGTCTCTTGCCCTCAGCATCAATTTTGAAAGTCACCAGTTCAAACTGAGCACTCGGAAACTTGGCAATATAATCCAAAGGAAATCCAAACAGATTTCAAATTAATCAGCTTATGAATCCAATTTGCTAGCTATAATAAGACTTTATATTTACATGACACTTTTTTTCTATTATCATTCTTACAGCTAATAATGCTGGAATAAATATTGATTAAATACAGTTCAGGGTGCAGCCCAGGCATTTACTCACTCCCACCCTCACGTCGGTGGAGCTGGAGACGCCTGGGACCTGGGTTCCTGGGACACGTCTCCCGGAAGGCCATGCTGCTGCTTCAGCTAACCTGTCTCCGCCCCAGCTCTTCTTGCACACTGGGGACATCTCCTACCCTGCCAAGACTGGTCTAGCCCGGTGGGAGGTCCTCTCCCTTGATGTTGTCTCTCCGTTGGCCCTGGTTGAAAGTCTTCCTGTCACCCTTGGCTCCACAGTGGCTTTGTTGCCCTGGCCTGTCTGGTCCTTTCCTCTGTCTGCTGCCCTTGTGTCCTCCCTCATCTTTGCTCACCTGCCTCCTGGCCTCTGCTTTGCCTGGGTCTTGGCCCTTGATGCGTGCCCTCTTTTTGGGGGCAGTTCCACCACGAGGCCAGCTCTCCCACCTTCTTGTTGGGCAGTTTTGTGTGTGAAGACACTGGCTGCAGCGCTCAGCTTGGCCTGTGGTAACTTCCTGTCTGCTCACTGCTCTCTCGACATGTCTCCAAGAAGAAGGGGATCAGATACTGGGGGCCTGACCCTCCTCTTACAAAGGGAAGGCTTTTGTAGTGGCAGACCTGCAGTGTGGTCTGTGGTCACCTGTGAGCTCTGTTTGCCACCCAGCACAGTACCTGGCACACGGAGGACACTCCATGAGAACCTGCTGAATGAACACACTTCCCTGGAACTGGTGGTAGGGGTCACAGCCTCGTCAATTCATTCACTACTCTTTCAGCATGTGTTCCTAGTGTCCCCAGAACTGCTCCAACAGGGATCCCTGCCCAAGGAAATCCCAGGGAGGGAAAAGACAACTAGAATGTGCCAAAGAAGCACACGTGATAAATTTAATGAGAAGACAAAGGGGGTTGGGGGAGCTGTGGGGAGGGAGGGTATGAGTTAGGCTGAGCTGGTAGCACTTCTGCACTGTGTGACCATGAGTGTGGCCAGAGTGTCTCCAGAGGGGCTTTGGGTTTGGAGTTCTATCAGTATGCAGGGAGAAGCACTGATTTCCTTCCCATGGTCCGAAGTGCCAGGAGGAACTTCCAGTAGTGGCATTTACAAAAGCCTTCAGGAAACAACCCCGGACTTTAAAAGATAACCAAACTTTGTGTGCCAAGGCCATGGCTCTGGTTGGAACAGCTACTGCACTAATGTGGATAGTCTTCCAAGCTTCTGAGAACCCATCTCTTCCTCCACCTTCCCCTAAGGCACCCACGTGTGTGCATGTGCATGAATGTACACATTCATGTGCAACAGGAATTCAGGATGTACAAGATCTTACTGAAAAACTGAGCAATGGCTCCTGTGGTACTGGACCGACCTTCTTGTCAACTCTGTCAGAGACCCTTGGAGAAAGCAGACACACTGTGTCCTTATCAGTGGTCCTGGCTGATGCTCTGCTTCCTGCATCCTGGGCATGGGAAGGCCAAGGGGAAATACACCTCCCGGGTGAAATGAAAAAGGGAAGCAGTCTATGAAAACTGAATTATGAAGATGTGGGGAGGTTCTTTTTGGCTTTAAACTGAAGGGAGGGGACTCTCCATACTGCAGAGGAAACAGAATTGAACCAAGTGCCAACGAGAGCGCTCAGAGCCAGCAATGCTGAACGCTGACACAGAATTAGTGCCCTGTGCCTCGGGCCTTCCTCTGCTGGCTGGGTGAGAGGCTTCCCCTTCTTACAGATCAGAAAGCAGCCTCCGAGACACTGAGTGAGCCCCACAGCAAGTGAGGTGCCTCACTCTAAGCTCCTGTTCTCGTCTGCTCTGTCTCCCACAGCAGTTACCGGGCAGTCGTCCACTCACGTGGCTCAAGAGTCCAGTCTCACCTTCCACTACTGTCGTCTTCCTTCCGAGACCGAGATGCTAGCAGTTGCAGTGCTCACTGAGCAACCACAGGCACAGGTGTAAACATTCCAACGATGATCTTTGCATGTTTCCACCTCTTCACAGCAGACAGTCCTGGTTTTTAAGATGCATTTTTGTAAAGTTATGAAACTATCCTGCTGGAAGCTATGGCCTATTGCCCTAGGGGGTGAGGGCGTGAGGCCTTGCCTGGCTTTGGGGCTGTTCCAGTCTGTCTATGACTGGGAAGTGCCTCCACTGCCCAGGATCCAGGTTAATTCTAGGCTTTGAGACCTCAAGCCTCTGCCCTGGGTTCCTTGTAAAGAGCATCTGGTTTCCTCCCACACCCAGTTGTCCTCTGGCCCGTTTTGGTGATGGAGGCCCTGTCCTATTAGTAGGCTTCAGGGCTTCAGTCCTGGGAAGGCTCTCAGGCCATCATCCTGGGTCCGAGTTCCCCCTAACTCCCATTTCTGTGCCCAAGGCCACACTGGTGGCCTTCATAGACATGGGTGATTAGATCAAACACACTGGACTTGAGCGTAGCTACAGATCTCTAAGTTCTGTCCCCTCTCCTCTACGAACATAGCAAGGTGGCGAAGGCTACTTACATAACCGTTGGGGTTGCATCTAAACTACTTCACATTTGTCTGGCACACACTAAGAGCTCAATAAACACTGAGAGTTATTGCTGTTACTTGGGCTGCTTTTCTGCCTGCTCAAATCTCAGAAACTTCTATCTGTGGAACTCCCTATCAGGGTGCCCCTGTTCTTGGCTGTGGGCCCTGCTGGTCTGCTCCATTCCCACTATTGGCAGGCACACTTTGAAGGTCCCACTTTCTGCTGTCTGCACACAGTTGACTTCCAGCCTGCAGCTGCACTGGGTCCTAGGAACCTGCTCAGTTTCAGGTTGGTTCCTTCCCTCCATCCCATCCCAGACTTGTGCTCGGCTGGGTTCCAAAATATGGCAGAGGTAACACTGTGTGCCAATTAAATCAGGCTGACTTCAGTGACCTTGCCAAGAAGTGTGCGTGGTTTTTAGCCACTCTTCTCTGAAGGATGTGTAGGTCCGCTTTCTTGGTAACTTCAGGTCTTAGAAACACACAAGGTCTTGTTTTTCATCATCTTATTGATGGACCTCAAAATTTTCCCAAGCCCCTAATTTAGTGTAATTTGAATTTAGTGCTGAATTTCCTGGACGTCACTGTGGTTACTGTGCCAAGATTCCCTCCTTCCTGCAGCAAAGTCACAGGAGACAAGGCCACAGTGTTCCTACCTGAGGGTTAGGCATGGGCCTGGGGCTGCAAAGAGGAAGAGGGGGAAGAAAGTGTCCTTTTCCACCCAGGGAGGCAGGTGGACCTGCCTGTCTCTCTGAGGTCAAGCTGCGACCTGGTTGGGGTAGCTCTTGAAGTGGTGCTCCTCAGCTGAGCCTTGCGTACCCCTCTGGGGTCGGGTGTTTCATCCGTGCTTTGAGCCGGTTGCCATCTGGGACTCCACTCATTATTCCACAAAACCCACCGTCAGTCAACAGCCATCAATCACACAAAATTCACACGTTCCATGGATCTGTCAGGAAATCAAAAGACTGTTAGGGTTGTTGTGATTACCCATTCATGAGCCATTTTGACTGGAAACTTCACAGACCTTCCTGTTGCTGCAAAAAGGGGGAAGCGCTCCAATCAATCATTTAAGCGATGTGTCAGTGAGGACTGTTTCCGACACAGGAAAGCCACTTCTCACACCGCTTTCACCTGCTCTTTGGCTCTAGCAAGCGCCTTTTGCCTTCGGTATGAGGGCTATGTCCCTCTGTTGCTGGTTTTGTTACTGGGACACCTTAACATCACAAGGCAGCAAATATGAGCAGGGGACTCTATTCCAGGTTATCCCTTGTCCTCCTACCTGTTATGGATCAACCTGAGAAAGAGGGGGACATTTGGAGAGAAAGAGGAAGGAGGCGGGCATCCAGGATTGTTCCCATTCCAGAAAGGGAAGAGCTGTGATCGTCCAGGTTGGCATTCCATGGCTGATCGGCTCACTGCAGAAGTGCACTTTGGAATTTGCCTTTGAACAGGTGGGTCACCAGGAGTGCGGAGCCTCCCTCATCTGTCTCCCTGCTGTCCTGCCGTGTGCTGCACGTTCTGACCAGCACTGATAGATTAACTGTGGTCTCTCTGGTCGTCACTCTGTGTGTCACTCTCTCCCTTGTTTGCAGAGAGCAGACACACAGGATTCTTTAAAGAAGAACTTCAGCCAGTAACCCTGCAACTTCCTCATGGAACCTGACTTCCAGGTTGACAAATGGCAGTGGGTTGAAAAGAATGGGCTGGCACTGGCCTCCGACCTGGTGCCATCCTGCTATAGCTGATGGGAACAGGCAGGGCAGCCAAATGCACAGAAGGAGCCATAAGATGTCAAAAGCCCGGAAACGCGACCATCTCTCAACACTGTGCTCACTGCAACCTGTGCAGCTCACCTCACCTAGGGGGCCCGGTGGGGAGAAAGAACAATGAAATAGATGCAAGACCTTCACTCAGCCAGCCGACAAACGGGCATAGTTTAAGCCACCACGAGAGAACACCAGGAGTAGAACCAATACCCTAGAACACAATGGAAATTCCAGCTGGTAAAATACAAAGCATCAGGAAAACTCAACGTCTGACCCACCAGACTACCAAGAGCTCTCCCTGAGAGACCCCTGGGAGGCCAGTGGGCTTCTAATAACTTTAGCAGAACCTCAACCTCCTGGGGCCAAGGCAGGAGAGTCCTCCCTGCACCGTATTTTACTAATGCTTTTCCTTTAATAACTCCATGGTACTGATGATAACAAAGTGCCTTGCAAACAGGAGTGCCGTGTTCATCTCTGCTGGCCCTCGACAGCTGCAGCTGCAATGCGATAGCTCAACCAGGGTGGCAGGTGGAGGTGTGTGTCCTTCCCTGGGGTGGCAGCTATACCCTCCATCCCCCTCCCTGCCCTGTCCCCTGTGGACCTGCCCTGATTACTGCAGCCACCTTTCTCTGAGCGCCTTGCACACCTGCAGCTTTGGAATGGCCACGAGCCAGCAAAGCCCCAGACTGCAGTCAGCAATGAATCTCAACCTGGGGGGAGGGGACACAAGGGCACTGTGATAATTCTGTGCCCTTGCTATCATCCTGACCTGCCCAAAGTGCTGCTGCTCTGCGCCAATGCCCACAAGCGACCCCTCAACACTTGTGTGTATTTTAAACTGGGGAAAACAAGAAGCTGTTGGAGGGACATAGTTTCCAGGGTCTGAGTGTTGGAGGGAGAGGTCTTATTTGAGACCCTCCAGCCTTCATTTGCCGCTCCCTGCAACGAGTGTGTAAAGGGAAGGGCCAGACAAAGGGTTGGAAGGGTTGCTCTTCACCCTGGTGTTCCATACCTTCATCTGACAAAAGACACTTTGAAGAAGCAACCACCCTACATGGCAAACATAAGAAAGGTGACCTAAACAAGATAAAATACAGACCTTCAAAAGGCACTACAGCTACATACAAGAAAAATCTAGCCCTAGCTGGAGTGGGGGATTTATGATCATGAGACGCAGTTTGAGTGTTCTCCAGGGTTATACATACAGATCACAATGAGCTGAAAGTCCTTCTGAAGTCCATGGTATTCTTACACTCTTGCCTCTGGAATCTGCCATCATGTCCAAAGCTGAGGGCAATGTGGACGTGGTGCTAAATCATGATCAGCAGATGTCCTGTGAGCCACCTTTGTTTATTCGAGGGCAAGTTCAAAGAGCAGCAGGGGCTTTCTCTTTATTTTCATAACATTTGGGTCAGAAATGGCTTGGTGTCTTTTGCAACCAAGCCTGTAGCCTGAGGCCAGCCTCAAGATGCACATGGGGTCCAATGGCTGCATCTGATCTTCCACATAGAGCCAAATGGAGAAGGGTCATGTTCACCATGATAAAGGAACAGAAATGTCACCAGTGGTCTCCCAAACGACGTGTCTCTCTGAGTCTCAGCAGTGCTTAGCATAGCCCTCTGAGAGCCTCAAGAGCAAACTCTCTTTTCATCTAGTTTCTCTTGTGTGTCTGAGTAGTCTCATCCAGTGAGTTAATTCACCAGCTACCATTTTCAGGCTTTATGCATTGAAAAACTCATTATTTCAGAGGAAGTACACTGAGAATAATAAAGAAAAACCCCAGTTACTATCATTAGGCAGCTTGGATGGGGGAAAGACCTACTTTGAGGGTTTTTTTGTGTGTGTGTGTGCATGTGGAATTGTAAGAAGATAAATTCTCTTTCCTTCCCTGCATAAAAGCAGGAGATGCTACTTGCTGAAGATTGACTTTCCGAATGGCTTATGAGTGAAGCTGTTAGTGTGTCAAGTGTAAAGACTACTGTCAGAAGAGCACTACAAAGTGGCCACTGTGATTGTTCATTAATGGCCCTATGACAAAATCTCCAGGACTTTGTCAATTGCAGAAGAAAGCTGAATTGGGGCTATGTGTTGCTGCGGGTTGCTGGGTCAGTTGGGTCATCCTGACTGAGCTTCCCTTCCTTAGCTTCCCCATTGCATTAGCTGGGTTCTACTGAAGAACAATGTCTTCTGTAGGAAAGGGGCCAAGGTGTGGTTGGAGTGGACCCTCCTCTCAAATATCCAAGCAAGGTCTTAAATTCATGTGTGGAAGCAGTTAGAACAAAGAGCTTAATGAATCTTTCAACAGCCCAAGATAATTCATGGTGGGGCAAGATGAGACTTCCTGCTGCTCCTTGTACTTAATGATTCTCAATCATGTTTGGACCACAAACTTTTCTTCTCATTATTTAAAAAGGAGGAGAGTACAACCCATCTGATTCAGGATAAAGCAGTTCTCAAACTTTCAAACCTTCATGTGCTCGCCAGTGACATGTTTAGTGGGTCTTGGGTTGCTAGTTTCAATCAAGGTCCTGGGAGATGCTGGTGCTGCTGGTCTGCCACCCACCTAAATAGTGGGATCTCAGAGGTAACCCAGGTTTGTTGCTTCTGGCACACACTGCGAGTGAGTCTCCTGCAGTGTGACCTTGCCTAGCTGAGACTCCTTGCTTTCCCTAAGTTTCTGTTTCAGGAGGAGAAAGACTGTTCTGAATGCTTAATACTGGTTGAAAAGAATCCAAACTATTGAACCTCCCCTTTAACATAAATACTGTTTATTCATTTGTAGAGAAAATCTGCTTTGCATAGATAATGCCAATGTAAATTTTATCCCATCTCTAAACAAATCTTTCAAAACTTCTTTTATAAAGATACCATTTACTACAAGGTGAAGTTTAATATCAGACTTAAGTGTTTTCTGTCTCAGTCAATGATGTTTAGTTCCTAAAGGGGCAAACCCTTCCAGACAGGACGAGTTCTCCTCTGCAGACATGGTCTTGGCAGGAGTCCTGAAGATAAGCCATTTGCCAACTCTGAAGACTCCTCCCTCTTCTCATGCAAGCTGGAGAGTGGAGAACAGGAATGTATTCCACTCCGGCAGAAAAAAGAACAAAGGATGTTTTGCTCACTAGGTAAGTGGGATCTGTATCCAAGGATTTTAAAAACTGAAATACCTCATGGTTCTCTATTGACATTTTCAAATATTGTATTTTTATTCAAATAAAAAATAGGGGGAACCAAAATAATTTCTTTGGATTATTTTGTCCCTCTTCCAGCTACCAAAACCCTGTGAACACACCTGGAGTTGGTTATTCCTTCTGCGTGGTATCTGAAGCATTGGTGTGTCCCATGGAAACCCCTGAGCTATGCTGGCGAGGTCAGTGATTCGGGTTCTACAGGACGCCAAGTTCACTGTGCTGGCTGACCACCCTTCTTGTTACTAGGTCTGGAAAATACACAGAAATAACTGCATGAGAGCATCTGGAAAGGAACAATTAGTCTTTTCCATCTCTTAAACACACAGCACATGCTGTTAAGTCAGTGGACGTGTGTCAGCCTATTCCAATCAAAGTTCATGCAGGCATGAAGTTTGTATGACTCTCATCCAACACGTGTGTCGGTAAGCATTAAGAATATCCCTCTTTTTCAAAGGTCTGGAATCCCTTGGCGGTTTGACCAATATCCTTTGGTAAGAAGCTACTAAATACAGAAGAATAAATTAGATAGCAATTTATTGAGTATCTATATCCAGAGACCTGTTCTTATTATCTGCAATAGTTTCTCCTCAAGTCTCATGACCTTAATATTTTTTAAGTTATTTTTGTAGACTGCCTCTCAGTTTGGGTCTGTCTGACATTTCCTCAGGAGTGGATCAGGTTGTGTGTTGCGTTCTTCTTGCATCCTCTGGGGTGGCCCAGAAAAGCCTCGTCTTGCTGTTGCAGATGTCCCTTCTGCCCAGTTCCTCTGCCGAGACCTCACTCCACATCCTCAGTTGTAACTGCCAAGCATTATAGGGGGTACATTCTGGGGCCATGGCAGACTTTCTCCAGCCCACGTGCATGTCCTAGTGTTGGCAACTACTGGTTCTTATCTGAACTGTTTTCATGGCTGCCAAATGGTGACTTCTCAATTGTATTGTTGCTACTACATTACTGGTTAGCTTTTCCTCCTTTAGAAGAGATTTATCTTTTCCTCATTTGTTTGCTCAATTATTTAATTTGCATGGACACTTAGATTACTGTTTTATCCAATAGGCGGCTGTTGTCTGTTTACTTCCATTATTTATTGTGACACTGACATTTTCCCTATTTTGGTCAGTAGTAACCTGTCAAGCCTACTTATGTACACTTTTGACATATCCTTATAATTCTTTGGGCAATTTTTTCCTTATGGTACAACAGTAGGTTCTAAGTTCATCCTGTACTTTTCCTATCCCAGTTTGGTATCAAGCATTTCAGAACTTGGTGCTAGGCACCCTCATTGCTGCCATAGTATCATTCCTCCCAGTCCTGAAAGCTAGAAAATGTACATTTGTAAGTATAAATGATATGTGTGTATAGTAGTATATCCATAATGATTTCATATAACTTCCTGTATCTATCCATTCATCTACATACCTATCTACCCATCTGTGTATCCATGAGTGTACACCAATAACTCTAACTCGAGTCCAATACCACAGGCCCATTATAGCTCTGTCCCTTTCTAGATCTGTACTTTCCATCTATAACAGTGAAGGCACTGGCTTCTGTCATATGGACATATTTGACAATGTATTGACACGTGAACCCATTCTCTTGCATGAGGCATCTCCTGACTCTGCCTGCTGCTTCTACATACACCTGACTCCCTCCCCAGTGGCATGAGCTGCTGGTGGGGCTGCTGGCTTTCTGTGCCCCATGAGCCTGCCTAATTTATGTTTGTCTAAAAATAGAGAGGAAGGGAGACAGAGAGAGAGGAGAAGGGAAGAGAGGAAAAAAGGAAAGGTGGGGAGATAGGTGATTTGATCTCAGTGTTCCCTACTTTCCAAGTTAGTAATCAGGCAGGTGAAGATAGTGTCTCTCTATGCTACTGCTCCTGCTATCTGCCAAGGTGCTCAACTATTTCAATTCTAACAGGAGGCTCTGAATAGAATGGTAGGCAGTCTGAAGCACTCTCAGTTTACCTGTGTGTCTGGCCCAGCAGTGCCCGTATGTGTGTACCTGGGAGTGCTTGCATGCGGAAGCAGCGGTGTTCAGACACTGCAGCATAGTTCTTCACAGAATGCACTTCTTGGAATCCAGATTAAATATACAGTTTGAAGCCTGACCTTTAAGAGTAATTAAAGGTCTGAGCTTCATAGTGTTTATAGACATGGTACAGTAGAGGCAAGAAGGAGCCTCCACTAGCTGAAGCAGATAGTGCATGAAGGCTTCTGCTGAGGGGTTGACAGGGACGAGCTCTGGGTGGCACCACTCCTGATGCTGTGGTAGTCTTGGTGTACATGGCCAGAGTAGAGCCAGCAGAACCAGTAGAGCCTCTGTTTGTAGGAAGGTGACCACAGAGAACAGCTCTGAGCAGTGCTGTAGTATGTAGTAAGTGGGAATTAAGAAGACTTGAGGCTATCGTGACCCAGGTGAGGGCACAGGATGTCCACGAGGGCCTGCAATGTTCATGAAAAGGGGCAGTGTGCTCAGAGGCATGGGTAAGGCAAGTCCTTCTCTAGTGGGCATGCTATACCGTGATGCTCTTTCCGGAAGTCCACCACCTCCTGTCTCTTATGTTAACACCTGGACCTCCCTATCTTACAATTCAGAAAATGCCTGGCTCTCAAGGGGCAGGTGACATGCAGTGTTCCTACAGGTCACGCTGGGTAAAAGGAAATGAACTTACTGCTAAGAGTGTGCTTTTTTTCACTTTGTACTTCAGTTGCTGTATCAGTAAAACAGAATGGTTGGATGAAACCATCCTGAGGGCCTATCTAGCTCTGACAGTCTAGGATTTAAATAAGTGCTGATCAGAATCTAGTGGATTCTGTTGAGGAGGACTTTGAACTTTGACTTTGCATCTTTGGGGAAGATGCAAGTTTACCTCCAGGTGGAGAGGGAGATGGTGGGACAATCACTCAGTGGTGACTGTGTGTTAGGGTTGCATAGGGCACTGACAACCCAGATTCCTCCAACTCAGTTCTGCCTCCCCCACAAGCCCATTGGCCCTTGTCAGACACAGGACATGCTCACTTTCCTAGGAATGTGTTGCTGTGTCTGTGCTTCCTGCCTGGAAGACCTGTGTCACAGCCACTGCTCCCTCCTTTTGCAGTTCCCCTACCCCAGCTCTCCTGACATCTGTCACAGGAAGAGGGGTAGCAAACCAGGCCCAGCCTACACAAAACAGTGCTTAAGCTAGTCGATGTCCAGCCTTCAGCCTGTCACCCTGAGCTCCTTTTTCTTTTGTTCCAAGGAAGTTCTTCTCTCTCTTCCCTCTCTAATCTCAAATGGTTCTCCAAATAAACAACTATTTATTAGGCCCAGAAATCTATGGGTTGTCCAATTGCCAGACATGGGGTCAAGGTGTTACCTCTGCCTTTCACACCTGACTGTAGAGTTGCAGGCAACATAGCTTTTATTTAAGGAACTTATTTCACCACTTGTGGACTTACAAGGCCTCCTCATAAGAGGAGGCTGTCAGTGCCCTGTGCAATCCTAACACGAGTCATGCTTTAGGGAGGGGCAGTCCTACAGCTCTTGGAGGACACACAAGGATTATGCGTCTAACTACTTTCCATGAGTAAAGGGCCAGGGAGGTTCCCAAGAAGAAAGATAAAGGATGCTCTAGAAAGCCACCAAGGCTTCCAGAGTTGAAGCTCCCAAGGAGCCCCACAACTTGGATAGCCACAAGATTCTAGAATTCTTTCTACTGGGTTTTTCTTCTTCTTCCTTGGGGTCTTTGTTCAGAAAAAAAGGATCATCATGTTCAATGACTTCAGTTACCAGACAGGAGGGATGAGGTGGGTGATTGAAACCCAAAAGTACTAGGCCAAATCTTTCAGTGACTGGTATTGCTAATGACAAAGGCCACTTGGAGAGAAATCTGCATGTTCTGGAGAAACAAGCTCCACCTTCATCAGCAATTACAAAGTGCACCCAAGCCTAATAAACTCGGCAGACTGTGATCTTCATTTTCCATTTCAAATGACCTTACTTGAAGGTTCAGATCAGTAACTCATCTTTACCAAACTACTGTTTCTAATGGGTTCATCACTTATTTGATCTGAGGATGAATATCCATTTTATCTTAACATTGCCGTCAAATTCCCTTTCCAAAACAATCATTTAGGAAAATCAGATTTACTATCTAACAGAGAAATTCAGCCTATAAATGAGGCAAATAATAGAGATATAATTTAGATATAGTTGATCTGCATACAAACCGGAAGAAAAATGCTGAATCGAGTGCTAGGTTGTCACAGTTTTCTTTTAAATTCAAATCAAGTTCTTCTCAAAGAGGGATGGCCAAGACTCTTGGGCTCCCATCAGGCCTGTTGAGAGTGTAGTGTCTCGAATTCTCTCACACAGCTCAGGGTCTTCATGCTGACAGGAATTGCTCTCATGTATCTCATGCCTGAATACATTGATCCCTTTGCTGTCAATGACCCTATTTGGTAGCCCATTATTTTAAACATCCATTACTATTAACATTAACTAATAGTTAATTACAACAGAATTCCTATAGAAGTGCATAAGAGAGTCATATGAATGCCAAATGAGTACATTAATGATAGGTGTTATCACAATGAATACAAAATGATTTCATAATGACTGGGGATGTAATACATCATAAAAAGACTGCTTAAACTTTTATACTATTATAACAGATTTAAAATGCATTCTTGGGCTGTAGATGTAGCCTAGCATGTGGGAACCTCTGGGTTTCTTTACCAGCACCACACAAACAACAACAGGAACACTTCATTCTCAGCCTGCATTCAGTACCATGAATTACCTGAGAGCCTTCCCTGAAGTGTGATCAGGAGACAATGTGTCCTTCATCAAAATCTAAATAGTGCTACTCAGAATCAAGTTCAACTTTGAGGATAAATGTCATTTTACTTATCCTTACAAAGGCCCTAGGTTATTGTCTTAACTAAATTCAGCTCATTCATTTATTCATCCAAACAGCCTGTAAACATTTATTGAACACATATGATGTCACTGGCGTTATGCTAGCTAGAAGGACCATGAAGAGAATAAGGGAGCTCTTGTCAGTGAGAAAAGTCAAAAGGAAAAAGATATGAGAAAAGATAATTACAATAACATGTTTCCTATGCTAAACTAAAGAGAAAAAGCAGCATGTGGGGGGACAAGAGAAGGAGCTATCATGCTGCCAGGGATTTTGTGTGAAAGTGTCACAGACAAGAAAACATTTTAACAGGACTTTAGTGTAGGGGTAAGATATTGGAAAGTTAATACTGGGTTGGAAGTAAAACTATGTCCAGTGGAAATCACTGCACGGGCAGAAGCAGAGAGGCATGAAATTATGCACTCTACTTGGACACTGGCGTGCAGGAGACATGAGGTAGCATGGTTGGAACCAAAGCCACAGGTACAGAACAGAGCCTATTTGTTATGACTTTCTAAAGTGCTCGGGCTTCCTTTCGTTTCAATTTTTATGCAAAACATCAATTAACACATCTAAGAAACTCAGTGAGCTTCACACAAGATAAAATCAAAGAAAAATATATCTAGTCACTTCTGAAACATAAAGGGGGAATATTGAAGACAGAGAAAAATGAAGTATTACATGCCAGGGATCAATGGTCCAAATGACAACTGATTGTTAATTAGAAGCAAGGGGGCAGAAGATAATGTATAAGGTCTTTAAAATGCTATGAGAAAAAAAAAACTATTAGCCAGAATTCTATATCCAACAAAACTATCCCTCAAAATGAAGATCAAATGAACATTTCATATATATGAAAACAGGGTATTTGTTATTAATTGATCTGCATTACAAGTAAGTTTATTCTTCAGACTGAAGGAAATGACAACAGATCAAAATTCATTTTCAGGAAGTAAAAACAGAAAGGGTAAATGGTGAATATTTCTTAATTTATGTAAGACATATGAAGTTTAAAACAAAAATTATAGTGTTTCATTGTGGGACTTACATGTAGATGCATATTTGCATCAACAATAGTACAGGAGATGGGTTAGGGCAAAAGATCTAATTATGGTGCTTAAGCTTCTCACGTTTTAATTTGCAACAGTACAATTTTACCTCCCATTAGATAGTGATAAGTTTCAGCTGCATATGTAGTCCCCAGAGTAACCCTTTAAATAATAATGCAAGAAATAAAGCTAAAATCGTCACAGAAGGATTAAAATATTTGATTAACCTGACACTAGACAGGAAAAGCAGAGGCACCAAAAGAGATAGTAAAAATAAACCAATAGACAAAATGGTGTACTTATGCTCAATTCTATCAGTGGGGTGGTAGTAGCTTCTTGTATTGCGGTCTCTGAACTGCTTCATTATCCCCATTGTCTTACCAGTGCTTCATTTATCTTTGTAACCAATTCTTTGCATTAATTTTTCTGTGCTTGAGTGGTTTTAATCTTTCTATTTTGATCCTGACAATATAATACATACACAGAAGTTTCGCCAAGTCATGCTCCTGTTATAAGGTAGAATCTCATGCAGCAAGTTGATGTAGGAAAATATAAAATAACATGGGGAGCATCATGGGAACGATGTAGCTAATAAAACAGTGTGCTGATTTGACAGTAACTTTTAGTATTCATCCACATATTTATATTATTTACTCTGAGTGTGAAGATTACAAGGGATTTTTGTTCTCAACTTTGGAATTTCTATGTATTGAATTTTTTTAGCTGAAAATGAATTATATTTTTGTTAGGTAAATTAAGTAAAAAGAAAAATGGTAAACATTGTGATCTAAGGCAATGGTAGTGGGGATAAAAGGAATGGTGTAGTTTTAAGACATTTCTGAAGTACAGTTGAGATGATCTGAAATCAACTGGACATGAAGAAAGGACAGTGTGAAATTGAGGGGGAGCCCCCCTCAGAAATAGGATGCAACTCCTTGAAGCTGAGCAGGAATAGGTGCATGAAAAGCAAAGATAAATTCTGGTCTGTGCAAGCTCCTCAGTCAGCAAACATCTAGAAGGCAGCTGGATATAGGGATCTAGCATTTTGGACTGAGGTCAGAACAGAGATGAAAATTTCAAAGTTATTAGCATCTAGAAAGAGTAATTAAAACTAAAGGAGTACTGAATATAACAACTCTCAGAAAAAGGGGACTAGAAGAGAATGCTTTTATTCCATGGTAAATAACTATATTTCAGGAGTAGATGAAAAAGAGAACCCAGCTCAAGAGATTGAAGTAGAAAATAAATTCAGAAAGATAGGAGGAAAATCAGGGAGACAGCAATGTCCTGGAAGCTATGGGAAAATACTTTAAGTAGAGGGCTGTAAACAATATCAAATGGTACAAAGAATGGTCTACTTTGTACATTCTTGGATTTGGTAATTGGGAAGGTACTTATTATTTTATAGAGAGATATTTCAGTAGTGGTGTGGGAGGAAATTGTTTTGTGAAGGGGCAAAAGGATTTAATTTTTGGAATGTATTTTTTCTTTCTTCACGTGAGAAATGGAGATGGCCCTTACTCTAAGAAAGCAAGCTGGAATAGTTTTTTTGGGGGGAGGGGTATTGTTTTATTTTAAGGAGAGTTTTGAACATATACACAAATGGGGGGGGTTAGAAGCCAAATAAAAGGAGAGATTAAAGATGTGCGTGCATGTGTGTGTCAGGAAAATAAAAAGATAAGAGTGAGAGACTGTCTGCCTGCTACAACCAAGAGAGGTAGAGAGTGGTGGGGCTGCAGAGAGAGGGAATGGGGGAAGGAGAGAGACTGCTTTTGTTAGCAAGAGAGAAAGACGGTATGTGTACAGAGCAGCCTGGTCAGATATGGAGAAGAGTGCCTCTTTTCCTCTAAGAGAAGTGCAAGAACAGGTGGGGTAGTCATCAAGGAATTCTACAAATTTATTATCTAATAGTTCTTTTTCCCCTGGAAATTGGGAAATTACATGTTCTGCTGATGATACATAGTAGGCAGGATTTAAGTCATTTGAGGGGACCATAAGTGTTTGGAGTTTATAAAAGTAAAACCATACCAACTGGTCAAGTTCTATGTTTTTTTCTCACATTATCAGGATCCTAACTAGGTTTTTCCAACAGTACCTCTTCTCCAGCATCATGAGTATCAGGGTCTCCACAGGAAAACTGGTGCCCTTGTATGCACTTCGGATGCTTCAGTTTTGCCTTCCCGGGGGTGATTACCAGAGTTCAGTGGGAAGTGGAGGAGTCAGCGGGCTGTAGGGAGAAGGAGGAGGGCCAGCTCGGAAGAAAGTAGCCGTGGCTGTCGCTGGACCTTTGGCCATCTGAGTCTTGGGAAAAAATTTTTTTTTTTCACTCATCCATTTATTATTTCTTCATTTATTCAACAAGTATTTATCGTAAGTAGGCACTAGGGATGAAATGTGGAGGCCAAGTGGCAAAGTCACTGTGCTTTGAAGTTCAACGTGCCATGGCGGCGGGGGCATTAAATAGCTTCCAGTGCAGACCAGTGAGGATTCGAGACAGCTGCCCTGACCGGGCAGGCCAGGAGGGCCGAGGGCGGCAGGCTGGCCTACAAATCCGCCTGGGTCCCCTGCAGGGCACAGCGGGATCCGGGGCTGTCAGGCTGTCGGGGCCTCCGAGGACCTGCGGGGAGGCCAACCTCGCACCCCGTGGCTGTCAGAGGACGAGTCTCTCGTGGTCGGGGCACTGCAGTCCCAAGGCCGCCCGCGGTCCCTGCGCTCCGGCGCCGAGGGAAGCAGCCTGAGCCCCGCAGTGATCCGCAGTTCAGTGCGTGGGCTGCTCCTGCCGCGTGGGGACTGCAGGCGCGAGCAGGCAACCCGTGCTCGCCACCGATCCTCCCCGCCACGGAGCCAAGCCCGCGGCGGCCGCCTCGACAAGGCCCCGAGGCCTCGCGAGCTGCTTCTGACGTGGGGTCTCAGGACGGAACGGAGAGCCACCCACTGCCGCCGAGTTCGTCGCTAGGGCGCGACCGTCCGGCCCTGCGGCTACGGCCAGGCGAGGCTGCTCTCGGGCCCAGGCCCCGCGTCGCCGCCTGGAGCCTGCAGAAGCTGCCCTGGGAGTCGCCGCGAAGGCGGCCGGAAGTGGCGCTCAGAAGGCCTCGGCGGCCGCAGGCGCCAGGAAGTCGGCTCCGGGAGTCGGAAGGAAGGCAGCCAGGCGCCCGGAAGTCGGCCTCGCAGACCGGAAGTCGGTCTCTTCCTCCTTCTGGCAGGAGGCTTGTGGCCTGGGAGAAGCCGAGGTCGGGTGTGGTCAGGAGGGCGGTGCGGAGCGGCTGCGTAGGTGGCGCCCCCAGCCGTCTGGGGGAAGCGCGCACGTGTGAGTCCAACTATGAAGAGAGGGGCGGAGGGGTGAAGGGTCGAAGGGCTGAAGGGGTGAAGGGGCGAGGGCTGCGCCCTAGCGCTGGGGAAGGCGAAGCAGAGCCCGCAGCCCCCAGCCAGTTACGGAGGGAGGCTGCAAACCCTGCAGAGGCCAGGGGAGAAGGCCAGCAGGATGCATGTTTCTGGCTGGGCCTTGGCTGTCACCCCTAATCTTGGTGAAATCTGGGTGTAAGAGGGTAGTAAGGGTCAACATTCCCTTCCCACCCCGTACCCTTGGACCGTATAGCACTGAGCTGTGTGGCAGCTATCACTGTGAGCTAATAAAGGGTCCCTTTTATAGAATGAAGTCTACAGACTGTTCAGACTTTTAAATGGCTCTGTGTGCGCGGGTGTGTGTTTAAACGTTCCTGCAGCATCCCCTGGAGCGAGACTCAGGACAATATTAAATCCAATGAATCACCCAGCCTTCAGGAGGGCACGGTGGCATGCCAGAGCAGCATGGAATGATGACTCAGCCTGGTGTCTCTGGTGGCAGTGGGGCCTCCCCAGGCCCAGGGCACATTGGTTACTGAGGGCAGTGTCTGCCAAATCTCCCTTCCCTCTTTATTGAGTTTCTGGGTGTTCTGTAAGTCTTCTTTGCAGCCTTCGGTTCAGAAAGGAACTGTACGCGTTCATCATTGTATTATGCAGAATGTCCCACACACAGTCTCCTCATGGTCTGTACATAATTCATTTGAAAATTACTTCTAATGACTGTACCTGGTTCTCAGGTCAGGCGCAGCCAACTCTGAGAGATGTGCATGGTTGTGGATGAATTTGACTGTGTTGTGCTTTTCTGGGCCTGACCAGAACCTGTCCTCCATCCTGGGGGAGTTCTGATGTGCTTCTCAGTAGCTATTGTCTGCTGTGTAAAGGCTTGTGAGTGCTTTGACAACCTGGCAGGCTGAGGGACCTGGTGCCCCATATGCTTTGTAAAGGGCTTTGACTCTACCTGCCTCCTTTGGAGCAGTAAGTTGCTCACATGACTTAGAGTACACTCATGGATATTGTTAATATGTCTACCCCACCCAAGAGGACCTCCAAGGAAGGCACAGAAGCTTTAAGGCCTTCCTGCTAGAAGGATGATTCAAAGTCTAGCTAGAGACATTGTCTGAGACTTGTTAGACTTATATAGCCCCAGGCCCCATACAGACCTGTGGATCTGAATCTGCATTCAACAAGATGATTCCTACGAATGTTTAAGTTAGAAAGGCTTTGCTTCTGTAGTTCATCTAAAGTTGATGCTTCTGATTCATGGCATGTGCTGGTGTGTGTGTGTGTGTGTGGTGGGGAGTGACTGTGGAAAGGCCATAGCCCATCCCACCTCTTTTTAAATGCCCAGTTGTCCGAACACTATTTCAGTTGTGACTCACTTGTATGTCAAGCCTTTAGTGATGACGCATCATTTATAAACCCCTTCATGAGGTGTGTCAGTGCCATCTGATGATGCCATGTGGTGCTGATGGGACTGACTCATCCATGGTGTGGACAGATTAGTCCCACTCATCCCTTTGTGAGCAACACATGAGCTGGTTTCACAGACCTGCCATCAGAGCCAGGTCTTCCCACCCATGCCTGTGTGGTAGTGAAGGAATGAAGAGAGGCATCAGAGACATGTTCCTGGGGAGATTGAGGAATGTGAACCTGAAGCCTGGGTTGTCATTATTGCTGCCTTTTCTGTATACTTCTGTGACATTGGGGGCTAGTGTACCCAGGAGCTCACTTCTAGTCTGACCTCTCATGTTTTGGTTTGGTGTCCTTGCCACCTCTTTGGGTATATGGAAAATAGTGACAGATGAGATAAAAAAATGGCTCCCAGGAACGTAATTCAAATGTGATTAGCAGGGGTCCTTCCATAATCTGGTCCCTTTGTGAACAGTATCCATGATCTATTTTAAGTGGCTCTATTATCACGCAGGATGAGGATGTCTGGACATGACTCAGAGTTGAAAGACAAATGGTACCACCCATGACAAGAACTTTTTGTATGTTTGAGTATATTCTTCATTATAGTCTTTTTCTCTGAAACACACAGTCATGGGCTGTGGAGAAAGAGCCACACCTCTGCCATCCCTCCCCTTTGTACAGGGAGCCTGGCCATCTGCACATCGGTCCTCAGGTGGATTTGCCCTTCGGTTGCCCAGCTGCACTGTGAGTTCTGAATCCCTGACTCCCCTGACCAGACTCTTCAGTGTGCAGCTGCCACAGACAAGCTGGACAAAGCCAGCCAGGCGGGCAGAGCAGGACTCGCCTCATCAAGGTCTTCACACCTGCCTTAACTTTGAGTCTCCTTGCTTCTGTCAGGAGGTGCCACAACCTTGGACGTAGCTCTTGTTGGTGTTAATTGTTTCCTTTTCATTTCCAGCTGGTGGAGAGCTTTAGCACTGTAAGTTGCTCAATTTGATCTCTGCACTCAGGAACAAGGTAATTAACTCAGCTACAATTTAAAGAAAACGGACCTGCCTCGACTTGTTGCTGGTCTTTAGACAGTGCTCCGTCCTAAATCATTTGATAATGTGAGCGGCTTGACGCAGTTCTCTACTTGACTGAGGGTTGGTTCATTAGGTCACAATCAGTAATTGATTCTCAGTGTGTCTCTGCTGGTTTTATTACAGTAATGAGGACTATCTTTTTTTTTTTTTCATCTCCTCTAATATGTTATCCAAACCATCAGCTTCTCAGTTTGGTGTTAGTATGACTTTGACAGGTTGTTAGCAACTATATGATGTATAGAACATCACAGAAATGTCTCAGACTGTGTTGCTGCGTACTGCACAGAGCCTTAGGTGGTCCTGAAAGAAGTGAAAACTCTTGCACGGGGAAAGTTATAGCAGCGATTGAAAATATGACTGCAGGCTTGATGTCCTAATGAAGAAGGCCCTTGCATGACTGGACCTGTTTCCACTTGCAGGGCAGACTTCACCAGGCTGGGTGGCATCTGCACCTCCTCTCCAGAATATTCTTGAGCAGCTAAGGGGAAGAGCAAAGCTAAAGAGCAAAGCAGACATTCTCATTGCAAAACTTGCAGACTCCACTTTCTCTCTGGTGGTTTTTTTTTTTTTTATTGCGAACAGTCCTTTGATGATCTCTATCCAATCTGATCCCTCTTCAGTTCTTTTCATGTTGAGAAATGGAGATGTATAATATGAAGGCCATGAGAGATGGATATGGGATTATTTATTGTACTTCTGCTGAGTTCCTAGATGACTTCAAACAGCTATAAAAGACAAAAGAGGGGGAAAGGCATTTTCTGTTTTGATGGACATAATAAAAATGTTAGAATAAAATTTAATGTTTACTTTTATCTGATGAACACTTTTTAAAGTTTAAATTTCTCTCCAGATTTTTTTGAGGTTGAGAATTACACTCAGAGGAGTTAGCACTATTTGATAACATGGGGAATTTAGAGTTCAGTATTGCTGAGTCTTGTCATCATTTTCTGAAGAGAAGAAACCAAAGGTGCAAAAGCAGTAACATACAATGATGGACTTCTTGAAGCCCTTAGCAATTTTATACAAAGGATCACAGGTAGAGGTGGAGTGTATGTAAGCCATGAAATAAATTGTATTTGAAATCTTTGTCACAGAAATATCAGCACAAAATTATAGACCAGTCAGTGTTTCCCTGAAAACCAAAAGTCACAAGACCATGGAGCAAAGAAGAAAGAGCCCAAGGCTTTGGCTTTAAATCTTCAGAAGTGATTTTATCACATGGTGGACACAACTAAATGTCTTCCTATCTAAGTCACAATCAGTGATCCTGGGGAGAGGAGACTGTAAGATGTGTCAAAGTGTAGATTCACACCATTGAAAACATGCATTTCTCCTACTCTGAACTGGAGGTAGAGGGACAGAAGGTCTGGAGATAGCTGAGAGACTGCTTTGCCTCACTGATGTGGGTGACATCATTAGCTAGGTCTGGATTGGTGGTGCAACATCCAAAACTGTCAGCTGATCCCATATTTGTAACTGAGATTATGAAAAGCTTTTATCAACAGTAAAAATAATATTTAGCAAGCCTCATCAATCCTTCTTTAAATAAAGCACCTATTTTAGGTGAGGTTAGCAGTTTCATTTATAGGATTAATTTTATCCTACAAACTGCTATGCAATGTCTGACAAAATATCTTTTTATAAATTCAACATTGGAAAATAAGTTATAATCCCATCTGCTTCCTTCATTCCTTTCCACTCTTTAGAAGGCATTCAGCAATACAAGGTCTACTGCAGGCTGAGACAGGTGGAACAAATATTAATAAATCACCAGCAAATGTATAGATGACAGTGACAGTGGCTACAAGAAATCAAATCATTACCCTTGTTCTGCTGTGCACTGCACGAATAGCTCTTGGCCTAGAACTTAGGCCCCAGAACATCCAAATTTCCAAATGTCCCCTGAAGCTTCCTGAGTTTTTAGGTTCAACACTGTTCTGACTTCTGGACTCCAACAGATGAAACTCAAAACCTCCAGGAGGGCAAGTGCAATTGAAAACACTGTTTAGAGGGATTCTTGATCTCTTCTTGCTGAGTGTCTTCAGAAGTGGAGAGTCAGGAACACTGTTGGAAGAAAGGAAACGAGGGAAGAAGGAAGCGAAGAAAAGAAAGGAGAGAAGCGAGAGAGAAAACCTTAAATAAAATAAAAACCACTGTTCTTTCTAGAGCAGGGATCCACTGTACTTAAAACCTTCTCATGACTCTCAATTGTTTTCAGGGAGAACAAAGTAGCAAGCACAAGGCCATTTATGGTGCAGGATCTGCTCACCTTCCAGATGCATTTCTCAGCATCTCCTGCCTCCCTCTTCCATCTGCTTACCCTGAATACGCACTTCAGCCAGACTCGCCAGGAGTTACTCCTGTTTCTAGAGTATGAAAGGCTCCTTCCTGTCTTGAGATGTTTATATAAGGCCCAGCCTTCGCTTAGGATGTTTTCCTTTCCCTGGGCCCCATAAAACAAAACAACTTGTCTACTTCAACGCATTATCTCTATTGTCTAGAACAGGGATAAATAAATTGTACACAGCTCAAATACATTTAATGTTAATGAAATAAGCCTGGCCTGGGCATTCAAATGAATGCCACGCCCTTCATAGCATTAACTTTAGGAAACAACAGAGGAAAAAACCCCAAAACATTTATTTTGCAAAGAAACAAACTGTTGGATTAATCCCGTTTAGGATGGCAACTTTGAAGAACACCTCTTTCTCTCTCTCTTTGTCTCTCTCTCTCTCTCTCTCTCTCTCTCTCTCTCTCTCTCACACACACACACACACACACACACACACACACACACACAGGCATTCTCTAGCATGGGTAATCTACCTTTATTACCACAATGGACTCCAAATTACAATTGATTACAGCAATAAAATTTATCAAAGGATGAAAATTTTCCTGCACTAAGGTAAAATAAAGAATATGCCTTGGTTTCAAAAAATATTTTCATCTATATGAAAAGTTATGATTCTATTTATTGAGCACATGGTAAAGCCAAGCACAGTGTCAGGGGCTAGGTCTACAATAAAGGATGGAAAACAATCTCTGCCTATGTCAGCTTTGCTGAAAAGGTGCATGTTATGCCGCCTGGCCCTGGCTGCATAGAGAGAAAGGCATTCACACAGGAGGGGGACAGAAGAAGGGCACCAAGGGAAGGAAGGGCAACAAGATGAGAACCCAAGTTGCTGAAGACTGCAGGACTATTTGGAGATTTTAGAGGTTGCCCCACATGTGGTAGGAATAGAAAACCTCTACCTTGCCACCATTATCTACAAATCCTTTGGCATTCACTAAGACTAGAGGGACAAGAAACAAGTTTCTTCTTGTTCTGTTCATTTTTGAAGAGAGTTAGAATAAGAAGACCAGGAGACAGTGGGCACTTGGCCTGCACATCTACAGTGGCTTGATACTGTGAAATCTTAGCCCAACTTCTACCCACAGTGGCTTTGGTATTTTGCATCCATGGCTCAGGGATGGGTAACAGTAGCAGGAAAAAATGGTAAAAGTGAATCCTGACTCGAATTTCAGAAAAGTTTGGAGAGTCTGTGGATTGTTCACATTATAAAAACATGGATTTTTGAGAATGGCACACAAGTGAGAGCTGTGTACCCACAAGATAAATACGGGTCTTTCCACATTGGGGGGTTGAATGGAAAAGGGGAGTACAGGTGTTGTGGGCTCCTGATGGGTAGGACGCTATGCTCTCTCGGCTTTTTTTCTGTATCACGATGCTTAGTACGAAGGAGCCAGAAGAACCCAGAAAGTTTTGAGGAATCTACATAGGACAAGCTTCTGTCCAGAAAAGGCTCTGTGGGATCCCAGAGAGAACAGATATGAGGACTGTAGGGCCAGGACTCTGGCAGCCACGCTACACTTCTTGTGACCAAGTATGGGTCAGGAACAGCAGCGTGGTTTTGCTCTGCCAGGTGGGCAGGAACTTGAGAGGCAAGAGTGGGACTGACGGGCCCTTGGTTTACTGAACAGACCCCCAGCAGCTGCTCTGATGATGGCATTTGGATGGTCCCACCCCCATGCTCTGGCTCTACCTAAGATGGGGCAGTCCTTGGGGAAGGAGGGTACCCTGACTTGACTGAGCATGTGCTTCCACCACTAGGCAGAGTGAGCCCTTGAGGTGAAAATGAAGCCAGCAAAAGCCCTTCCTCACTCCTAGGAGTCGTCACCATTAGCATGGTGTCAGAATATTTTCTGATGTTTCTTTCCTTCCATTGACACTCATGCAAACTCAATAAAACAGCTAAATAGGATCCATTTTTCCAATCATCAATCACCTCCTTGTCCATCTATATCATCCTTCATTTGTCTACAGCCTACATTTGTCTACATTTATTCACTTGATGTGCAAAGATGTCTTTGTATCTTTCTAGGTGTTTTTTATGGCTACCCAATATTGAATTTGATTGTGACACTATGATTTGCTGAACTCTTGCTCTCTCCACAGAAATTTGGTTGCTCATAGATTCTAATGAAAGTGTGGTACTCTATTTTGTGACTATCAAGATTGATTAAAGCACTCTATTATATAGATATTTAGACTGTAAGCAGTGTTTTCCATTACAAATAGTACTCAATCAACATCCCTGTGAACGTTCTTATCTTTTTGATAGATTCCTAAAAGTGAGATTGCATGGTCAGAGGGTATGCAAATATCGTATTTTATTAGATAATGCCAAATAAATCCAGAAAAGTTTGTTCAAGTTTGTTGTTCCTGCCAACCAAGCTATTTTATCACACCCTCATCGGTGATCAATGCTAGCCATATATTACATGTTAACAATTGGATTTGGGAAAAATGCTATTTTATTGTTATCTGCTTCCTTATTCCTTGAATCATAGTTGCTGAGCACTTTTTCGCAGATTTATTTACTGTTTGTGCTTCTTGCCTGTATGAGTTCTGTATCTTTTCAGGGAATCATCTGCTGTTTTCTTCTGATGACACGGATTTCTCTGAATGTGAACATTAATACTCAGTCAATTGTAAACGTTTCCCCTCCTGGTCTGCCACTTGCCTTGCCTTTTAATTTTGTTTAGTCTGGTTTTCACTGGAAATAAGTTTATAACATTTTGTAACCAACTATGTCATTTTGTCCCTTGTTTCCTTTTGTTTATTCTCACTGCAAGATTACAGAAACATTCCCCTGTATTTTCTTCCAATAGTCTTTTGGTTTTTGTTCATGCTGTTTTTTCGTGGGGGTGGGGCCAGGAATTGAACTCAGGGCCTCACACAGCCAATCACATGCCCTCCCACCAAATTGTACCGCAACCCCTGGTTTTTCATTTTATACATTAGGTCCCTGATTGAACAGATATTTATTTTTGTTTGTGATAGAAGGTAGACCTCTATATTGTATTTTTCCAACATGGGTAGACAGGGTCCATCCTGCTTTGCTAGCTTGACCTGCCACCTTCATCACGGATCACAGACCAACAGTTAAATTGGCTCGTTTGCATTTAGTTTTGTTCCACTGGCAGATTTCTCTGGTTCTGGACTCTCCTCTCCATCATCCTTGTGCATTGGGAGACTTGTCAACCCAAGGCTTCTGGGAGACAGAGATGACGAGTCAGACTCTTCTGTTTCCCAGAGGATAGACGGAGTGCCGTGCTGGACACAGTGCTTTCCTTAGGACAGAACTTGGATTTCCACATGTTCAGGAGCAAATGTTATTTAGCTACAACTCAAGGCTATAAAATCACTTCTAATGAGGCAGAAAGGTCCCCCCATAACTTAAATCTTTTTGGTGCCCTTCATTTGTGTCCCCACATGGAAAGTACCCTCCTGGGGAGCAGAGGGAAGCTCTTTGTGTAGCCTTTCCAGCTACCATCTAGAGAAGGGAGTGACTGCTGGCCTCCTGAAGGGCTTCCTGTTAAATCTTCAGATCTTACAGGGCAGTGGGAAGCTTCACATTCTCCCAGCAGGAGAGTGGAGACGGAGTGTAGGTGTAAATCTCAGCCAGCTGATTGTTGGAACCGATAAGCTCTGCCTTGTAAATAATTCACTTCAGTGCAGGAAATCTGCATATGAGGATGAAATGTCATTTATAACTCATAGGATATTGGCTTGGCTGGGAACAACTTTCCAATCCCTTCAACTCATTAGATGCTGCTAAGCAAGGGAGAATATAGATGATGTAGAATAAACTCCCCACAGTAAGCCCTTGACTGTACAGAATAGTTAGCAATACTCAAATTGAAAATAAAACTCAAGGATATGCCTGCATAATCACTCAGCTCTCTGTAAACTCACTTGTTATTGGTGCTTAGCTCATCTCTACCTCGTTATCCCAAGGTGCTTCCAGGCCTGCCCTTCACTGAAGTCCCTGAGCAGACCAGGAGCAGTATTGGCTGTGGTGCGTTCTCACAGTGGTGCAAGCTCACTGGCTGCAAAGAGAATATATAATGTTCCAATTAAGAACTTATCTCCCTAGAATCTGGACTCTCACATAGATGACTTGAGGAGAAACAAGATGGTGTCTGTAATGAGCTCCTTTTCTCTCCTTATTAAATAGTGATTGAATAGGGGAGGAATTCAGTTTCCAGAGTTGAGGCCTTATTCCTAGGGCATTTGGAATTAAGACTTTTGTTCCAGTTTTGATGTGGATGCGATGGACATCTTCAGAGGAGGAGGAGGTGGAAGAGGCCTGCCTGATCCTGGGAGCTGAGACTTGGCTGTCCTTTGCTGAGTATGCTGGAAAACACAAGATGCCCGCAGTGGGAGATGGGAACACTGCTTTATTTTTAATGACAAAAGAAGAAATAAAATAAAAATGCCCTCTGGTTTGATTTTAAGCCTCTGAAAACATTTTTCTCCAGTTCTACTCCTACCTGATACACCGAGCCCTCATTCAGCACTGTTGTAATGACCAGAAGTGACCTCAGAGAAGCCCTGGGCTTTCTTTTCTTCTTCCAGGAGACCTACTGAGGAGCAGACCAAGGAGTCTTTTTGAAGTGGTGTGCCTTCCAGAAAGGCCCAGGGCACTGCTCTGGAGATGATGGCAGCTCTACAGGCTCTGCCTCATGTGAGGTCAGAGAGATCAGGTAGAAAGGGGTCACTGCAGGCACATGGTCATCCTGCACATCAGTGTGGTCCAGTGCTCCTTATGGATGGATATCAATGTCCTCTGTCCTGCTTTCCTTTTTATGGATAATTTGATAGCTATACCAGGTACCCACACTCTTGGTGGTGGCTGCAAATGGATTGCTGGATGAGTGTCCGGGTTCTCTGGGAAACGACTCAGGTTATCCTTCATTCCCTTTCAGAATATGCTCATTTACCCTGGTCCAGTCTCCAGGGACCCTCATTCCTGCTGTGATTCCTCAGCAACAGTCACATAGGAAAGAATCAACAGTGTGAAGAAGCATGAGAAAATTGGCTATTTCCAAAATAGAAGGAAGAATGATTGTAATTAGTTTACAATGTCCAGTTTTTCAAGCTTTCTATATAGGCAACTCTATTAAATAGTTGTTTGATTTAAAATAAGCAATAAGTTTATATATTCAAGATCCTGTATCAGAAAAAAAATAAAAGAATTATATTTCTTATTGAATTATCTAAAAACACTCTCAAACCATAACTTGTAGAATTTTAACTATCATTGAAAACTAAATAAGTAGAATCATGGAGAATTCTTTGAAACAGAGATCTGCATTAACTGGAGGGAAGTAGATTGGACTATTTCTCAGGTTTCTTCTATTTTTAAAATATAGTCAGTCGAGGTCAGATGAGTTATCAAGGAAACCACTGACCAGCATGATTTTAATGTTCCAGTGGAATATGAGTATCTTAGATTACTGACTGGAATTTTTTAGTTTTCAAAAATATATTTGACAATGTGCTAACAAAATTTTCTCAAACCATATCATATGTCATTGATTCAGCAGAGGTCACAACTCACATGTAATAAGTTTTGTGACTTTTATCCTGAATTTCAGTCTCTGGAAAATGCCTACTGACTGATAATTAGCTGAAGAAGTATAAACACAAACTTTCTAGCAATAGAAGCTGGTGAGAAAGTTGGCCTTTGGAATGACGGGAGCCCTTGAGTTAAGTTTATATTTCTCAGAAAGAAAAAAAGAAACAAATAGCAAATTAAGTATGTGATCTCCTGGATAATTATCCCCAACATCCTCTTGTTAAAGAATTTGTGGATATGTTTTCATGTGGGCCTTTGTTCCTCCTCTGGCTGAGGGCTCTCTCTGGTAGCAAATTATGAAGACAGGGAGGGACATCACCTCTCATGTTGTTAGGGGCATGGAGCCACAAAAGAGCTCAGGACTCCCTGCTATGAACTGGAGGGTGCTGGTGCTTCTCCTGTTTTAGTGAAGGTTCTTTTCCCCACCTACCCTCACTCCCCAGCACTCTAGCCACGTGATAAAACAGAGGTGAGCAACATTGAATACATCAGGATGTTGTTTCTTATATGCTGAAAATCATCATTTTTAGGGCTAGAACTTGTCTGATTCCAGGAAACTGGATCAGCCTGCTCCCCAGAGTGTTCCCTTGCGATGCAGTATGTATTAAGCTGTCTTTCCATCTCACAGATGAGCTCCTGGCTCACCTCACATTTGCATTTTAATAGTCCACCTGCTAATAGGCCTCTAGCCTCAGACAGTCCAGCGCTGAGGAGGAGAAGATGGGATCCCTTCCTGCGGCTGAAGTCTCTACCCTGCTTATAAAGAGGTGGCACTGGTGGGTTTAATTATTATTGAAATACATGTCATTGCTTAACTACCAGATCAGGGTCTGTCCCTCTTTCAATTCCAAATTGTCTTCAACATACAACTGGTTAATTAGAGAGCTTCTCTCACTCATCATTCACAGACGAGCGAGAAGATTTAAATAATTAGATTAGAATAAAATACACTTAAAGCAGGTATGTGCTGTTTGATTAAGTCATGTTTTACTGTTACAAAGGGTCATCAGGAAGCATTTGTTTAGGGGGAACCGAGGAGGATTTCTTACAGTGCAAGTGGGCCAAGGTGATTGCCAAGAATCACTAGGGTGCTGGGTCTGGGCAGTTCCTTTCTGTACTTCTATGCTGCCCTATATTTGAAAGGGGTTTGTTTGGGGCTGTTATCTAGCCCCCAACAAAAATAGAACCGTGTTAAAGATGATTATTATGATTTGGGAATGTCCCCCAAAGTCTTGGTTCCCAGTGCAGTGGTGTTTAGAGGCGGGCTTTTGGTGGGAAATGATTTAATCATGGGGCTGGGGACCCAGTTTCCCATACATACTCAAGTAGTCTGAGGAGTGGGAGAAGCTTAATTGAGACAGACTTCATGCCCAGGAGAAACCAAACTTGCAAGAAGAGTGTCTCTCCTACATTTCTAGAAACCTCTTTAACGGCTGGCCTAGTAGAAGGCAGTTGCACCATATTAATGTTTTAGAACTGTTCTGCAAGCAATTTTCATCTGAGGACCCATGAAAACCTCTCAGGGACCCCCAGAGCTCCCCAGGCTGCACGTAGAGGACCACTTTGACAGCATGAGGTTGAGAGACAGATACCACAGTGGATGGGGCTTCATGACTGGGAGCAAACAGCCCGGTTTGGGCCCCTGGTGAGGCCACTGTGACTCCCAAGTCCAACCAGAGCTGCCCAACCCTCAGTGCCAAAATGATCAGAACATCAACTGCACAGAGACGCCAGTGGGTGTCCACAGACAGCCCAGGAAGCTGAGCCCTTTTCCTCCTAACCCAGAAGGGTCCCAGCAAGGAGTGCATGCAGAGGCAAGGAGAGAGAAGGACTCTGACAGCAAAGTCCCTCTTGAAACAGCTCTGGTTAGACTTTGTATTGACATTTAACCCCCATTTTTTAAATCAAAGAAGTCTAAGCTGCTGCAGTCACCTTAAAAGTCAGTCTTGCCATCCCTCAACATACTAAACATTGAATGACCATGTCACTTGGCAGTTCCACTCACAGGTGTGTAGCCTAGAGAAGGGAGAACATGCGCTCATCCAAAGCTGGTGCACCAAGGCTCCCAGCAAGTCCACAGGTGGACGGTTGCGAATGCCCACCCACCAGTCAGTGCATACGCAGAATGTGGTAGGTCCATGGGTGGGAGATTTTTCAGTCACAAAGAGAATGAAGGACTCAGAAGCTGTGACAAGGATGAACCTGAAAAGCGTGCTAAGTGAGAGCCAGTCACCACATGCCCTGGTTTATATGGGTGTCCAGAATAATTGAAGCCATAGGGATAGAATGCAGATTCCTAGCTCCCTAGGCTGGGGGCAATAAGCAATGACCACGGACAGGTGTGGGGTTTCTTCATGGGATTGTGAAAATATCCTAAAATTAGAAATGGTAATAGTCACTCTTTGAATATATTAAAAACCACTGAACTGAATACGTAAGGGTACATTTTGTCACATGAAAACTATATCTCAACCCATTATTAAAAAACAATATCCTTAGTTTATTAAAATAGGACTTTAAAATTTAACAGAAAAAGACTAAGATAACTGAGCACTAATTGAGCTCAATAAGTTTTGCTGTGAGATCAGATCAGTTCTAAAAATTAAAATGCTACTTTAAAATAAAATAATAAAATAAAATAAAATAAAATGCTATTCTTGAAAATTCCAAAATGATAAGTAGATCTTTCCCCTCAGGACTTCTCAGAGCCTTCACTTGTACGTCAGTGTGCTTGGCTAATATTTGTGGCTGTCGTATGCACAAATGCCGTCGTCCCCTGGACCTCTGCAACCTCAGAGAACTTTGTGCAGGTCTCTTGGGTTCTAGAGAAATCAGTTAGAGATGCTCTTCTTTCTTGACTCCAAGAGTAAAAGGAGACTGTACTGACTCTTACAGAATAAGAAAAAAAACCTTGGAAATAGAATTAGGGGACAAATACATGTTCATATAGAACAAAACAATTTATTTAAAGAGATGTGAAGAGGATGAGCCATAGGTGAGCCGTGTCCAGGGGAGTGTCGTGCTGGATGCAGTTGCAAGCGTTACCTGACTTCCCAGTGGGTAGGAGGAAGCGTGACATCCCACATAGCACACCACGTGTTTAGAGGAGCCACTTTGCTAGAAGAAGGCACAAAGGCAGGGGGATGGGCATCTGGCCACAGTGTCTCCTTGTTCCCACGCTCTTTGAACTTCGGGGCTGTGTTTGTGTTCATCTCTGTTCTCAAAGCTAACTTTTGATAGGCTTAAGTATTTCTTCCTTGATAAGCAAAATTAACCTATTGTCTATACATTTTAAGCATACAATTTATTAATGAACTTAATACTTGAAGACTCCTTCATTTTAGCAATGGGTTTTGAAATGGAGGGGAACACAGTCAAGTAATTTGTTATTGTCTCACCCCTACGGGTTTTTGTCCTTTAGATTTCAAATCTATTATTCAAATTGAAACAATTCTATGCAACAAATTATTTCAAGAGAACATTTGACTATGTTATCTCAGTTTCATTCAAAAATAAAGAATTTGTAGATAATAACAATATAGAAATGAAAATTATCCACAGTTGTAAACTGACACTTTTACTTACTAGTTGTGGATTAGTAGTTATGGATTCTCTGAATAAACAATTGGATGTGGCTTCAGATTACCCAAGTAAGCACATAACATTAATTCACTGACACTTCAAAGAGTATGTAGTAAATATGATCAATAAAACTTCTATTAGTGAAAAATTTTATTAGGGGTATGTTATGGTTTGGATATGAATTATCCCCCAGTAAGCTCATAGGATAGATGATGCAGGAATGTTCAGGGATGAACTGATTAATTTATAAGAGCTATAACCTAATCAATGACTTAATCCATTTGCTGAATTAGTAACTTGTGAGGACTACTTACTGAGTGGTTAACTGTAGGCACGACTGGGTGCATGCCTGTGGGGACTATATCTTGTCCCTGGCTCTTGGCTCACTCTACTTCCTGTGAGAGCAGCAGCAGTCAGCCATCCGTGAACTGAGACCTTTGAAACTGTGAGCCAAAGTAAACTCTTCCTTCTCTAAGTTGTTCTTGTCAAGTATTTTGGTCACAGAAATAAAAAGTTGACTGACACAAAATGTCAGAACTAAGACTGGAATTAGCCTGAAATTTCATTAATTGTTTTATTATTACCTGCTGGCAGAAACAATACTCTTTTTACAATAACTCATGCATATACCTAAATATAAGTTTGAAAACAATGTACAGTTTATTCAATTAACTGAGAGGAGGGAATATTTCTTTGTTATGATTCCGTACTTGGGAGTTTTACAATAATGTTATATTTGCATAGAGTGAAGAAAAACTTTTCCTCCAGCTGTGAGACAGGTGAAATTTCTAAAGAAAATGGAAGCATACCACCATACGTATTTTCCAATCTGCCCAATGCCTGTGTCTTTCTAAGTCTTGTGCATAGCAATGGAATTATTGTCATGTGGCAATGATTAAATGTTAATTATAAAAGAAAAGATGTTTATTTTGAGGTGTCAGGATTAAGTTAACAAAATTTTGTTGAACTCATTGTGTCCATGTGACCTGAAGCTGGGGAGGGTAGACCCATACTTATGGATGAAACTGGGCAGTGGTGTTTCTATGGGGCATCACCAAGATCATGGAGAAGGGACATGGCATGCAAATAAACTTGTGGTATGATAAGTTGAACATCCTCCTTTATTGCAGGACTGCTTGGATCCTTCAGTGAACTAATATACTTTGAGAATCTACAGCTCAGCTGACTCCAGATCAGCCCCCACCTCTCACTTCTTTCTCCTCTCCCCCACACAGGGCAGCTGATGGGACCAGTGCTTGACTGAGTAAGGTTTGAGCAGTGACGGTTTAGAGTGTGTTCCAGATTCCCTTCAAAGGTGAGTGACCATGAAGCACAGAGTTGCTGCCTGCGGCAGGAGTGGCTTTGACTGCTCTGAGCCTGTTTGATTTCTCTCGGTCCTGTTGGGAGCACAGCTCCTGGCCATGAATGACTACTTGCTATGAAGCCACTTCTTCAGGCTCCAGGCTTGACTAAGCCCCGACTCCAGCCCGCTGCCTGTGAACGTGCTGACTCCTCAAGCCTGCTCCCTTTGTCTCCGGTCACAGTCAGAAGCACTGAGCACCAGCCCCTGCAAGCACAGGAGGGCCAGGCAACAAGCAGGAGCTGCGGCTTTCACAGGTAACAGGATAGAGGGAGACTTTGGGGATTTGGTCGCAGCACTTTGCAGGTATGGTCATAAACTGCCCTCCCAGAGGCTACCCATCACGGCACTGTGCCTGCAGACTGGGCACATGCAATGGCCTCTGTGGCCAGCATGTGGGCCTTTCAGTAATGAATTCTGAAATTCACCTCAACTGCTGCTTCTGCCCTGTCATGAAGGCAAAGCCACATTATCCTGGAGTGCGTCTGCCCAGGGTGGCGGGGTTGCTTTAGCAGCTGCTGCAGCTAAACACAGGGATAAGGTGTTGGGACACCTCACTTCTGCAGAGGGATATCTGGGCAGGTGGAGGTTGGTCTCATTGACCTGTGTCCCTGGATACCTGAGCAAGGGGCACAGGCTGGCCTCACTGAGTTCTGCTCTGGAACCCTAGAGGTGGGCTCAGCCCTCCTCTCTCCTGAAAGGGGACAACTGTTCCTAAGACTGGGAACTGGAGTTGGGAAGTTGTCTTGGCAGACTGAGAAGGAGTCAGCTCTGGAGGGACCCCTCCGTTAGGCTGTGCAGAGTCTGCATGTACAAGGTGAGAACTCCCAGGTCAGGACCAGGGCAGGCTTTGTCGGCACGCAGCTAAGCAGGGTGCTGCTCAGTCGGGACCCTGGGGAGAGACCCTAAACACATGTGGCTGGTGCTTCATTCTGTGGCTGTCTCCCTTTGGTTATTCAGTTCTTTCTGCAGAGTCTTCTTTAAATGGTTGCAGTTGGTTTGAGCTGTGCACTGGGAGACGGGGAAGAAACTATGTGCACATGCTAGTTCACGTGGAGCCCGCAGCAGGGACCAGGGAGAGATTCCTCCTGCTGTGACCCTGAGGGTGCAGAGCCTTCATGACGTCCAGCACCACTGCCCTCATGGGGTTCTCTCCCCACTCCCAACCTTGGAGCATGCAGCTGCTCTGTTTTAAAGGCAGATGGAATCTTTCCAAACACTGAGAGTCCTGAGGTTTATCAAATTGTTCTCTGACTCGGTGATGTTGCATAAGAACTTATAACCACGTCTCCATAACCCAGCTTTGAGTTCAATGGCAAGATGCTTTTATGAAGTTTAAACACAAACTCTGTCTCCCTGAGTAAAAATAAATACACTTTGTATGCTTTCATGGAAGAAAAAGAATCTGGAATTCTTTTTGGACTTGAGGCAAAAATACAGAAATTTGTTTCCATATTGGACTTTCCAGTAAGTTTCCTCTAGCCTAAGGGGACAGTCCACAGGACTCCATTGTTTCTATCCTGATTTTCAAGTGCAGGTTTCCTGGGAGGTTCACTTAATTGTTAGAAGGAGAGACATCCAGATGGCAGGAGGAGAGGCTGAATAAAGGAGGCTGTTTAGACCATTCCTAGAAGGAACCCTTCTCAGGGCCTGGGCATGGTAACCAGGGGACACCCGGAGTGGTCTAAACCATGTATTTTTTTTTTCATGAAGATCATAAGCAAAACACATCACTATAATATACAAACATGGCAATTCCTGTTTATGGATGAAATGAGAGCAACTTAAAAGTTGTGAAGAGGATATAATTTTTCAGTTTTCCAAAGAGCTCAGAGTTTATGCAAGTCATGATTGAGCTCTGCAATGGTCTTGACCTCTCCCTGCCCTCTGCAGCTCTGGGGAGAGCACAAGACCATCCAGAGAGCACGGAGGTGGTTTCCTCCTGGTCACACCACCTGCCACTTGGTAGTCACTGGAAATCTCCCTAACCTCTGAACGCCTCAGTTTTCTTTCTACAAAACGGGAAGGATTGCTTAGTGGCTACAGTGGAGTGGGAGATGTGAACTCCCACTGCAAGATAAAAAGCACTGGTCACCCAGAGGAGGAGGCTGTTTCTCAATAGTCCTGCAAGCAAGGCTCCCTAGGGGCTAAGGATGAAAAACTGGAGTTTAATTCCAAACAGCTTTAGGAATCAGTTGGAGCCAAGGACCTAAGTAGAGGCATTCTAAAATCCAGTGGATTTTAGATATTTAATTCCAGACAATTAGGGATACTACTGAAATACCTGCAGGCTTAGGTGTCCTCTTCCCCTTAAGCTCCCCCTGAACTCGATGGATGCATGCCTGTTAGACAAGGTCGTGGACCACTTACAAGAAGCCTCCTTGGCCACTCAGGGGGAGGGACATCATGAAGATCCCTCCTCAGCATGCTTGTTGGGCTTAGTGTAGTTCTACAACCGTATGTAGATGTTTAAAAATGCCATTTGGTGATTTTTATTATGTCATGCTCAATCCTACATCCATCCAGCTCCTCCCACACCTATTATGAGGCATGTGAATGAGTGATCCCGCAATTTACGGACCGAGTAAAAGTGGATAATTAATAATACAGTGGCCTCTTATTAGAGTGTTAGCTAAATTAACCCCTGTTTCCTCTGTGGACCTCTGTTGAGAGAACTGGTCCTTCTGAAGCAAGGGTTGCTGTTGCTGCTGCTTTACTGAGAATCTCTTTGTTATATTTAAGGGTTAGTGATAATTCAAAGGCTTTTGCTTTTAGCTTCCTCTTCTCATTTTTCACCCCTTAAAATTAGAGGGCAAACCCCATTTCTTTCTGATGAACAGAAAGGGTTCTTTAATTTGTTATGGGAAAGAAGACTTTTCAGGCACACAGAAGTGGTGTTCACTTTGGGGCTGTGGAGAGAGTCTGAACTGATCAGGGTGGGCTCCTTGCCTGGTCCGTGCCCCAGTCAGTACAGACCAGTGCTAGGTGTGGGGAGCACGCTTCCACAAGAGTAGCAGGCATCATGGCAGGAAAGGTGGATCAAGGTTGGTGGAGATTGTTGCTGGACCCTGCAGGATGACCTCTAGAGACTAGAGGTGGTCCTGTGGGGGAACAGAGTTGGCCAGCTAGAAGGTTCAGGGGAGCACACAGTCCCCATTCAACTGGGAGAATTGGTTGCACACTCTCCCTTTCTCATGAAAGGGCTTTTAGACCCTTTGGTTTAGGTTTTCAGTGAGGTTCACCCTGGTTCTTCTCTGCTCTTGGGTTCCCTTTCTGGACTCTCATTCCAACTCGACTGTTAAATCTTTGCTATAAACTTAATGCTAGACTGTTGTTTTAGTCAGTTTTTTTGGTGGGGGGACTGTGAGCAAAAGACCTGACAAGAACAATTTTAGAGGAGGAAAAGTTCATCTGGCACTCATGGTTTGAGAGGTCTCAGTCCAGAGATGGCCACTTTCATTGCTCTGGGCCTAAGATGAGGCAGAACATCATGGCGGAAGTGCATGGCAGAGAAAAGCAGCTCAGGGCATGATAATCATGAAGCACAGAAAAAGCTCTGCCAACCAGGGACAAAATTTACACCCCCAGTGACCTGCCTCCTCCGTTCATACCCTACCTGCTTAGACTTACCACCCAGTTAATACATATCAGCAGATTAATGCACTGATGAGGTTCAGACTCTCATAACCCAATCATTTCACTTTCAAAATTTCTTCATATGTAAACCGTAACATTCCCAGCCCCTGAAAGCTTATACCCATCTCACAATGCAAAATAAACTAAGTTCATTTCCAAGAGTCCCCATAGTCTCAACAGTTTGAGCATTGCTCCAAAGTTCAAGTACAGAGTCTCCTCTGAGATTCAAGGCAAACTCTTGGATGCTTTTCCTTGTGAAAATCAAAACCGAGTTACACATATCCAATTTGTAAAGGCACAGAGTAAACATTTGTATTCCATAAGGGAGGAATAGAGGTCTAGAAAGAAGGGATGGAACCAAAGCAAGACTAACATACAGCTGGGCAAATAAGTCCTGTAGCTCCATATCCAGCATCTGGGGCACATGGCATCATGATTGTCTCTCTAAACTCTTGTGTAGATCTGCCCCTATGGCTTTGCTGGTTGCAATCCACGTGGCTTCCCAATTGACTTGTTTCTGCTCAATTCTTGCAGCTTTCTTGGGCAGACATCTCATATTTCTGGAATCTCTTAATCCTGGGGAAGGATGGTCACCATTGTGTCTTTGGTTTTCTTTTCACATCTTCATGCATCACCTTCTCAAGGGATGCCCACAGGGACTCTAACCCTGAAACACTTGACCTGGTTTCCCAGGCTTGCCTTTGACATCTTCCTGAAAGCCTCCATAACCTCCTAACTCCATCTAGCAATCCTGTAGAACTAGCACCATGTTGTTGACACCATGGTCTATCACCATCTCAAGCAGTAGCCAAGACTCCTGCAACCCCAACTTCAGCAGCCTCTGAGTGCCTGGGTGGCTGAACATGGTGAGACAACCTCATAGACCATCACCCACCCCCATGCAAGCAGGATGTCCACTGGTCTCTTCTCAAAGGAATTTTTACTTTTACACTATTGAACTTGATGTGGGTGTGGTATTGACAGTTTCTGAGATGTTCTCAAGTCATCTTTTCTATTGTCTCTGGGTAAAGTATTTAGCATATGTTTAGTTGCTATAATGCTTTTATCAACCACAACTTTCTCAGCCCCAGTTTTCCTGGTAATTTTCTGTTGAAACTGCAGGTTTTCAAATCTTTCTGATCCTGATTATCACAGAAAACTTGGCTAAAAGCCAGCATAAATATCCATGCCATCACCTGAATGCTGTGTTGCATTGAAATTTCCTCAACCAGATTAATTAATCCATCATCTTTAAATTCAGCCTTACAGAAAGTCTCAGGAAATGGGCAAAATGTAGACAACTTTTCCAGAATGCAACACGAATGACTTCTAGCTCAATTTTCACTAGAGTTCTGCTTTTCCTCTGAAACCTCATGAGCCCAGTCTTTACTGTCCACTGTCTTTTCAGCATTCTGGACTTTTGAGCACCCACCAGAATTTCCCATTAAGTTCTGCTTACAGTGTTCTAAAACTTTTCCAGCTTGCATCACTGAACTTCCCAAAATTCCTTCTACAAACTCCAAAGAGCTCCAAAATCTTCTGAACCACATGGTCAGGTTAGTCACAACCAATGATCCTACTTCTAGATGCCAATTTCTGTTTTAGTCAACTTTTTCACTTCTGCACCAAAAGACCTGATAAGAATGATTTTAGGGGAGGAAAAGTTTATTTGGGGCTCACAGTTTCAGAGGTCTCAGTCCATAGACCACTGCCTCCATTGCTCTGAACTAGAGGCAAGGCAGAACATCATGATGGAAGAGCATGGAGGTGGAGAAGGAAAGCATCTCAGGACATGGCAATCAAGAGAGAAAAAGCAGTGTTGGTGGGGAGATTGCTCTGTTTACTAGAGACAAAATATAAAACCCAAAGATACACCCCTAGTGATCTATCTCCTCCTTCAGTCATACCCTACCTATCTATAATTATCACCTAGTTAATTCCTACCAGTGGATTGATATACTGATTAGATTAAGGTTCTCATAACACAATCATTTCACCTTTGATCTCTTTTGCATTCTCTCACACTTGAGCTTTTGGGGAACACCTCACATCTAAACCATAGCTGTGGTCTGAGTGTAACTATCTAGTTCCAGTTATGGTGTCCTCAGATTCCCATCTATGACACACATGCCAACAAATCTGTCTAGTGTTGGGAGGACTCTGCTCTTCCTGCTCTGAGGCAGTTGCATTGTGTGGTCCTTGTGAAGTCACCCACTGGGCCAGCATGCTGGTGCTTATGGGACCTCACTTTTGGTTTTGTGCCTCTTTTACTCTGAAGCTCTAAAGTGAGTCACCCCCTGGGCCATCCTCTACTAGGCTGTCCTCCCTCCCACTTTTCCTTTTATGTTTTAAGTAGTCCTTCCAAATGCAGTTCATGCAAGATTTTCCTGGTCAGTGCAGAGCCACTGACCCCCAGAACATGCTCTACACATGCCCAGTCTCCAACTTCAACTTGATGTGAGTTACCTGTTTCTGTTAATGGCACTACTGGCCACCTAATTGGCCACCATCACTGTGCACTGGCTCATCTCCCACCCCTCCCCTCCTGCAGGTTCTAATTTCATGAGACTCTTTGCATCATTATTCTTCCCCACTTAAAATCCCAGGTTCTGCTCTAACCCAGACTGCCTGATGAAGCATGTGGCTACAGTGGCCACCAGATAGTTCCTGCCATGCCAGCTGTTCCCATGGTGTTACCTGATGTCATTTCCTAAATCATGCCACTCTTGTGCTCAGACAACTCTCACACATTCACTGGTTTCAAAAGGAAGCCTACACATTTAATAGCACTTGGTATGCCCTGTATATATGGTCCACACTTCCTAAGTGACCAAGTCAAATCCCTTTAGCTTCACACAGCCTCCCTCTGGGCCCCAGGGACTGTTTTTTAATTTTCCCCTACTCTGTACTTTCCTAACAGGGTCCTCTTCTGAAACCCCAGTTCTCTGACCTGAATCCTGGATGGGGCCCAGCCCCCTCCAAAAAGCCTTTCTAAGTCTCCAAAGAGACTGTATTCCAGGCTCCTGAAGTCCTTTGCTCAGAAGGACTTTCTGGAGGTCCTAGCCATAGCCTCAATTGTCCCATAGTACTTTATATCCTAGGTGCCTAGTCCTTTTTCAACTTGAATCCTGGTGAGTCATGGACCTTTTCTTCTTAATATATGCATCTTTCTTGTCATGTGTGAACTTCCTTCACTATAGTGAACCATGAAGAATGAATTATTTCATCCTGTTGGGGGAAAGCAGAAGCCTGCCTGACTCTATGAGGGAAATTCTATGTGTATCATTTATCTGCAAAAGACCTTCTGAGAATTTCCATCTAACTTAGGTTAGACTCCAACTAGACTAGCATTAGGAGATCTCATGAAAGACCTATGGAATATGATTCTTCTTTGGGTTTAACTTTCGAGTGATAGTTTTCCTTAATCCAGTGTATAACTCTTTTGCTGTTCTCAAATATTGAACTGGGGAAAGTTTTTAACAGTTTCTTTCAGGAGAAAAGAGAAACACATGAATTTGAAAATTTCTGGTGGCTCAAATGCTTCCAAATATAAACTAATAGAATTAACTCAAGAATAATTATAATAACCTAGTGTTCTGCAGTTAAGTATAATTTGCATAATCCCAGAATGGAATATGTTTGAACTTTCAGAAAAAAAAACTAATAAGATCAGCATTTATTGTTTTATCTTTTGATTGGTTTAGAAAAATTGTATTGGTATTGCTTTGTATGACTAGGTCTCCATGAGTAAATTATGATCAAAATTCAAAGCCATCATAAATTAAATGTGTTTTTTTTTCCTGCTTTGATACACAAGACTTTCCATTAAGCTGGCCTCATATAATATACCTTGGATGTGTTCAAGAAAGCCTTATAAATTATAGTAAGTATTTAAAATGGTAAGTAGACATTGGAAAAGGCCACATTAGGATTAATGAATGAAGGGGTTGGTACTGAAAATGCACTTGTAAATAAATAACATGCACAGGAAAGATGACACATGGTTGGGTTAGAGTTACAAGGAGAGCAAGATAGTAAATCGCAGGGTGGCCACAGCATGCTGTGGAGACTCCATGTTTCTGCAGGAGCGTTTCTAACTTGTTCCTCACCCCAACTCCTCAGTTTCCTGTGCCCTAGATCCAGCTCTGAGGGCTCTCCAATGCCTTATTTTCAGTTGTGGGAAGTACCTGAGGTTTCTGTCCTCAGTCGCTGACTCCCTTCCCACCACCTTCAGGGAAGTACTCACCCAACAGGTGGGGACACTGGAGGTGGAGCTGGGTTGATGTTGGGAGATTGCATTTCTCTTGAGCTCCAGGGCCAAGGGCTCCGGAGAAGGAGGAGGATGTCCTGCTATTTATACAAAATGAGAGCACTGAGCAAGGAATGCAGCAGGCAGGGTGCTTCGATGTGTGCGCTCCTTCTTCCTAAGGTTTGGAGCATGAATTGCCTTCATGAAAGAGGCAAAAAGAGGACAGTGCACGTTTGGACTGCTATTTAAACGTCTGTATGGTTTTGATGGAATAGAGAAGAAACACGTGGGTATGTTTAGAGTAATGGCATAAATATAATTAACAGTCTCCTGTTAAATATCAAGTTCTAGCTCTATAAATGGTGTTTTCCTATATTGTCTATATATACAGATAAATGAATATCCACATACAATATGACACAAGGAGAGAGATTGCCTTCTGAGATGTTCGTTTTCTCTAACATCTGAGTTTATATAGCTCCAATCATGTGATTTGCAATACCTGTTAGGTTTCCCATTTGCTAAGGAATATGACTTCAACTTGAACCACTGGGGGTATGTTTTTAGAACTTCTACAGATATCCTCCACTCAAGAGTAAGTGGCAAGAGTAAGTAGAAGAATAGAGTTTCGATTCTATATTAAAGAAAGAATAGTTGTGTTGATGGGAAGTTTACAGTGTCATGTAAAGACCTGAGACTGAGTCTCAAGCTCTGAGAAGTCATAAGAATTTCTAGATTCAAAGTGATGATCAGTCTTCAGCTTTCAATAATGGTGGAGAAGCCTGTACCACCTTCCCAGGTCAACCATTATGAAGTGTGGACAAACTGCAAACCCTCCCCTGAAGGCACTGGTCAGTGGTGAAAGTCAGGCAGAAAGGGGGCCAGTCAAGTGCCCATGAGGGGAACCCACCTGGGCGCTGTTCACAGTTGCTTCTTTCCTTCTTTCTTTCTTTCTTTCTTTCTTTCTTTCTTTCTTTCTTTCCTTCCG
>JAJEJO010002662.1:1195467-1297529 GCA_020662805.1 Glaucomys volans
TTCCTTCCTTCCTTCCTTCCTTCCTTCCTTCCTTCCTTCCTTCCTTCCTTCCTTCCTTCCTTCCCTCCTTCCTTCCTTCCCTGAGGTGTTTCTCAGACCTGCACACATAGCGTGGGTAGAACTCAAGAAGACATTCAGACCTTCCTGGCTTGAGAAGTCACTGGGCGTAGCAGCAGGTGCAGAGTGAAGGGGAATTACAAAAATTAGTGATACACAAGGTGTAGCCCCCAAATTTGTTTATAAACCTTTCCCTAATCCTGATTTACTGTTGAATGGCACACACATGGGAGAGACCCCAAGTTTCTCAGCGAAAACCAGCAGCTGCAGGATGGAGACTGACCAACTTCCACAGCTTTCCATTTCAAGGGAGATGGAGCTTGAATTCAGTCAGTTTGAATTAACTATCTGCTAGAGCAAAAACAAATGTGTGTAAAGGGAAAATAACAGAATCAAGAGTCTCTAGAATGGATAGACATGATCTGTATTCTAAGAAAAGACTCCTAATAAAAAAGTACTAGACATGTACAAAACCCAGAAAGTTTGATAAATGTGCTATAGTTGTGTAAGAAAAGACCCGTTCTTCATGAACACATACTTGGGTATTTAGGGGTAAAGTCACCCAATGGTGCCAAATTATTCTTAACTAGTTCGGAAAAATATACATCTCTTTCTCTCTCTGCCTGTCTGTCTGACTCTCGTGGTAAAATGTAAACTGGTGAATCTGGGTAAATAAGATGTGAATGTTTCTTGTGTTAGCCTTGTAAATTTGACTACATATCAAAGTAAAATCTTACTAATAGGAATAAATAGTTGATTTCATTTGAGTTCCTTCATTGTAGAACCAGTGAATTCTAGGTTCTTCCTATTCTCAACCTGTTATTTTGACACAATGCAACCCTTTCTTGACACTATATCTCACTTAGGTTAAGGATCTTTCTTGTTTTTCAGAATTCTTAATTTTTAAAAAACATGCTTTTTATTCTTTTGTCTTCTGTATCCTGTTAGTCCTCTATCCTATTACTAGAATTTCCTAAGAATTTATAAATGAATGAATTTTGAAATACTCAAAATCAATTGTGTTTTGCTCTGAACCACCCAAAATAAAAATATTTGCATGATAAAAAGAAAAAAATTGATACGCACATTTTAAGAGTGTTGAATTCTTTCTCCATGCCTTTCCCCATCTTATCCAGTCCTTCCTCTTCTGTGTCTAGGCTGGCATGTGACCATCTCACATCAATCACTGCACCAGGTACAGCAAGGCATGGATTCATGAGAAGGGTGTACAGTCATTCTTCTGATAAGCAACAAGTGCCCATAGCATTGTGCAGAAAGTAGGCATCTAAGATGTTCCAGAGATCATAGATGATACTTGTGAGCCTTTGATGCTCTGACATCCTCTTCAGATTACTCCTTTGGCCCTCTACTCGGATTGCATGATGCAAAATACAGTTACCCAACAAATTTTTATTGTGTGCTTTAGATTCTAGGGACTCAGAAGGAAGACAGACGAAAAATACCTCTGTCCTCATAGAACTTGTGTTTCATGAGAGAACCACACAGTAAATTAAAAAGAGTCAAATCGGAACATGTTAGACCATGGTAAGTTCTAGGAGAAAGAAGGCAGGGGAGGGCAGGGACTTGGTGGTAGGATGGAGGTAATCAGAGGGTCAGGGGAGGGGCCCATTGTGTTGAAATAAGGAGAAAGGGGCCTGTGGGGTCTGGAGTGACAGGGGAGGAAGGTGGGGAGTGCTGTGGAGGGGTGCAGAGGGGGCTCGGTGCAGGCTCTGGCTTTGCCTTCAATGAATGACAAGTGCTGGGGCTTTATGAGCAGAGGACCCTGGTGATCTGCTTTATTTTGGGCTCATTTTGGAAACTGCAGAAGTAAAGAAGAGGTTCACAGGAGGAAGCCCCAACACTGGTGGCCGGGGCCAGGCTGGAGCAGTGGCATGGTAAGAAGTGGGCTCTGGGGAGCTTGAAGGAAGAGCCACTGCCTGCTGCAAGCAGAGTGGGGGCCTGTGTGGCAGCCATATGAGTCCTGAGTGGCTGGAAGAACTGAGCTGCCCCTGGCGACAGGAGGAGCACTGGAGTGAGGATGTGGGCTCTGCCTGGAGAGGAGTTCAAGCCGCCCCTTAAATGCCCATGGGTGACGTCAAGGTAAGCACTGGATTTTTGAATCTGGGGTTCAGGGCATGAGCTTGGGGGTCATCAGCATGTGGATGCTGTTTAACCAGAGGAGACAGAAAGGAGAAAAGAGTAGGTTGAGCCCGGGCACCCCGAGCATGGCTGTGTTTCCTTCTCATCAGCAGTGTTCAGGGTGACAGCTGGGACAGCCACAGGGAGGGGGCTTCAACTGCAAATGACTGCCTGTTGCCAAGAACAAGTCTGTCCTGAGTGCAGGCACTGAGACTTCACCAGCCCCATCCTGGGATGAGGATCCCCTTGAAAACACTGGAGTCAACATTGAGAAGCTAATCACTAGCCACCCATTTTTCTGTTTCTAAACAGAGGTACCTCTTGGGCAGCAAAATTATGAGAGAGATATGGGAAACTCCTAATTCCTGCAGGTCCCATGGGGCCTCCCAAGAGGGCATGGAGGTTGAGGCCACTTGTTAGAGGCGATGTCCTCGGTCATTTCAACTGGCCAGGTAGAGTGCCCCTGGTACTCACTAGCAATGGGAGAATCAGTAGCTTGCTATTTTCCCACATTTCTTCTTGGGAGATTGGATGTGGCTTGCACTTTTGTCTGTGAACGCGCATCTGTAAATACTCACCCATTTCCTTGCTCTTCAAAATGAAGCAAATAAGCCAGGTGTGGTGGTGCACGTCTGTAATCCCAGTGGCTTGGGAGGCTGAGGCAGGAGGATCTTGGGTTCAAAGCCAGCCTTAGCATGGCAAGGCGCTAAGCAACTCAGTGAGACCCTGTCTCTAAATAAAATAGAAAATAGGGCTGGGGAGGTGGCTCAGTGGCCTAGTGCCCCTGACTTAATCCAGTTCCAAAAAAAAAAAAAAGAAGCAAATATACACAGATATAGTAGGCAATGTGGGTACCTAGCAGATCGAGTGGAAAATGTTCCTGGCCTCTGGAGGCCAGATGTGAAGCCTGTCTTTCCATTTAAGCAGGTTCTTGTACTGCTATTGGGAACAGGCTCTGAACATCCACTCCCCTTCAGTATCACCTCCATCTTGTTCCTGCTTATCTAGGATAGTAAGTGGCAAGGAGGGGAAATGGAATTCAGGGTGAGCATACTCAGCTAGCTCCCTGGTGGCACAGGTCCCAGGTGTCCCATGACGCCTTGAATAGCCTGCTTACATGCTAAACAGCACTTGTCCAGCAGTAGCGACAATCCCAGGAGCTTTCTTCCTGAGGAAACTGACCCCATGTGGGCACCTGCTGGCTCTCAATGGGGAGGGCATGTTTCGTCTTCCTCCACCACAGGACCAGGCTCCAATGAGAACTCAGTTATTCATCCTGGAAGAGAAAAGACCCGTTTGTCAGTTCTGGTCTCCGAGGATGACACATGGGCCTTACTTATCATTTGGGGACTCCTCCTGAATGAGGACCTTGATCAGTCAGAGGCAGGCTGACTTCCTGGGTCCTTGCTCATGAGGCCGAGTCTTTCCAATGCCTTCCAAGGCCAGTTGGCCTGGGTCTGCTCTAAGGGCTGACAAACCCATGTCTTGTGTGAACCTTTGGGAACATGTGGATCATTGGCCACAAATGCTGACCAGTCCTCTATCCCTGTCCATGCCACAGGGAAGACCCAGGTGCCAGGCACTCTGGGGGTGGGTAGCATCACCTCCACAGAAAGGGGCACATTGATTTTGATGAGCTGTGTAGCAGGACTGCCTGGAACTGACGGGCCAGTGACATGGCTGACGCTGACGGAGGTCTCACACCCAGGGTGTTTGTGAGGAGCTTCCTCACTCTCTCAGACAGGTATCTGTGGATTTGTCTGTTGGTTAAGGCCTCTTGCACATCCCATCCATTTATCCTGGAGATTTATCTCCACAGTTCTGTGCCTTTTTAGAAATTAGAAAAGCTGGCTTGGTCAAAGAGTTTGAAATTCCCACTCCCCAAAACCTTCAGGGGACCTCAAGGCAGGAAGAGTCCTAATGGGAGAATGGTCTGACTGGGGCAGGAGAGGGGTCGGGGCCCTGGAATCCCGGAAGCCCCTTCCTGCTGGCTCAGCGGCCATCTGTTCTCATTTGTTCTGTGTCTAATCACGAGACATGTTCTGGTCTCTGGCTTCCTCATAACCATTGCTCCAAATTCCTTAAAATAGCAATCTTTCCTCTTTCTTTGGTGTTCAAAAGTGTGAAGCAGATAGCTCTGAAGGAATTCGAGTCACTATCATAAATCTCGGGTGATTTTAGAAAGATATATAATACTCCTAAATGATGACATATTTCCAGAAGATCAGTAAAACATTCCTGAGTGATATATGGCCGGGCAGTTGTGTCTCTGCTGTGAACCTGAGGGAGAACATCCAGCGAGCACAGTATTTTATGAGTATCATTGGCCATATCTTTTGTTTTTAATCTGCAACTAAAGAGGCTGGCCACACAGAAAATTGGTCTACTTTGTTCCAGAGTTGGCTGGGAAGAGTGCTGGGGTTTTTGATCTGATATCAGAACAAAAGGTTGGTGTGGGGATTGGGGGTGGGGAGTGGAAGGGAGGGGTGGGGGAGGTGAGGGGGAGGAAGTCCAGTGTCTGAGAATTAGGTGACAGATTCTGAGCCTGGTTTCTACATTTTAAAGCAATTATGAGGTGTGCCTGTGTGTGTAGATTTATTCACAGTCTGTTCTGTGCATTAGCTAAATTTGTAGTTTTAATTGCTGATGGAAAACAAAGCAGAATAAAGCAAAATGCACATACTCAGAACCACAAAATACACTACGTGGCAGACCGTTTACATTGATCCCCAGGGACCTTCACGGGCGAGGGCTGGTTTGGCAGGAGGAGGTACCGAGCCTGCTGCAGTTGTTAACAAAAGTCAGCAACAACGGAAACGCTGCTGTGATAGGTGAGCTGGGAAATGAATCAAAGCTAGTTAAAATCATGCATCTACCTGGCTTCTTGGCGGATCGCAGACAGGCTCGCCCGGGATGGAGATTGCTCTGGCCACCTGGTGGGCTTCAAGGGAAGGAAACCTTCTCCCCTCCGAGGGGCTCACAGGGCACGTGTGGCTCACCCCAGCCCACAACTGAGCCAGCGCCCAGCACATACGGCAAAGCCACTCGGAGGCGTGCCGCATCCCTCACAACCTCACGTGGACCTTCGGAAACAGCACTTGAGAACAAGGACCATTGCACTGTGGCTGCCGCGCAGGTTGTTGAATGACTCTGGGAAGTTGCAGAGATCTTCAGAATTATGGATGGCCCTGCGAGAGCACGATTGCATGGAGTGTCTCCACCATTTCTTGGTGAGTTATCTGCTTCTGCAGTTTGGCCATCAGTCCTCCCACTGCCAGCTGACCCCCGCACAAACCAACCTCACCCTATGGAAAAATGAACAGGACAGACCCGACCCAAGAGGAGGTTGTTGGGAGTAGAGCCATACTACACCCCAAGGGAAAGGGGACCTCCCTTGAAAACCATGCAAGGAAAGCTTCATAAATCACCAAGGGCCACTCTGCACTTCCTAGAGAATCGGTGCAATAACATGTGGTATTCCCAACTCTGCTAGCCACTTATTTTATGCACTTAAACAGAGTAATTCCCTGGGGGGAAGAACTGAGTCACTGTAATGTCCTACCTCCCCAGAGTACAAGATCAAATAAAAGTACATGTTTTCAGATGTATTTCCTGGGAACAAGCTGGAGCAGGAGACTTCGCATGACACCCCTGACTCATAAGCAGTCTATGGCACTTGCTTTGGTGCATGGGTGGATGGTGTGGAGACACCAGCCAGTGAGGAGGGGTTTCTCAAGATGAGCACCTAGAACATCTCAGGAGTCCTGGTTCGATGTCGTCCAGTAACAAGTGACATATTAAAGGTCTTCCCTGTAAATTTAGAATAATCAACTGCTAATATTTTTCTACCAACTGGTCTTCCACATTCCCCTTGGCTCCTTGGTTCATCACTTGGGCTCTGAAAACCTAGAGATGACCATTGGATCTTCCCTAAGTTGATTTAGTCACTTCCCAAACCAGCGGGCTTTAATTAGATGTGAATGCTGGTCCCGCGGGCCTCCCTTCCTTGGGGCTTGGGAGCTGTCTCCAGCTGCATTGCTTATGGTGAGCTGTCCTGTGCTTGCTTGGACTGATGCAGGGTGCTTTTGTGTACTTGCTGGAGATCAAGGACTGATTTTGGGCAAAAGGGAGCTAAGGATCAGTGTCCAGTTTCAAAGACATGGGGAGAAGGAAGGTCATCGTGCATTCCACAACTCAGGGAACCATAGGACAGCCCTTAATGTAGAAATTAACAGCTGCAGAATTAAAAGCGATTCTCAGAAAAACCAAACCTTGCACACATCCAAGGCTCAGAGAAGTTTCTTGCAATTCAGCCCAGTGGCACATGGGTTTTCTGAATCTCTATTCTGCTGTTTCAAAATGCTGGCTTTAAAGAGTCCCCTGAGTCCTATATTGCACCCGTGATTATAAAAATATTTAAAGCCACAGAAAGAATATACAGCTGTGCAGACACAAGTGCTGATTTACTGTGTACATGGTTTGATACACACTGGAAGGTAAGGTTTCGGGCTGACAAGAGCATCGGAGGAGCAGACTTCAATCCATATATCACGGGCCCAGCCCCAGAAATGAGCACCCGAAGCAAGACTGCAACAGAGGCTTTCTGAAAACTCCCCTGTACGAGCAGGAGACAGCATTAGAAGTCACATGACTATTTATGTGACATGGAGTCATATTAGCAGTGATGTGATCACATAAATAGTGCTGTGAATTTTTGGAATATGGAAATTATAGAAAATATTTCAAATTCGCACTGTGTATTATGAAATACAGCAAATCTTCCTTAATGCCATTATGAAGAAAGAGGTTTAAGAAAGATAAAGGGCTAGAAATGCCTACAGTGGACATTTTATTTTTTAATATGCTTCATGATTTGTATGTAACAAATTTGTTACATAAGGACCTTATCTTGCTTTTTTCCTTTTTAATACTGTCCACAGTTTTGGCAGCTGTGTGGAAACACTGTGAAGTGCCAGTGTTCCTCGTGGGGGGCTGTGCCTGCTTCCTGTGGCTTGCGAGGCCCTCCAGGTGCCTCCCATCTATTTCACCTGGCCTCCTATGCCTCTACCTTGGCTTCCAGTCCCAGTCACCTGGCCTTTGGTTCTGGAGCTTGGCCCTTCCCTTCTCTGTCTGGAATGGTGGGACCTCAGATTCCACATCTCTCCCCTCTGCTGAGAGCCACCTTCCCAGCCTGCTGTGGGACCCCGTCCTTCGCTAGGGCACCCCTGGACTCCCTCTTGCCATGAAGCAACCAGCAGCTGCCTTCTTGCCCTGATCTCAAGGCCCCCCTGTTGCCCCTTTCAAATGAATTTCCTCCCAACGGACAGGTGCAGGGCTGAGAGAAGGGCACGAGAATGAACAGAGAAGTCCTGGAACATCCCCATTATTTTACCAATCACCCGAAGAGCAGTGTGAGACCCAGAGAAGGCCCAGGCACAGGCCTGGATTATGAGCGAAGGAAGTGTGTTACAGACAGGTGAGGAACACGGTCTGCTGAAGCAGAGTACGAGGCCGTGTTATGGGGTCCCCAGTAGGTCATTCTAACAATAAGAATACATTTAATAAAAATAACTAGTGAATAGGCAAAACAGAAAATAAAGAACCATTTTATAATTGATATAATTGCATTTTGAGGGGAGAACCAGGGATGGAACTCAGGGCCCTCGACCTCTGAGCCACACCCCCAGCCCTATTTTATCTTTTGTTTAGAGACAGGGTCTCACTGAGTTGCTTAGTGCCTTGCTGTCGCTGAGGCTGGCTTTGAACTTGCAATCCTTCTGCCTCAGCCTCCTGATAATTGCAGCTTTAATGCTCCCTTCACTATATTTAAAACTTTCAGAAACCTTGAATTAGTAAACAGGGGTAACAGTTTTATATCATGTCCATTTATATTCCGTATCTTTCAGTTGCATATGTTCTGGGCAGTGATCAAATGCAGATGAATTACTGATATGTTATACCTACTCTGACATTGTTGTCAGAGTCATGCGACACCCACTTGGGTGTCAGTAAGAGCAGCGTAACATCCATCCTGATAACAGTGATCAGTGCCCGTGATGGTCAAGTGACTGGCTCTTCTCCATGAATCCTCCAGGAGTGGTTGGACATGGAAGGAAAGGTTTCTAGTCAAAATATCCATCACCAGACTGTTGAATTTTGTGGAGAAGAGGTTATGAATTGCCTGGGTATATTGAAACCAGATTATAATATTTTTTCTTTTATTATAATTAGATTATTTAATAAAATATCATGTGAATCAAATAAAGTTATTGTTTTTATGAAAAGTAAGTTGACTTATTTGAAAAGGCTCAATAAAGTCTAGTTGATGAATTGCTGGTGACTTAAGTGTGGAAAAGAAAGTTATTAATGTCTAGTGGAAAAAGCCTTGAAACTGTAGATTCTGCACTTACTTAAATTGCCTCCTGACTACTTTCATTCTTTTTCCACTTAAGAGAAACGGATAGAGAAAACATAGAAGATGCACTCAGGGTGTGGCACATGCAAAAAATCCACTGATGAACAGCAGGCCCAGCCTCAGACGCAGCCTCGGCCCTCACTGGTGAGCACATGTGTGTTCATTAGTTTGGGTCAAATTTTGTAAAAAGTTTAAGTTGCATATTTTTAAAAATAATTTTATTTACTTATTTATTTTTATGTATGTATGTATGTAGGTGTGTATGTATGTATGTATGTATGTGGTGCTGAGGATGGAACCCAATGCTTCACATGTGGTAGGCAAGTGCTCTACCACTGAGCCACAACCCCAGCCCCAAGTCGCATATTTTTAATGAATTTTCTCTTCACCAACTTTTTCTGTTAGCCTGAGTGTATCAGACAGCAGAACTTCTCCCATGCTTCCATAAAGTGACAGACCACTGAAGCTTGTTTCAGAGCAGGACTTCCCATGAAGAAGAAGAGGAAGCTCTGTTTTGTTTCGTTGGTACCTAGAACAGGAAGCTTTGCCAGACCACCTACATTTTATACCATCCAATTAAGTGAATCATTGTTTAGGTGATTTTACTTTGATGGGACATCCAGTGGCAAAGAGTGAAAAATTAGGAACTTAAAACATAAAAATCAAATTGACGTGACACTTTCTAATTAGCATGACTGGACACTGATGGCGATGCCAGTCTCCTCAAAACTCAGCGGGAAGATGATTCGAACTTTACGTTCCACGCGAGTGAAGCAGAAGTCATTTACAAAAGGACAACTGTCTCTCACTTGCAAGAGACTCAGAAACTGGTCTGGGGCAGTGGCTCAGTGGTAGAGCGCTTGCCTAGCATGTGTGAGGCACTGGGTTCAATTCTCAGCACCACATACAAATAAGTAAATAAAGTTTCATCAACAACTAATAAAAATATTTTTAAAAAAGACTCAGAAACTATACTTGGTCTATAAAAGTTGCTCTGGGAATGTTCACCCCAAAATCAGAAGCAGAGGGGAAGCAGGAGCAGCCGATTGCAGAGGAGTACTGGAGTCCCTGTCTCCATTACGGGACCAACTGGGTCATCCCAAAGTGGACCAATCAGCGTCTGATGCTCTTTACTATTTGGTATTGTACCCATACACATGCATTATTTCTATTACATAGTTTAGTAAGTAGGGGAGAAAGCTACATCATGACTTACAACTTGGAAAGAAACTGCACCTACATTATGAAAGTTATTTTCTAGCTTTTACTAACCCATCATTCCAGGAGGTTGAATAAAGCAGCAAAAAGGATAAGATCATTCACAAAAGAAGTGAAAATTTGCAGTTCTATTTTAAGATCTTTCTTTATGGAAATATTTAGTAGAAAGTATATGTAATAAAATAATACTGGAAATTCTTCAACTTTATATTTCAGTTTACTAACAATTTTATTGTCAACTTTAAGAAAAAGAACACAAAATTATAAGAGTTTTTTTGACCCAAGATGTCTCTTTGTTTAGAATAAGAAGAAAAATAACAAATATTACAAATTTATAACAGCTTTCAAATATCACAGACTTTAAAAATGTATTAAAATTAAATATTTTAAAATTAATTATTTCACTAACACACTGCCTGATATGCCATAGTAATGATTTTTCCTACCTTTTTGTCCATTTCCACAGGGACCTTGAGCACAGGGAGCCCAGATCTTGCTTTCTAAGTCTCCTCCCCTTGCTTTCTAAGTCTCTAAGTCTCCTCCTCCTCCTGCACCAAGCTGCAGCTTGGTGAAGGAAGCCTGCACTGGTTTCAGAGATGCAGGACGGACCATGCCATGTGAGCCCTGAAAATCAGGAAGAGCTCAGTGGCAGGCACCTGTCCAAAGGCACAGGAGTGGGTTGCAGTTGTGGCTCAGTGGTAGAGCGCTTGCCTAGCACCTGTGAGGCACTGGGTTTGATCCTCAGCACCACATAAAAATAAATCAATAAACTAAGGGGATTGTGTCCATCTACAACTAAAAAAGGATTTTCATAGAAGGCACAGGAGTAACCTGGAAAAGCAGCTAAAGCTGAAATAATTTTAGCAACAAAATTAAAAAACAAAACAAACAAAAAACCAAAGCTACATCAGATTATAACCCATCGAATAAAATAAATGTTCATGAGTCTATGCTGATATAAAAAAGGAATAAATTAATCAATGGGAGATAAGTAAAAACTCTTCCTTACAGAATAATTAAAATTAATAAATGTAGATGAAGTGAAGGAAATACAAAATTACCCTTAGGCAGACTTCCCAGTAATAGTTACTGCAGGGAACTCGCTCTGGATGGATACTAAACACTCTGGCAAAAGCTGGGAAAGAAACAGAATGTTTGCAAGTACACAAAAGTTCTTTGCTAAGATATCTGTCAACCACAAAGTGAGAAATCATAATCTTATGGTGAAAACAAATGGTAGGCAACATCTTCACCAAGTGATGGAGTTACCGTCACCAGCATCAGAAGATCCTGATATCAGCACCATCCATCCTGATATCAGGTGCTGGAAAGAGCACATCACTTTTGTCATGTTCTTGTCAAAAATGCATAACTTTAACTGTGACAGCCATAAGACAAATCCACATCCGTTAAGAGTCCACAGTGAATTGGCCATGTCTTATGAAATGACCAAGGTCAGGAAAGAAAAGGAAAGCCCATGGAACCACCAGAGAGGAGTTCCTGTGGGGCCCAGCACTGGAGCAGTGTGAATTCCTGCACTGGGTCCTGGAGCAGAGCAGGGACATGGGGAAATTTACATGCCAGCATGGCAGCCCATCAGGTTATTCTGATGCTGGCTTCCTGGCTGTCACAGTTGCATCATGCTCCCACATATGGCTGATACCAGAGCAGTGGTCTCACCCAGGGTGCTTGGCCCCCAAGGTCATGTGACCATGTCTGCAGACATTTTGATTGTCATGTCTGGGAAGGGTGCTCTGGCATCCCCTAGGTAGAAGCCAGGGTCGCTGCTGGGAGAGCAGGTGAAGGGTGACAAGAGACTACCTGCACAGTTTATGGCATTTTTTCTGAGTCCAAATTATTTGAAGATTGAAACTAAACATTGAAAAAAAGAGGAAGACTTAAACATGCCAGGGGGCAGAACCTCATGGATGCGGGCATTTCCTCTGAGCCTGCCTTCTCTCAGTCACTTGACTTAAGTTGCACTTAGAAGTTAACAATGGCGGATTTTCCTCTGTCTGTCCGTGGCTGGGAGCTGACCATACTTCCTGGCAGCTTCTCTGTGCTCTGCTACAGCCTTCTGCGTGGATTCTGTCTCTGACTAGCATCCAGAGTTGTAAGTGTGGCTTTCACATCTTCCACTGAGTTCCTCTTCTCCCTGAGCTCGTGGCCCTTCAAGTCTTGGAAGCATTGATAAGTCTACAAACAGTACATTAAAAAAAAAAAAAATCCAGGCTTCCTATTAGCTCCCAGCAGGAGTCCAGGTCTTCCACAATTCCAGCATGGCTGAAAGCAGAGATTCATCGCACAGATTTAACAACTTGATTGAGGTATAATTTACATAACATAAAATTCACCGGCTTTAAGTATATAACTAGACAATTTTTAGTACCTTTTCCAAATTGTGTGACTATTATCACAACCCAGTTTAAGAACTTTTTTCCCCCAGCACATTTATTCCTGCCCTTTACAATTAGTCTCCACTTCTAGCCCAGCCCCAGACAAATTTATTTTCTGTCTCTACAGATTTTCCTTCTCTAGACTTTTCATACAGATGCAATCATACAAGATGTCCTTTGTGATTGGATTTTGTCGCTTAGCGTGTTTCTGAGGGCAGTCCATGTTGTAGTATATATAAGTACCTGGTTTGTTTTATTGCTAAAGAGAGTTCAGTGTACGGAAGCCTAATATTTTGCTTACCTGTTCATCATTGAGGAGACCCTTGGATCGCTCCCACTGTTTGGTCATGAAAAATGTGGCTGGGAGCTTTAGTGAACAAGGATTTGTGTGGATATGTTTTAATTTCCCTTGAGTAGATATCTAGGTGCAGAGCTAGGTACTGGGTCATTAGATCAATGGACTTAATGTGTTCAGAAAGTTCTAAATGGCTCACCTGAGAGGCTGCACTGTTCTCCTCCTCCAGCAATGAGTAAGGCGCTGACTTCTCCACATCCTTGCCACCACTTGATATTGTCTGACCTCCCATTGTAGCAACCTCAGTGCTTGTAAGTATGCTTTGCTATGGGTTCAACTTATATCCACCCAATCCCCAATAACCCTGAGAATCTCCTCATGTGTTTGTTGGACATCTCATGTATCTTCTTTGTGGAAATTTCTATTTGAATATTTGCCTATTTCTAGTTGTGCTATTTGTCTTAGTGGAAGGGTTTCTATATCCTAGCTACAGATGTTTTTCTGAATATGTGATTTGTGAATATTTTCTCTAGTCTGTGGCTTGCCATTTTACTTTATTAATGGTATAATTGGAAGTGAAAAGATTTTAATGTTAAGTTCAATTTGTCAATTTTTTCTTTTATCACTTGTCTTTTGGTGTTTAAGAAATCTTTGCCCAACTCCAGGTTGCAAAGGTTTATTTCTATTTCTTCAAGGAGTTTTGTGGCATTAGCCCTTGCATTTAGATTAGAGATCCTTTTTTTCCTTTTTAAGTATTTTTTAGTTGGGACCTTTATTTTATTCATTTCTTTATATGCGGTGCTGAGAATCGAACCCAGTGCCCACGCATGCGAGGCAAGCGCTCTACCCTGAGCCACAACTCCAGCCCTAGAGATCCTTTTGGGACTAACTTTTGCATAAGGCCCAGGCAGGCCACTGTCCCAGGCAGGCCTTCCCTGGGAGGTTCCCGCTGCCCAGCACCATTGTCAAGGATGGCCCTTCCCATTCAGGGCCATAGGTCACTTTCTAAATAGGACTTTCACTTCCTTTTCCTCTTCTAATTTGTCATTCTGGAGTAAAAAGGACATCAACTGAGGCACTGTTTTGACTTGTGTACACTCGATTTATTGAACAAGCTAATTCCATTTTTTTATATATATAGTAAAAACTATCAACTCATGATACTTTGCTTGCCTATTCCTTTTTTTAATGTTTTTTGTAGCTTTTGTTTTATTTTAAAACTTTTTATTTGTTCTTATTAGTTGTACATGGCAGTAGAATGCATTGATGCATTTTGATAAATCATACAAAAATGGAGTATAAGTTCTCATTCTTCTGATTGTACATATTGTAGGATCACATCCGTCATGCAGTCATATATGGGGTAATAATGTCTGTTTCACCCTACTATCCTTCCCCTTCCTTCACACCCCCTCTACCTAATAGCTACCTCTAAAGTAACTATTCTTCCCTAGCACCCCGCCCCCTTATTGTGAATTAGCATCTGTGTATAAGAGAAAACATTCAGCCTTTGGTGTTTGAGGTTTGACTTATTTCACTTAGCATGATATTCTCCAGCTCCATCCATTTACCAGCAAATGTCATTATTTCATTCTTCTTCAAAGCTGAGTAATATTCATATTCAAAGCTGAGTAATATGCATATTCCACAGTATATGCATACCCACATTTTCTTTATCCATTCATGTGATGAAGGACACCTAGATTGGTTTCATTGTTTAGCTATTGTGAGTTGACTTGCTATAAACATTGATGTGACCGCATCACCATAGTATGCTGATTTTAAGTGTATATTGAGAGTATAAACTGAGGAGTGGGGTAGCTGGGTCAAGTGGTGGTTCCATTCCAAGTTTTCTGAGGAATCTCCATACTTCTCTCCATAATGGTTGCACCAATTTGCATTTCCACCAGCAATGTATGAGTATACCTTTTCTCCCACATCCTAACCAACATTTATTATTGCTTGCATTCTTGATAATTGCCATTCTGATTGGAGTGAGATGAAACCTTAGATAGTTTTGAGTAGCATTTCTCTAATTGCTAGAGATGTTGAACATTTTTTCATGTATTTCTTGATTGATTGTTTATCTTCTTTAGTGAAGTGTCTGTTCAGTTCCTTAGACCATTTATTGATTGGGTTATTTGTGTTTTATTTATTTACTTGTTTTTGGTGTTAAGTTCTTTGAGTTCCTTATAAATTCAAGAGATTAATACTTTATTTGAGGTGCATGTGGTAAAGATTTTCTCCCAATCTGTAGGCTCTTTCTTCACATTATTGATTGTTTCTTTTGCTGAGAAGCTTTTTAGTTTGAGTCCACTCCATTTATCAATTCTTTTTTTTATTTAACTTCTTGCACAATTTGTTGAAGAGGCTGTCTTTTCTCCAGTGAATGTTTTTTGTTGCCTTTATCTAGTATAAGATAACTGTGTTTATGTGGGTTTGTTTCTGTATCTTCTATTCTGTACCATTGGTCTACATGTCTGTTTTGTTGCCAATACCATGCTGTTTTTATTACTATAGCTTTGTACTATAGTTTGAGGTCTGATATTGTGATGCCTACTGCTTCACTTTTCTTGCTAAGGATTGCTTTGTCTATTCTGGGTTTCTTATTTTTCTAAATTAACTTCATGATTGCTTTTTCTATTAAGAATATCATTGGTATTTTAATAGCAATTGCATTAAATTTGCACATCGCTTTTGGTAGTATGGTCATTTTCACAATATTAATTCTGCCTATCCAGGAGCATGGGAGGTCTTTACATCTTCTAAGGTCTTCTTAAATTTCTTTCTTTAGTTTTCGGTAGTTTTCATTGTAGGTCTTTCACCTCTTTTGTTAGATTGATTCCTAAGTATTTTTTTGAGGCTACTGTGACTGAGGTAATTAATTTCTCTTTCAGTGAATTCATTACTGATGTATAGGAACATGTTTGATTTATGGGATTGAGTTTATATCCTGTTACTTTACTGAATTCATTTATTAGTTCTAGAAGTTTTTTGGTGGAATTTTTTGATCTTCTAAATATAGAATCATGTCATTGGCAAATAGTGATAATTTGAGTTTTTCTTTTCCTATTTGTATCCCTTTCATTTCTCTCATCTGTCTGATTGCTGTATTTAGTTTTAAGGACTACGTTGAATAGAAGTGGTAAAAGAGGGCATCCCTATCTTGTTCTAGTTTTTTTTTGTTTTTCAATTTTTCTCCATTTAGAATGATGTTGGCCATGGGTTTAGCATAGATAGCTTTTACAATGTTGAGGTATGTTCCTACTATATCTAGTTTTTCTAGTGTTTTGAACATGAAGTGGTGCTGTATTTTAACCAAATGCTTTTTCTGTATCTATTGAGATGATCATATGATTCTTGTCTTAAGTCTATTGATATGATGAATTATGTTTATAGATTTCTGGATGTTGAACCAACGTTGCATCTCTGGGATGAACCCTACTTGATTGTGGTGAACTATCTTTTTAATATGTTTTTGTATGTGAATTGCCAGAATTTTACTGAGAATTTTTGCATCTATGTTCATCAGGGATTTTCGTCTGAGTTTGTCTTTCCTTGATGTGTCTTTGTCTATTTTTGGTATCAGGGTGATACCAGCCTTATAGAATGAATTTGGAAGGGTTCTCTCCTTTTCTATTTCAGGGAATACTTCGAGGAGCATTGCTGTTAATTCTTCTTTGAAGTTCTTGTAGAACTCGGCTGAGATTCTGACTGGTCCTGGGCTTTTCTTAATTGGTAGGCTTTTGATGGCATTTTTTATTTCATTACTTGATATTGTTCTGTTTAAATTGTGTATGACCTCATGATTCAGTTTAGGTAGGACATATGTCTCTAGAAATTTGTCAATGTCTTCAATATTTTCTATTTTATTGGAGGATAAATTTTCAAAATAGTTTCTAATTATCTTTTGTCCATTGTGATATTTCCTTTTTCATCATGAATTTTAGTAATTTGGGTTTTCTCTCTTTTTCTCTTCATTAGTGTGGCCAGGGATTTATCAATTTTATTGATTTTTTTCAGAGAACCAACTTTCTGTTTTGTCAATTTTTTCAGTTATTTCTTTTGTTTCATTGATTTTAGCTCTCATTTTAATTATTTCCTGTATTCTACTATTTTTTGGTGTTGATTTATTCTTCTTTTTCTAGGATTTGAGATGTAATGTTAGGTCATTTATTTATTGACTTTTTATTTTTTTAATAAATAAGCTCAATGCAATAAACTTTCCTTTTAGTACTGCCTCCATAGTGTCCCATAGATTTTGGTATATTTTCTTGGTATGTTTTCATTTACCTCTAGCATTTTTTAAATTTCATCCTTGATTTCCTCTATTCTCCTTCCATCATTTAATAGTGTATTATTTAGTCTCCATGTGTTAGAGTAGCTTCTATTTTTTATTCTATCATTGATATCTAATTTTAGTCCATTATAATCTGATAGAATGTATGGTATTATCTCCATTTTTTTGTATTTACTAAGAGTTGGTTTGTGGCATAAATATGGTTTTTCTTAAAGAAAGATCCAGAGAAGTGTATTATTCACTCATTGATAGATGAAATATTCTACATAGGTCTATTAAGTCTAAATTACTGATTGTATTATTTAGTTCTGTTTTTGTTTGGAAGATCTATCAAGCAGTGAGAGAGGTGTGTTAAAGTCACCCAGTATTATTATATTGTGATCTATTTGATTCCTAAAATTGAGATGGTTTGTTTGATGTACATAGATGCTCCATTGTTTAGAGCAAAAATATTCACAATCGTTATGTCTTGCTGATCTATAATTCCCTTCAGTAGAATGAAATGTCCTTCTTTGGCCCTTCTGATTAACTTTGGCTTGAAGTCCACTTTATTTGATATGAGTATGGAAACCCCTGCTCATTTACACAATCCATATGAGTGATATGTTTTTTCCCATCCTTTCACCTTCAGTCTTTGGATGTCTTCGCATATGAGGTGAGTCTCTTGAAGGCAGTATATTTTGGGGTCTTGTTTTTTAATCCAGTCTGCCAGTCTACATATTTTGATTGATGAGTTTAGGCCATTAACATTCAAGGTTATTATTGAGATATGATTTGTATTCCCAGACATTATAGTTTATTTCTGGTTTTCAATTTGAATTAGTTTCTCCTTTGATTGACTATTCCTTTAGTGTAGTTCCTCCCTTTGCTTGCTTTCACTTTTTTTACTCCCACTTCATCTCATGGACTATTTTGTTGAGAACGTTCTGTAGAGCAGGCTTTCTAGTTGTGAATTCTTTTAACTTTTGTTCATCATGGAAGGTTTTTATTTCATCTTCAAATCTGAAACTTAATTTTGTGGGATATAACTTTCTTGACTGGCATCCATTTTCTTCCAGAGCTTGAAATATGTTGTTCCATGACCTCCAAGCTTTGAGGGTCTGGGTTGAGAAATCAGTTGAGATCTGAATTGGTTTTCTCCTATATGTAATTTGCTTTTTTGTTGTTCATGGCCTTTAAGATTTTATCCTTATTCTATATTTTAGTCATTCTCCTTATAAAGTGTCTTGGTGTGTTTCTGCTATAATTTTGTACATTTGGAGTCCTGTAAGCCTCTCGTATTTGATTTTCCATTTCATTCTTTAGGTTTAGGAATTTTTCTGATAATATGTCATTAAAAAGATTGTGCATTTCTTTGGTTTGTATCTCTGCTCCTTCATCTATTCAATAACTCTTAAATTTGGTCTTTTCATGTTATCCCATAATTCTTGGAAGTTCTGTTCTTGGGTTCTTACCATCTGCTCTGCTTGGTCAACTTTATTTTCAATATTAAATATTTTGTCTTCATTGTGTGAGGTTTGGTCTAGTCTGTTGGTGATGCTTTCCATTGAATTTATAATTTAGTTTATTGATTCCTTCATTATGAGAATTCTGCTTGCTTTTTTTTCAGAATCTCTAACTCCTTATTGAAATGATTTCACTCTTTATACCAACTTTGTGGATCAGTTTAACTATGTACATTCTAAACTCCTTCTCAGACATTTCTTCTAGTGTGTTCAGTGGATTCTCTTATTGGGGCATCTTGGTTTGTTTGGGGGCACTTTGTCCCCTTGCTTTTTCATGTTTCTTGTGTGTTTTCCCATTTAGTTGTATGGGTCTGAAGCAGTTCAGATTCTACCCTGTAGACCTATATTGTCCCTGAAGATTTCCAGTATCCCACCTTTAAAAGGGAGACCAATATCAACAGCACCCAGTGTAAACAATATGTAGCCTTAAATCTAATGGCTCCCACCAAGGCATCTCACTATAAACAGAAATGATGAGTTCAATCACTGTCTACAATGTAAACAGAAAATCTGCTAAAATGGTTTACAATTTCAAGTGGTGGACAAAGAGAGAACAGAAATAGTGTAGAATGTGATGTTCATGCGAATGAAAGAGAGAAGCTGAAAGGAAAAATCCACAGGAAGGCTGGGAAGAGGAACCAACAGAGATTGGCTGTTAGGTGGAGAAAAAGTAGAAAGGGAATCCAGGAAAACAAATGAGCAAGAGGAGGAGTACATATAAAGAGGAAAAGAAAATAAATACATAAGAATATACAACAGAACTGCAAAACACCATGCATATATCACTGCCCTCAATAAACTGATGCATGAAAAATACCTTGCTCTAAATATGGTGGAGAGAGACATTAGAGAAGAAAAAAAAATAAAAATAAAATAAATCTCGATGGAAAATTGACCAACTGTCTCTGTTGGTTTTAAAAGCTTCTCAGTCCTGTCTATGACTTTTCACAAGATTGTCTGACCCAGACTGGACCTTGCAGACCCAGTCACTATCCCACCAGTCTGGCCTCCGATGTCCCAGGTTTGGTCATGTTGCGGTCCCAAGATCTTAAAGCTGCTGGAATTTGGAATTTGGAGAGAGTCCACCAGGGATGAGCAATCCTCAGAAACAGCACCTAGGTGGCAGCCACCAGCGCTCCCAGGAGGAAGACCCCAGGTGCAGCCAAACCCGCAGGCAACCCAACGCTGAACCTCCAGGTCCTGGCTGATGTCCCTAGACAGGGGCCATGGAGCAAACCTGCTGGCACCCCTACCCCCCAGGCCCTGGCCAGTGTCTCAAGATGGATGCGGCTACATGCAACCTAACCTGGAGTCTCCCTGGCAGCTGACCTCTGGGAAGTGGTGGAAGCAGTAGTGGTGGAGTCGGTGGCAGCAGGTGGGAGGTCAGAGGCAGCGGTGGCAACACCCAGAGAGACCTCCAGGTGAGCTGCAGCAGTGTCAGCAGCAGCAGTGTAGATGGCATCCGTGCCCAGAGAAAAGACCTCTGGGTGTCTGTGGCAGCAGCCTCGGGGGCAGCTGTGCCCCTGGAGAAGAGCTCTGGGTGCCGGCATTGGTGTCTGCAGCAGTGGTGTCTGGTCTCTCCTTTTCAGTAATCATATTATATTATTACCTTATTTCACTGATTTTTAAATTCTGAAGCAGTACTGGAAAAAACCCGGATGAATTTAGCTATCCCTCTCTTATTCTTGACTTCCCTAGACTAGTGCTTTACTGCTCAGCATAAAATATCTGCTGCTGTTTTTAGAAGATTTTGCTGGCCTGTTTAGGAAGATTTTTGCTCTCTTAATTTAGTATATATTACCAAAAAACAGAAACAGCTGTTAGTTTCTACTCAGCACTTTCTTTTTTTTTTTTTTTCATCTGAGGAAAAGCTTATGTGAAATTTCTCTTTTTAACAAATAATACAATAAATCATGTTATCAGACTTCCTATATTTGAATTGTAGTGTGCACTAAATCCACTTCTTCATATGGTATTTTCCTTTTTATTTTGTTGGATTCAGTCTGTTCATACTTGGAATTTCTTCACCCTCTGTTAAGTGATGTGAATTTCTTCACCCTCTGTTAAGTGATGTGCATTTTCCGGTTTTCTGCATTTCTCTGGCTCTGTCTTCAGTGCTGCGTAACTCCATGTACTCATTTGGCAAGTTCTTTGTATTTTTCTATGCTGCAAGAAAGTTGCAGTGACAGAAGGGATTATGTGTTCCTTCAAAGTTCACAGATAATCAGGGCCTAATAACAATTTGTGGTAGATATTTGATGAACTGTTTAATTTCTTTAAAAATTATTGGCATAATAGACTTTTTATATGCCCCCTCTTTGGAAGATGATTTTGGTAAAAATGTTTCTCTAAAAATAATCTCTTTCATCTATTTGATATGTTGGAATGATTGGGATGATGCTATGCATGTGTTATTTTGTTATGACTACAAAATTTTCATGTTTATCTGTTTAATATCCTCTTCTCCCATTTCTGTTGTTGATAACATTGTATGTTTTTATTCTCTCCATTTGGTTTACTGTCTATTTTATTGGTTCTTTCAAAAAACCTCTGTTTTGCTTTCTAATATTTCTGGTACTTATTAACCTTATACCTTCCTATCTCTCTCTCTCTTTTTTTTTTTTTTTGGTACTGGGGATTGAACCCAGGGGCACCCCACCACTGAGCCACATCCCCAGCCCTATTTTGTATTTTTATTTAGAGACAGGGTCTCACTGAGTTGCTTAGGGCCTCGTTAAGTTGCTGAAGCTGGCTTTGAACTCGCGATCCTCCTGCCTCAGCCTCCCAAGTGCTGGGATTACAGGTGTGTGCCACCGCGCCTGGCCCTATCTCTTTTTAACAGTTTATACTTTCTCAAAAAAAAGTTTGTTGAAGGAATGAAAGACTGAAAATAGTTTCCTTGGGGGATACAGGGACTCAGAAAGGCTTGTTTTCAAAATGGAGAAAATGTAATAAGCAGAGAGGCAGAAAAAGAGATGTTAGACATCCCGTCTCTCAGCTGTCAATCCCTGAGTTGCCTTCATGTCTAATCTTTCAATCTGCACTAAGAATTTCCCTTTTGCAGACCATAGTATATTTTTACCATGTAAAAATCTATGTTGCATCTGTCTAGTTGTTCAGACTGCCCTTTTTGAAAATTACCCAATCAAATCCTCACTTATAAGTAGGGTTACTTGATAAACGTTCAGACCTTTGGTGAAACTCCGGGCACTTTGGGTTTGGAAGTACGTGGAGACTCCGCCCTCTGCGAGCCCCATTTGCCACGGACTCTGCAGGATAATGCAAGGAAGCTGTGCTGAGGGCCGTGCTGGCGTCCTTGCCAAGGGAAAGCATCGCCTGTGGTTGGTGGCTCCTGCTTCTCTCTCCTGTTCCTACCCTGGGAATGGGACGTGCAGCCGTCGCACTGGTGGAAGGTGAGGACGGGGACTCTGAGCAGCTCCCCTGCCCACAGAGCCAGTGCCACATCCCTTGCCTGATTCCTAAGGTCCGGCTCACTGATGGGCACGTCCTGTCTCCTTCCTGGCGACAGTGAGCGATGTCCTTTGTCTGGCATCAATTTCCACGCACAGCAGGGGTCTGCAGAGCCGACTGCAGGGCCAGGGTTTTCTGGCAACTCGCACTTGGAGGCAGGAAGGACCGACCTCCAGTGTGCAGGGGTCAGCAGGGCTTGGACACAGCCCAGTGCTTGGTCCTCACCTGGGATGGCAGCAGCAAGGACGAGAGCACACACCTAGCACGTCACCTGGAAGACGTGGTGGGAAAGCTCAGGGGGAGATCAGGGGGACTTGTGGAGGGGTGGTCTGCCCGCCTGGCTGGGGCTGGTGGGCAGGAGGCAAGCCCTTCCCACAGGCCTTCCTTTCGGGGGGCCAGGAGCTCGCCTCTCAACAAGAGCGAATCCACGTCAAACATTTCAAGTCCTTTTCGAAGTCACACAGTGCACGAGCGACCGGGCCCTGAACACCCAGGCCCTGAACAACCTGAGCTTTCTTAGCCAGTGTCCCCCTCGGGGAGCAGACAGCACTGTCCACAGGCAAAGGCTTTCCAAGCCCACTGGCTGTCAGCCTCTCCCTCTCAGGTTCCCCTCAGCTTTGCTTTGCACTTAGCAACACCCCAGCAGTGGGGGCAGGAGTGGCCTTTGCTCTTACAAAAGCCACAGGCTTCTCTTGGGCTGGCAATGCTACTGTTGAGTCACTCCTCCTCCTGCCTTGCTGACCAGTGGACAAGCCAGCAGAAGCCTGCCCACGCCCAGCCTGTGCCTCTGGGGTTCCCTGTCCTGGAGGCCCCAGAGCATGGGGCGGGCAGTGCCCCAGGAATGCAGGCCCTGCTGCCCACATCTGCCGAGGGCTGCCCGCAGCTGTGCAGACCCGGGGCCCAGGCCTGGCCCATCCATCACCAGAGCCACTGCTGCGAGGACATTGTCTGTGCAGGATGAACCTCCCGTGACTCCGGCCGGGTCTAGACACCCCCGCCCACACACCCGCGCTATCCGTCAACTCCAGTGAACTCCGTTTCACCTCCTGACCTCTCGTTCAACCCAGACAAACATGGAAGTGTGAACTGGGCCTCCCAGGGGCCAAGAGGCCTCTCACCCAGCTCGGCTCCACTTCCAGCCAGCATCCAAAGCGCCCACTCCATCCCCTGCTGCTGCCATTTGTCCTCACACGTGTCATCGTGGCTACCAGGCATCTGGGCTGGGCCTGGGGTCTCAGTCTTGCTCTGGCCCAGTGCATGGTGCCGGGTCCCCCAGCAGCCTGCAAACCCAGGAGAAAGACAGGGAGGTCAGTCCTGGTGGAAAAGCAGCAGACGCAAGCGCACTTGCCTCTGACCAGTGCTTGCAGAGTTTCTGGGAAAGAAAATCTGCCCAAAGACCAAGAAGTACACACAGCGGCTTCTCTGCCAGGCCTTGGGTGGGCGAGGAGGAGGTCCCACCAGGCCTCCTCTGATTAGGAAACTGATCCTCGGGGGAAGGATGGATGGTAGAGCCCCCTTACTTCTGAAAGTCTGGATGACACCGCACCTAGGAGTGAGCCAGCCTCTTACTTTTTCCTCTCTTTAACAAAATCCAGGATTGGAGGTAACCCAGGCACTGGAGGACAGCCGCCTCCCCCTGGCAGCATGGAGCCTGGGCCTTGGCCTCCTCTCAGAGCACACGAGCGAGCCTCTTTTCTTCTGCTTTGTCCTCCCCTCCCTGAACTCCCAGAAAGCCCAGCATGGTGCAGCATCCTCGCTGGCACCTGGACGGTAAGATACAGGATCGACACTAGAGACGCGACTCCATTCTTCCTAGAGGCGTTTCTGCCGAGTCCATGGAAGATCCGGCAACTTCTGCGAGGGACAGGGCAGTGGGGTGGAGAGTCTGAGGAGCGGAGATCCACTGCCCCATGCTGCGGGGCCCTTGGTCAAGGCTGCAGGCCATGTGGCCAGGCTCCTGCCCTCCGGTGGCCGCAGGATGACTCTCAGGCTGAGGGTCACAGGTGCCTGGGCTGCTGTGGTCGGCGGGGCTGCCCTGAGTTCTGTGGCCCAGCGACCCCGAGGCTTTCCTGGCCGCCACAGTGCTTCAGTGGGGAGCTCCCAGGGCAGCCTGAGGGGAGCAGCTTCGGAGGCAGCGGGCTCCTCAGCAGAGCCCTGGGTCCAGGGCAGCGAAATTTCTGGATGAAAATAAAGCATTCACTTCAAAGGTATTTATTGAGCATTATTGGTATGTGGATGCCTGGAGCCGCCAGCGCGTGGTTCTAGAGCTGTCTCAGTTTCCAAAAATAGGAGTCATTCAGTCGTCGTCGTAAGCCTGGAGGGACGAAGACACTTCGTGCTTCTGTGCTCTGTGGTCCTGTTGGAGCCACTGGGAACGCCGGTGCGTGGAGGAGAGCATCGCTCCTCAGCAGGAAAAGCAGCCGGGGGGAGGCTGTACGTCCTGTCTCAGGGCTTGTAGTTGAACGGTGAGACATGGGTGTAAAGTATGACTTCCCATTTTTCTAATCACACAGGGCACCCAGTTCAAGTGTGTGGGAGAACAATGACCAACTTCCTTAGTTCAATTACTGTTCTTCTCAATTCGGTTATTGTTCACTTGGGTTGAGTTTCTGGGTTTTAAAATACCTAAGCCTATTTGCGTTTCACAATCTTCCTGGATCTAGATTGAAAGAGTAGACTCTTCCTTACGCTAGAACTCTCTTCCTGATGAAATCACGGTTTCGTTTGTTTTCTGTCTTAGGTGTCATGGCTTAGATGTGGAGCATCCCCTGAAAGGCTCACGTGTTACAAACGTGATATCAAGTGCAGCTGTGCTCAGAGGCAAACGATTGGATATGAGAGCTGAAACTTCATCAGGGCATTAATCCATTTGATGGATTAATAATGTGAATGGATAAGTGGATGGTGACTGTAGGCAGGTGTGGCATGTGGAGGAGGTGGGTCATTCCTGGTGTTCCCTCGGGGATTTAATTTTGTTCTTGACTCCTGCTGTGCCCTTCTCTCTCTCTCTCTCTCTCTCTCTCTCTCTCTCTTTCTGCTTCCTGCTTCCTGCTGCCATGAGCTGAACAGCTTTCCTCCACCATGATGGTCTGCCTCACCTCAGGCCCAGAGCAATGAGCAAGCTGACCATGGACGACCTCTAAAACTGTGAACCCCAAGTGAACGTTCCCCCCCTAAGTTTTGTCAGGTATTTTGGTCATAGCAATGTAAAGCTGACTAACAGAAGGACTTACTAAAAGGTAAAGAAACGATCACAAAGGCTTAGGTGAAAGAGACTGGCCATGCCTAACAGATGGGAACAGAGCAGGGCAACTCCTGGGCCTGGTGGAGGAGTGTAATGGTGTGTTGGTGTTGGAAGGCTCTTGCAGTTTCTTCGCAAGTCAGCCATACTCTGTGACATTATGGCTTTTTTTTTTTTTTTTTGGCGGGGAGTGGGTACTAGGATTGAACCCAGGGGCACTCCACCACTGAGCCACATCCCCAGCCCTATTTTGTATTTTATTTAGAGTCAGGGTCTCACTGAGTTGCTTAGGGCCTTGCTAAGTTGCTGAGGCTGGCTTTGAACTCTCGATCCTCCTGCCTCAGCCTCCCAAATCGCTTGGATTACAGGCATGTGCCACTGTGCCCGGCTCCTTACGTCTTTAAAAAAATTTTTCGTTATGGTTGTAGACAGACACAATACCTTTATTTTATTTATTTATTTTTTATGCAATGCTGAGAATTGAACCCAGGGCCTCACACGTGCTGGGCAAGCACTCTACCACTGAGCCACTCCCCAGCCCCTGTGACCTTATGTCTTTATATTTTACGATCCAGCAATTCCACTTCCAGGTATTTTTCCACAAGAAGCAAACAAACAAAAAAGCATTGCCACAAAAATCCCTGATTCAAAAATGTCCTCAGCAGCTTTTTTTCATAATAGGCAGAAAATGGAATGGATGGGGGCTCCCAATGCAGGAGAATGGGACAGTCAGATCTCGTGTATCCATACGATGGAGTACGGCTCAGCATTAAAGAGGAAAAATTCTTGATATGCCACGTAGATAGACGGGTCTCAGAAATTTGATTCCCAGTGAAAGAAGTCATACCCCAAAGAGCTCATTCTGTTATGAGAGGTCCCAGGACAGCACAGCTCATCTTGTGCTCATCTCGGCACAGGCCCTCCTGCATCTCCTCAGCCCTCACAGACATGTGCACTACTGCGTGGCCCAAGAAGATGGAAAGGCCACTCTCCCGATTGACAGTCACGCCCGTGTGGCATAGATGGCATTGCCATCCTCTATCCCACAGGTACATGCACTTAAAACTATAGTAAGTTTAAAAAGAAGTGAGGCTTCACAGGTGTGTGCATGTGTTAGAGCCCATTAGTCATGGTTAGTATTTGTGCATTTGCTGCATGTAATTCATCCCTCCATAAGAAACATGGGGGGAAAAAAAAAAGAAATAGTTGTGTAAAAACCATGATCTAATGAGGGAGGAATTCTGGCATTCTTGTGGAATATGCTATTTCAGAAAACTGTTAAAAATAAACAAAATGAATCTTTAATGACAAGGAGGCAGGTGAAGTCGGAATCAAAGCCTCCATTCAGCAGCAGCACTGCAGAATCAATTATTCACTGAACTGTGTTCACCAACACGTGTTCATCGGGATATTAAAGGGTATCCTTTGCAAAAACATTCCATGATCTTAAGTGGAGAAAGTGTAGGGTAAACCACGTTAAATAAGATCGTTCTCTAGGATTTCTCAAACCCTTTAAAAGGCTAATTCTTCAGATGGATCTTGTCACGGATTGAATTGTGCCCCAGAAGACATGCCGAAGTCCTCGCCCTGGTACCTGGGAACACGACCTTACTTCAAATAGGGTTTCTGTGAGGTCATTAGTTAAGATTAGGTCCTACTGGGTGGAGGGAGGCCCTTACTCCTGTAAGGCTGGTGTCTGTTAAGAAGAGGAGAGAGACACTGGAGGGAGACACCAGGGACAGCGGGCCTGGGATCTGGAGTGGTGCGGCTGCTGGGGTGCTGGCAACGCCGGAAGCTGGAAGACGAGGCAGGATCCAGGCTGGTTTGTGGTGGAGGCTGGTCCTGCCAACAGCCTGGTCTCAGGCTTCTGGTTTGTGGCACTGAGAGAGAATAAACTCCTGCTGTCCTGAGCCACCAGCGTGTGCTCCTGGTGGCACCACCCCTAGGAAAGGGCTGTGACCATGTCACATCTCCCAGAGGATCTGGTCCTGCCTCTCTTCACTGTCCAAGGCACGCCCTGAAGGTCTGGCCAGCCCACTGTGGCCCACCCTTTCCTTAAGGAAGGCCTCTGCTCCAACCACTCAACTTATTCATTTATTTTTTCATATATTTTTTATTTGTTCTAAGTAGTTATACATGACAGAATGCATTTTGACACATCATACATAAATGGAGTATGACTTCTCATTCATCTGGTTGTACATGATGTAGAGTTACACAGGTCAGGTAATATTATATGCACATAGGGTGATAATGTCCTATTCATTCTACTGTCATTTCTACCCTATACCCCTCCCCTCCCTTCACTCCCCTCTGTCTAGTCCATAATATCTCTATTCTGCCCCCTCTCCCCATTGTGAGTTAGTATCTGCATATTAGAGAAAACATTCAGCCTTTGGTTCTTTTGGATTGGCTTGTTTCACTTAGCTTAATATTCTCCATTTCCATCCATTTACCAGCAAATGCCATAATTTCATTCTTCTTTAAGGCTGAGTAATATTCCATTGTGTGTATATACCACATCAACTGCTCAACTTATACTTTGAGAGCAGCAAGGGAGGCAGAAAGCTGGTCCCTGAAGGAGTCCATATCCCAGACTAGGACTGAGATCCGTGGCAAGGCAGAACAAAGGTATGACTCAGTGGCTTTAAGAGAGGGCAGCTATGCAGTTGGGCCCCATGTAGTCACAGGGCGCTTCTGAAGACTCAGAGGGTGCTCCCATCAGAAGACAGAATCAGGCAGATGGCGAGTGAGGGAGGGCTCAGCCCACGACGCAGCCTTTGCAGGTGGAGGCAGAGGCCACAAACCAAGGACTGTGGGGGCCTGAAAAATGTAGTGATATGGTTTAGATGTGAGGTGTCCCCAAAGCTCATGTGTGAGACAGTGCAAGAAAGTTCAGAGGTGAGCGATTGGGTTATGAGAGCTTAACCTATCTGTGTGTTAATCCCCTGATGGGATTAACCGGGTGCTAACTGTAGACAGGTGGGGTGTGGCTGGAGGAGGTGGGCCATTGGGGCTGTGCCCTTGGGGTTTATATTCTGCCCTGGTGGGGGGAACAGTCTCTCTCTGCTTCCTGGTGCCGTGTCTGAGCCGCTTTCCTCCACCACGCCCTCCTGCCATGATGCTCTGCCTCACCCTGGGCCCGGAGCTATGAGTCGACCACCTATCGACGGAGACCTATGAACCCCTGAGCCCCAAAGAAACTCCTCTTCCTCTAATTGTTCTTGGTACGTCTTTCAGTTGCAGCAACAAAAAAACTGACTAAGACAGATGGCTCCTCCTCTCCAGCGTCAGGAAGGGGCACAGCCTGTGTGCCTGGCTCTCCTGGGCAGGGCAGAGCAGGAGGCCAGTCCCTGGTGCCTCAGTTCTGCATGTGCGCTCACCGCCAACGGCAGCCACAGAAAGCTAAGGCCAGCGGGAGGTCTTGATTTTTAGAAAACTTGACTTTGGAGGCAGAGAGCTTTCTCGTTTCTTAGTTTCTATTTGTTCCCGAATGCATGGATTTGTCTCTTTTCATACTCGGGAAAGGCCCAACGCGAGTGCTCCCTGGGGGGCAAGAACAGTACCTGTGAAACCCTATTTCTGCTGGCGGCTCCCCGTGTCCTGGAGAGATCTGACGCAGTAGAGTGGCTTGCCGTCGTCCAGGTGAGACTGCACCGTGTCCACGCTTTCTTCAGGAGCTTGCAATCATCAAATCATTTAGTGTGATGGGACGTGTCCTCATGACCATGGGTAGATGCCTAATTTGTCGTGAGTTTGCTGCCTTCTCACCTGATCTCCACTTGCTCCTTTCCCCACCTCCCTCCCTCTGCCCAGGTTCCTGTTGATGGGCTGGGCTTCCCCCATCTCTGTGACCTGCCACGTGCCGGACACAAACGTTTCATAATGACTGGCCACAGTCTTGATCCACTTGAGCTGCCATGGCAACATGCCATAGACTGGGTGGCTAATACATGCCAGCCTACTTCTCACAGTTCTGGGAAACCCAGGGTCAGGGTGCTGGCCGATTCAGGGCCGGCCGCGTGTCCTGGTTCCTAGATGACCATCTTCTCACAGGCTTTACTTGGTGAAACAGACAGGAGCCCTCTGGGGTCTCCACTGGGGCACTGATAATCACTTTCCAAAGGTCTCACCTCTGGAAATTCTGCACTGGGGTTAGAATTACAACATGTGATGGTTGGGGACAAACTTTGAGACTGCAGCAGTCACTGCGTAAGGATTTGAGAGTCCCCATGCTTAGGAGCCTACTTAACCCATCCCCTGGATGCAAGCCGCCACATTGTTTGAATCTAGCTCACAGAGCAGGGTTTGAGAATCCAAACAAAACTATCAGATTTTTAAGGCTCAGGGCTGGAAAGCTAGTTATTCCCCACCTTCCTCAGTGAAGGCAGGGGACAGAAGCTACTTTCCCTGACCCCAATGCAAATGAGTTTCTCAGGAGGTGAAGTCTGAGAGAATGGCACTGTGAACTGAGATGCTTCTTAACCACCCCCCACCTGGCTCCCACCTACTGCGTCACTGTGACTGTTCTCATGGTCAAGGGCAATAATTGCCAGGTCTCCAGGTGGGGCCCCACCTGCCAGCTCCCAAAAGTGAGCAGACTCAGGCTGTGGTGACCTTCACAGGGATTTGGCACCGGGGTGTCAACATATCCAAACGCACTTCAACAGGGAAGTGAAGATGCAAGTCACTGCTCTTCCGAGTGGTGTCTTCCTAGCCTTCCTATGTGGACCTTGGGGCTTCACTCGAGCCTGCACCTGGGGCTCACCTCAGGGCTGCCTGCTTCCGATACGCCACCAACAAGGCGCCCAGTGAGCACACGGCTGCTGTCATTGGGAAAATACCAAGATGTGGACACATGCCACACTCGTGTGCACACCAGTGCTGTCACAGCCCACACAGGTGCACATAGACACGCAGTGTGCACACATGTGTATACGCACATCCTGCGATGATGCATGCATGCAATCACACCTGTGCACACCGTGCGACACTGGCATGTGGCTGCGGGCCACACCAACGCGCACAGCTCCAGGAGGCGGTGCAGCAGCCGTGCTGGGAAAGGCTGGAGAACCCCTGGCATCAGACAGAGGGATAGCCCATCTCCCCAGAGCCCGGGCAGGTCAGTGAGCACCCCTGGTCACTGCTTGTGCCATTCCCCCTGCACACCTGAGCAGGTGGGTGGACTTCCCTGGGCGGCTGAGCCACGTCCTGCTGGGCAGGAGGCGCTTGGTGCGGATCAGCCCGTCTGTGTTTTGGGTGTGCACAGGGTGACAAATCAGGAAGGGTGCGCTCAAAGGTTATTCAAATATTTCACACCAAGCATATTTGAGCATGGAAAGGCCAGGGAACATTAGTCAAATGTCAGCACGAGACACTGTGCAGGCTTTTTCCGCGTGTGTTTGCTGATCGAGGCGGCTGCGGCTGGGGGGTGTGAGCTCGCCCCAGGGGAAGAAGTGCAGAATCCAGCCGGGAGGCGCCAGGAGCTCTGGGAACTGGCAGAGCAGCATGGACAGTGCTCTTTCTCACCACCGTGATCCCTCGGAAGCAGGTACAAGGGCAAGCACGGCGGTGTTGACTGACGAGGCCGCGGCCGGGGTCTATTTCCATCTCTGCCCCTCCTGGGAAGTTAGATTAAAAAGGGGAAATGTTTTGCATAAAAATGATTTTCCCAGAGTAATGACAGAAATGATAATCTGCTGGTGAAGGGCATCAATCACAGTGATGGACTCCGTCCTGCAGGATTCCCATGACCGGCCACTTCCCCAAGGGCGGGCCTCAGCCCTGCACCCCTCTGATGCCCTGGTGACGTCCTTCTTGGGGACGGCCTGGCCATCAGGGCACCTCTCGCTCCTCCTTCAGCTACTATCAAAACACTGCAGCAGCCCCAGTCACAAACTCAAGAGTCTTTTGACAGCAGCAATTAAGCAACTTAATTAATGAGTGAATAAAAATGATAATATTTACTGAATGGAAGCATCCTGTTTTGCATTTTTATTCAAACTCCGCACCTGAAGAACACCATCGAGGGAAGCTCCCACCCTGCCTGGTGGGCCGCGCCCTCCCCTCCTTGCTCAGACCCTCCATGTCTCTCCCCTCTCCCCTGCCGCCTTGGGCTCGGGTCTCAGCAGCACCAAGGGGGACACACAGGGCGCGAAACGCACATGAAGACACCCTTCCCTGCTACGGGAGGAGTGAGCTCCATCTCCCATGGTCTTTGCTCATCCGAGAAACCTCTTTCATACATGAAGGACAATCTCATGATACTTTTCTGAGGCTGAACTTTACATCAAAGTGGGTGATTAATTACTGATAAGGGCATAATAAAACATTAATGCATTTTGTAATTAACCAGCTTAGGGATGACGTCTCCCATCTCCTCATGAGTGACATGCTCACAAGCACACACAGAACTTTTTTTAAAAAAATTCTTTATTTAGCTATTAATCTCAGCAGTGCCCTCAATACATTACATTCTTTTTAAAAGCCACATATATTTTCCTCAATGAAATATATAATCCATCTCGAGTGGAGGAAAGCCCCATACATAATTATTTCGTCGTGACAGACAGTGAGTTTTTCAGCTATTATTTTTGACGGCGCTGTCATGGATGCCAAGTGTATGTTGTGGTGGGAGCCAGCCAAAGTCGGAAACCCACCTGGAGAGCAGCCTCCTTTTTTCTCCCAGGAAAGGTTCCCAAGTTTGACAGGCCACCATTCTGGTTAAGCTTAATTAGTCAAGAGAGAAAAATAACTGACTTCAGAGTGTTACGTTTGGGGCTCCCCCTCCCCCCTTCCCACTCAGAATCTGACATTCTTTGGAGAAGATGAAGTTCCAGGTGGGATCGTGCTTCCCAGCCTTTTCGGCGTCCCCGCGTGGGACCTACCTCACAGGCCCGGCTTCTGCCTCCCTGTGCCGGGAGCACTCTGCGAACTGGCCCACAGAGCCCAGACTCTGCCCCCGCGCAACTGGACGGAATGCTGCTTTGAGAACGAGGGATTTTTTTCAGGTTGAAATTGGTTAAAATGGGAGCAAACAGGACTTGGGTGAGTGGGAGGGGGGCAGGTGGCCCGGTATTGGGGTGAGCCCGTGGCTGCCTGTGGCTTCCTTCCTCTTGGTATCTGTGCCCCTTGCCCATGCACTCCACATGCTGACTGCCCCGGCCACGTGACTTGTCCTGGCCCAGGGGACACAAGTGAGCTGGGTGCGGGCTGAGGGTCAACTGGACTTCTCCGTGTGCACTCTCTCTCTGACGCCTGCCACAGCCGCGGGCACGCTGGCTGCTGGAGGGCGCAGCAGATACAGAGGAGCAGGAGTCTCCCCAGCCAGGCCCCCTCTCGGTCAGGTCCCAGTCCAGTCATCAGCTGGCAGCAGGTGTGCCCGTCCCCCGAGCTGCACGGCCAGCACCTGAGCGAGGAGCCAAGGAGGTCTGGAGCTCGCAGCTGGCTCCCCACTCCGCGGCTTTCCCACTCAGAGGTTTGAGTCAAGCACCGACCCAGTGCCAGCTCCCTGCTAGGCAGCGTGGGTGCACAGGAAGAGCAAGTGGCAGCTCGGGGTCCTGCGGGGAACACTGCTATGGAGCAGGCAGGTAAAAAGGTAAGGGACACGTGGCCGTCTCAAGCTGTGGGGTAGAAAATAAGAGCAGAGGCTCGTAGACCCGCTTCCTTCACTTAGAGCTTCTCGCACATCGCCAATCTGGAACCCGCTTGCTTATTGAAGTTTCTGCCTGGACGTCCACATTTCCTGTTAGACAGCAGGCACTGCAGGTTCTCATCTCTGTCCTCCTGTGGCCTGGAAGAGGGACCACAGCATATGGCCAACAGGTGTTTGTTGGGTGAAGGGCTGCTAGGGAGATTAGAGTCCGGGGGTCTGGGCCAGGTGGCAAGGCTTCAAGTGGGAGGTGCAGGCGGGGCCGTAGACAGCCACACACAGGTTTTCTGTGGCTGTGAGGGCAGTCAGGCTTCAGCCAACCCAGCTTCCTGCCTCTCTTCTGAGCTAGTTAAGTCTGCACCAGAAGGGTAGACTCCCATGGGAATCCACCATGATGGCGCTGAGAGAGTAGGCAGGAGGTGAAATCCAGGAGAGACACCTGTCTGTGTGGCCTGGTTCTGCACAAGTCTGTGGAAGAAAGTGCAGGGCTGGGGAGAGGCCTGTGGGAGATGGGAGGGCTTTGGCTCTGGAGCTGGACATGGCAGAATTCAGTTCTAATTGTCAGTTTGCTGGCGCTGCTTGCCATACCTGTCAGCTGGTTGAGGTGGGGTTAAATGAGGAAGGTCATGGAGGATCTCACACCTCTGCCTTCGACATGGCAAGGATCCGATCGCCGGCAGCCAACACCCCGGTTGTTATGGGTTTGTGGCCCTGTCCACTCTTTTGCCACAAAGGCCCCCAAGTCCAGCGCAGCTGAGTCTCCATCAGGAAAGGAAGAAGCATGGGAGAGGTCACGTGGGGACTCAGGCGCTTTCAAAGGCAGTGGTGGAGGGATCACTCCGGGGCAAGACCCCTGTGGGTTTTCCTGTTGTGTTTACCGAATCCACAATCCTCACTAGGAGTGGCTCCAGGGGCATTGTCCAGCATACCAATAAGTCACGAGATGCTGAGCGAAAACACATACACAAAGCACACAGCTGTCCTGCAGGTGGGCACGATCATGGGAGATGGCCTGGTGTCACTGGGACCTTGGGCACGAGTGCCTGGGCTTTGGAACTCGGGCCCCTTGCTACCCAGAACCATCCTTGGGCAAAACATCCAACTTTCATCAGATGCGCATCCAACAAATGGCATGCTTATAACCCCTCTCTCTCCTTGCCCTGGCCCTGTCCCTGGCCCTGACCCTCCTCCTGTCCCTCCTGTCCCTACCTCCCTCCTCTCTCCACTGAAGTGGGCAGCAAATCCAGCAGAGCTCATGAAAGTGCTCCAAAGTCCATCAAATGCTCCTCACACGAGACGCTTAGGGTAACACAGCTCCTGATGCTCATGTTCATCGAGAGTCCCCTGCATGCCAGGCACTGCTCCCCCTAAGTGTCTCATTCACTCTCCAGGACAATCACACGGGAGTGGGGACACTGCTCCTAGTTTTTCAGCGTCCCCCCATGTCAACGGTTAACGTGATATCTTCTGTTGCATTTCATCCCAGATTTCCTACTGTCTATACCTCCACCCGCCGGATCACCAGGCTGCTAATCTAGGTCCCCCCTCTCCTTTGGGTCACTTCCTGTGGTCTCTCAGATCTTTTGGGGGCTGTCTGCAAACTGGTGGTCGAATTCAAACGAGGCCCAGTGGGCCTGTGGTGTCTTTTGTCCACCCAAAGACAGCATGCTCCTAATGGAACCCGGGACGTGGCTCGATCTGCCAAAGGAGCGCCCGTGAGGAGAAGCGCGTCCACCCCACTCCAGGACTTCCCTCGGGAACCCCACTCGGGGCGCGCAGCAGTCTTTGAAGCCTCTTTCTGGTTCCGTCCAGCTGTGCCTGTGGGCCAGGCAGGCCTCCAGGTTGTCCCTAAGGGGCACTTTGCCCTTTTCATCATTGCCACCTCAACTGCTATTGCAGCCCCCTGTCAAAACCAGCCCCGTCATCAGCGCCACGTTCTTCTCTGCTCTCACTGGGCTCCGTTTCCCGGATACTTCACACCTCCCTTCAGTCTACCCTAAAAGATGACAGCCCGACCTCTGATGGCAGAGCCATCCAGGGACCCACCGCTCTGCACTGACCACCAGCAGCCTGGCCTCCTGCTCTCTTCCCAGCCAGCAGCCTGAGGTTGGGTTTCACATGCCCCACCCCGAGTGGACTGGAACTCCTTCCCGCAGCTGCCCAGGCCACCCAGTGCTGGCCTCCCAGGACTGAGATGGGCCGGGGGCACCTTCACCTGGCCTGTGCCCCAGGTTCTGTGGGCAAATGAAGCAGGAATGCAACTCCCCACTCCCAGCCACCTGCTAGCTAATGAGTGACATCATTTAACAATGTTTTGAAAAGAGAGATTTAAAGTTGTTTTGAAAACTGAGGGAAAAATACAAATGTTTGCGTGTTAAACATTTTGCCCAAATACTAAAATGTTAATGTCTTTTTATTATGACAGTTCCCCAGGAAAGTGAGCGCCAGCCCGCTCGGGTTGTCAATGAAATCTCAGCACTGAGTGTGCTGAACAGCATGGCAGCAGGGAGGCAGCTCAGGAGAGGTTTAAAGACCAGGGAGTGCTCATGGGGCCCTGGCTGTCCCACACGCACTCGCCGGGCTGTCGCTTTGTGATCCTGTGGTTAAAGTGAAAATTCACATTCTCCCCATATGCACCCTGTATTTGCCATTTATTATTTTCTCTGATTATAAAATATATCATTTGTAGTAGAAAATTTGTAAAATATGGAAGAATAAAATAAAAATCACTTCCAATTCCAATCCATAGGAATAATTACATATATGTCAAATGTATGATATTTATAGTAAGATATAAATGTTTAAATCATATATAAATATATTGATACATATTTATGTTCATATATAAATATATAATACATTAAAAAAAACAAAGGCCGAGTGTTTTCTCTGATCAGTGGATGTTGATACATAATGGGGGGTTGTTTTGGGGGGGTAAGAAAAGAATGGAGGAAGTATGGATGGTGTAGAGGAAAATGGGACCGGAGGGGGTGGGGGAAGGAGAGTAGTAGACTGAGACAGACAGTATTACCCTATGTATATGTAAGATTATATGAATCGTGTGAATCTACATTGTGAAAAAAAGATATATTCCCTGCTGTATAAGGGTACCAAAATGGGTTCTACTGTCACGTATAATTAAAAAAAAACAATTACAAAAAAGATAAATAAATAAAAATATGCATATATACGTGCATATATATGAATGTATATATTTAAGATTTCATATATATATATATATATATATATATATATATACACACACACACACATGGTGTGCACAGTGCTGAGCTGCTATTTCATTGGCGTTTTAAAGATCCAAGAACATGAGGGAAAGCAAATGAGCTAGTGTTTCAAGATAAAATCACACTAGGCACAGAATCTGACCAGTGTCGGGTGATGATACACCCATATCATCTTGAGGTGTCTCTATTATTTTTAGTTCTAATGTTTGAACACAAAGTTTAGATGATACTTTAAATATTAGTTGCAATCTGATTTTTTTCTCAGTATTATAATTTTCAAAGGAGGAGTTTAATTATTTTTATTTTTCTTCATTACATGAATGCATGTATACTTTATTAGAAAAATATAGAAAAGGAAGATGAGAAAATAAGTAATAACCTCCTCACTTAGAGATGACTCTTGTAATCTTTTCAAGTTTTGTTTTTATTTATATAAGATTTGAATAAACATAGGATAATTTCTCTCTACTTACAGGTTGCAAGGTAATGAGATTTAATTTTATGACTAATAGTGTGTTAGGTAATTATCATGAATTATATCCCACAGGATTCCTTGTATTAGCTGTGTAGTGCTCTACTGCATAGATGTACCACTTTCTAACATAAACGGACTCGTAGATACCTACGTGCTGTTATTCTTTCTCTGATTTATAATGAAGCTTTAACACAACTTGGAGCCAGGTTCTGAAGAATGCTCATGGCTCTCTGTTCCTGAAGTAGCACAGGGAAGTGGAATTTTAAGGACAATGGACAAACTCTGTCGTGTTGTCTCACCGTGACGTGCTTAGCGTCTTCCCGTCTTGTGACATTAACACATTGCAGCAAACATCTTCCGCTGAATTCTCGTGTGCATCATAGATTGTTAGGTTGGAATTTTTGAAGTGGACGGCAGGGCCAGAGGAGAGAAGTTGAAGGCTAAGATGGAGCTGGCCAGTGGCCTGCCTGTGATGGGAGTGACCGTGCTGCTCGCGTGACAGAGCAGGCACAGAGCGGGCACTCGGCTGCTCCTGGTGCCACTGCACAGCTGCAAAGGGCGGCCCTGGGGCCACAGGGCTGGGCTGCTGTTTCTCTGGGATTCAAAGAACCAAGAATACAAGTGAAAGGGACTGACGCGCGTCTCACCACACCATCAGACAGTGTGCAGGAGTCTGCCCGTGACCTGGAGTGACGGATTCTGAAGTGTCGTCCCATACCTGGGACGTCCTGGCTCTTTGGTGTCCCTCCATTTCTCACCTCCATTCAGGCTGGTGCGATCCTATGACGGCAGTGGTGGGGCTGGAGATGCAGGGGGCTGGGGCGTGGCGCCTGGCCTGGACGCTCCCTGTGCAAGAGGCAGGAGGACTGACTGCCGAGGACTGGCACAGCACATACACCAGAAGGCACGGGTGGGTTCCAGCGACTCTTTCAGCTCCATCCTCCGGGGCAACTTTGACACCTGGAAAAATCACGAGCAACACCAACAGCTGCAGCTCTCTGAAGACACTGGGATTCGCCCAGGTTGGTGCTGTGGGTTTCCCGGAGGGATCACACCACACCTCTGGGTGCCCTCAGAAGCAAGTTCCTAGAAAAGTGAGAGGAGCGAGGAGGCTGGCGTGGAGGGGTGCGCTCTGAGAGGGATGGACAGTCTCTGCCGGCTGCTGCCCAGGGGTCGGGTCACAGGTTGAGTGTTAGGGCAAAGAAGCTCTGTCCTTTGGCAGGTAGTTTCGCTCTGGCTGCAGCATCACATCCTGCCCTTGCCACCACATGTCACTGTCCACAATTACTCATCATCTGCAGATAGACAGCCCTGGAGGAGATCATCAATTGCCAATGCGATTCAGCAGATACACTTCATAAATTTTAATTACATTCCCACTGAAAATGAATGGTCAGAAAATATAAAACATCTGCCATCCAGATCATTTACATTTCTCATACAATAAATCATCAACAACATCCAAAACCATGGCTTAAATCATGTGAGTGTAGGAGGTCACAGAGCAGGGACACCGTCCATCCCATCCCTTGGCACCATTTGGAGTGCAGCCCTTCCTGGGGACCTGGGAACGGGGCGAGGAGACGGGGACCCATTGTGCTCTCGATGTGACAGAGAGCATTTTTGCCAAGCCCTCATAAACAGGAATGCTCACACTCGTTGAGTTCTTGCTCATTAATCTATCTACTATAATTTTGGCGTTAGTAAAACGGGAGCTTGTTAAAATAAAAGAATATTTGGTGGATTGTGACTGGAAAGGCAGGTGTGCGTCACTCAGGCCCCTGCTGCTCTACCTGCGGGCAATGTGAGGAGCAGAGTCACTTCCCAAATGGACCTTTATTGATATCATGTTCATAAAAGTCCTTCTGCCTCTCGGCTTGTCCCAGGCAGTAGAGCATGGTGGGGGCACCTCGTGGTGCTGGGGTCCTTAGCAACCCTTTGGCAGCCAGGGCCCTGCCACCCAGGACAGAGAGGGCTCTGGAGCACAGTGCCCAGCTGCGGTCCCGAGTCTCCCCTGTTGCAGACAGCAGCTCTGCAGGGGCAGTGCCAGTGTCCTGGGAAGATGGGGCTTGAGGCGGCACCTAGCCTTTTACCCGGTCGTCTGTGAGTTTTCCGTTCTCTGTCCTTTGTCACACCCTTCCTCCTGATTCCACCTACAGAGCAAGAACAGGGCTGGGAGCGGTCATCTCTTGGCCCTAGAGACAGCTCCTTGTGGGGGTCAGTGAGGGGGTGACACCTGAAGGTCCTCCCCCAGAAGGGCTCCACCTCAAGTCAGGTGTGCGGGATGAGCCGCTGCTGGCTTTCTGGGGTCACTGACATTAAAAATGGCAGGTGACCATTTTGAAGGTCAAAAACATTGATTCAACACCCTAATTTTCCAGGGGAGGACATGGGCCCACAGAGGTCAGGGGGTGCCCAAGGTCAGGGGCCGAGGCCCACACGGTCCGGTTCTCCTGACTGTGGAGCTGGAGTGGGCTCTCTGGGCATTCGTGCGTGCTGGGCAGTCCACTGGAAGTGGAGGGACAGTGGTGCAGGACACGGCCCGCTCCCAGTTGACCAACCCCGAGGCTTTGCGTGGGAATGATGATGGCACTATGCACACCAACAAGGAAAGCATGCCCACGTGGACAGGCGCCCTCTCCAGGGACAGGCCCTGCGGTGGAGAGTGGACGAGGACGCCAGGCGACTTCCCAGCCTGCCTGAAGCTCCCCTCCAGCCTGTCGCAGGACCATGCCACGTGCACAAGTCTCCTCACTTTGACCACTTTGAACGACACTGTCCAAAACAAAACCTGACACAAATGTAACTCTTCCTGCCTCAAAATTCTGACCTTGTCTCCCCGTCCTAGCAAGGCCTCCCCTCCCTCGGGCAGGGTTTCAGTAGAAGTCTTGGAGTTCACGAGCAATTTGTTGTTGTGTTCCTTTTTGAGTGAGGAGGTTCTGGGTTGGATTGGACACGGGTCTCCAGATCCACAGCTCTAACTGCAGTGGAAGAGCCTGCGAGCTGACCAACAGCTGCGGTCTTCGTCCTCCTTAGGGCTGGCTGCTTCCAGAGTTGGTCTGAAGTCATGCGTCCTCTGCAAAAGGGACTCGGGATTGCCACGTTTGTCTGGATCGTTAGGAATGAGAGTTCCATTCGCACTGCCTGAATGGAATCGAAAAGAAAGCAGTTGATTTGTCACTAGCATATTTCTGGTGAGGAGCTTTCCACTGTAACCATATCTAACAGGTCTAGAATTCTCTAGAAAACTGATCATCCTATCTGCCTAAGGAACAAAAGACTCCACACCTGTGGAACTTAACACTGAGGGCCAAGGTATTTTCCCACCTCATTCAGTTTGACAGATGTTTCTGGCAGTGTAAAATTGTAAAACATTATTTCTCTCCCATAATTTAATTCTCTAAAAAACAGAATCAAAAAAATAAGTTTTTTAAAAAACTAAATAATATTTTAGGTTAAAATTGTCTATGTTTTCCATCTTCTTTCCAAACTTTACTTTTTGGATAATGCTGAAACAAACCTATTTGACTTTATTACACATGCGAGATTAAACTTTTAAACTATAAGCAATTAAGATATATTTCGGCGAAGTGAGAAAACTATTAACGCTTTTTCTGGCCGAGACGTTAATGAAGAAACGTTCCCATGAGAAACTTGAAGGGAGAGGAAAAGGGGAAATGGTGAAGTTCTGGGTAGAACTCTTGCTCAGTGGTGGCGGTGGTGGGCGGTGCACCTCCCCAGGGACCATGTGCATGCAGCGTCACCCGGGGAGGTGGATTCGGAGGTTGCCACCTGGTGTGTGTTCATCTTCGCAGATGGCCCAGAACCACCGAGTCCACCTTCTGAACCCAGGGAACCCACCCCCTGAGGGTGTCTCCTCAGGTCAGGAGCCCGGGCAGTGGTGCTCGTGATCCCATAAGCAAGGTCATTTGAGGACCAAGGATCGAGCAGAGAAGAGGGGCCAAACCTGCAGGTGGTTATTTCCAGCTGTGAACCCACTGTGGTTGGCAGATGTGCGCAGCAAAGGGCGAGGGCGAACAGGTGGGCGCCTCACGCTTCCTTAGTGATGACCTAAGGGTTTTCACCATCTGAGGAATGGAGAGCCCACGCAGGGGCTCCTTACCCAGAACTCCAGCAGCCTTTCCGCTGGTGTCACGCCCGGTCGTCGAGGGCAGCGCAGGGGCAGCCGCGAGGACCCGTCGAGGACGCTGCCAGACCTGGACACGACCTCAGCCAGCCTCCCTGGCACTGGCTGGCTGGTTGTGTCCAGATCTGGAAACAAAAGCAAAAGCCGAGGGGTCGTGCTGCCGGGTCTGCGGGGCGCGTCACTTCTGTTTAAATCCTGGGTAGGTCCCTGTGCCTGTAAAGTAAGATGTCACTGTGAACTTGTTGCAAGAGATTTGTTCCTGTGATGCGGTCCTCCTCATTGTGTCCAGGGCAAACCAACAAACAGAAACAGAAAGAGACCCCTCTTAATCCTTCCTCCAAACAGCTCTGTGGTCATTGCTTCCTGAAAATTCCCTAATGCCTTATTGATTGCTTTTTAAAAACAAACTTGAAGAGAGAAAACGGTGGAACTGATTACATTGGTGACCAGTACTGCTGCCCTCTGGTCGGCCTGTGGTGTGGGGATAGCTGGTTCTTACTTCCAGGTACCTGTGCTGATGTTTCCATACAAAGATTAACTGCCTTTATTTTCAGAATCTCTCTGAGCCATTTTCCAATGCTGTTCTCCAGCCATGACAGGCGGCCAGCTTTGTAACAGTCTCGCAGATCCTGCTCAAACTTTCATTAGTCATTTGTTTCCTCAGCTTAATCGCCTCGCAAATCTTCAAAGCTGGCATTTGCTGCTCAGCCAGGATGCGTGTGTTTATAGAACAGGGTGGTGACTCTTGGAAGGCTGGACACTCTGAGACCGGGTCCCCTGAGTTCTTGCTCAATGTGCATTTCCACCTGGGAATGGGCCCTTGAGGTGTGGGGTCCTTTGCCCACAGAAGAGTCAACATTCCTGGACATCGACCTTCCTTGCCCTTGTGCCCTCTCTTCTCATGGTTTCCAATTATTGGGCCAGTTCTGCTTTTCCTGACTGTCATGCACATGCATCGGGTGCACCTGTGTCCTGACCAGACATGCGCCGCTCCCGGGTTCCTGCTTTACCTCATGGACCGTGTGTCTTCACACTCAGCGATGCAGGCTGCCCCGAGGCAGACCTGTGCCCGACTGTGCAGAGGAAAGTGCTTCTCCTAGGAAAACCTCTCTGCTGTGTCCTCACTACTATTTCTAGTTTGGCCGAATAATCCAGCAAAGACAGCTTCCACCTCCAGAGCCCTGCCCCTAGCTTGCCCAGCTTCCGGTCACTTCTAACATCGGCTAATGAGCTAACAATGACCCAAAAAACCAAGAGACAAGCAAGCAAAAACAAATCACGGTCATCTACCACGTGAATAAATTTAATTTTCTTTAAATTGTTCCACCAACACCTATGAGTTTTATTTCTTCCTCAAGTCTGTGATGACAATTTCTGAAAACACAAATACACCGTTACTGCTGTGTTCTAGGGAAAATCATGGCCGCTCAAAGTACTGACAGCACTGTCGGCTCCTGGATTCGTGGGGTCGGAGGCACTGTGGTGTGTGATCTGTGTCTCTTACGGATTGACAGGATCCCTGCCCTGTCCAGCATGCTGGTGGCTAGCGCATTTTCACACTCCTTCCCTGTTCTCTGTGTCTCCTTTGATCACAAATCACAACTAGGTTGGCTGCGTGTGCCTGTGGGTTTTGTTTGGATGTGTGCACTCTCAAGGCAGGTAGTCATCCTTACTGTATTTTGGTAGAAAGGCTAATCACGGACCCAGTGGGAAAATATTAATTTTTATTGGAATCCCTGCCATTTTGTGAGCTCCTAAGAAATAGGGAGTTTGCCCCAGATTATATCTCTGTTCTTTATGAAAACAAGGGCCCCCTTGGTAGATGTCTCTAACAGGTGACTTGCTCTTCACTTGTTCTTCCAACATTTCTCCATTGTCCTATGTGAGGTGAGAGTTGCAGGATTTGGGACAGGAGTGAACCAGGTTTCCAGAACATCTTTCACCCCCATTATTTATTGTGGTCACTGGAAAATTTTGATAACACAGAAGCAAGGTATTTATGCAAAAGATTGCTTTGCTTGATGACTGCTCCCCAAATCTCCACTGTGAACCCCTCTCTCTTCTTCTGGCCAGAGTAATCCTGATTTCTTGAGCTGTTTTCTCTATTATTCTTTCTTTCCTTCCAGATTATTGGAACTTTCCCACTATGATTTTTTCTTTTACTTTGGATCTGATGAAGCCAAGTACTTTTGGTTACTTTGCTCGTGGTGGTCTTTTTCCTAGATGGTTCACACTGTGCATTCTTGTATTGGAGTCCACAGCACCACGCCCTCCCGCACGGCATACTCACCTTCTATTTTGGATCAGGCACTTTCGGGTTTCCTGACACAAAGTCAAGTTCAAGCTGTCTGAGATTTGGGTTTATTGAGAGGTTTCAAGAGATAGAATGATGATGTAACATTTTCCAAATCAGGGGACATTAGAGAATGAGAATATCACCATTCTATGCCACCAAGGTGACTGGGATCATCTTGGCCATAAATGAAGATAGTTGCTTCTTTTCTCCTTTCCCTTTCTTTTCTTTCCTTCTAACTCTCTATCTTCCATCTATCTATTCATCCGTCCATCCATCCATCCATCCATCCTTCCATCCATCCATCCATCCATCCAGTCTCCGGTCGTCTCCCAAGTATAAGCACTAAATGTCCAGTCAGCAGGTCTCACAATAATTCATTGATAACAGAACAATTCAATGATGGACTCACTGGTTGTGCTCTTGGGTTACTCCACAATGGAAAGGAATGGGCAGGGTCCAGGTACTAGTCAGGTACTCTGCAGTATTGCTAGCCCAGGAGATGGGCTGATTCAGTGCCTGGTGGGCACAGAGGTGTGCTCCTCCCTCACACAGAGGTCTCAGTGGTGGCTCTGCTCTGCAGTGGTGCCAGGGCTTGAGTTCCACTCTCCAGGCTTGTCCTTTTCACATTCCTGAAATGACCATCACATCCACCTGCTACCCACCAGGAAAGGAGCAAGGGCAGAGAAGCTTCCATGCTCTCCCACAGACCATTTCCATTCACATCCCTTCAGTTCATTTTCTGACAGCCAAAACGTAGTCACCTAGCTTCCACCAGCTGCAAGGGAGCTTGGGAATTGTAGTTTTTCCTATTAGAAGCCATGTGCATAGTTTAAGATTTTAATTCTGTCAATTAAGTGAAAATAGATACACTCATCGACTTCTGCCACACTTTGCAATATGATGCTGGGGGACGTATTCACACAGGGACACACAATTCCTGCTGTTGCTCCTGGTAACCAGTCTGTAGTTTGTGTCCTTCAAATTACTACATGGTAGTAGATGCTATGTGCATATATAAGAACATTGTTTCTTTAATTTGAAAGTTCCAATCAAGAATCATGTTACTCTAATTGTGAAAGCCATAAGTTTAGTGAGTTTCCTGGAAAACTTGTCAGCTACTCCATGCATTTCCTCACCATGACATTGTATTTAACATAACAACAAAATCTCAAAGTGTTTTTAAGAATCTGATAGTTTTTAAAGCTCTTTTCATTTTATGCATCCTGCTTAAAACCACCTTTCTTGAAGTTCTGAAAATCTATTAGTCTGAAATAGATTTTTCTTTTTTTCTAGCCTTCGCAAACACTCTGTCACATCAAGGAGATGACGAAGCCCATTATGGCCATTAAAATTCTGCTGCGATTAAGTTTTATTCCCCTGCAAGTGGGAGGTACTCAATTCCTTCTTGGAGTGAGATGCTTTTCTGTGGCCTGCAACTTCACCCTCATTCGTTGGCAAGGCTGTTTTAGGAAATATATTATCGATGCTGAATGAGCTACATCTCCAACTTTGGAGAAATCATTGTGTTAATGCTCATCAGGTTATAACGTTCACGCTTAAAAAGCCCTCACCATTGTCCCCAGGAGAGTCAACAGAAATGCTTCTATGCTTTGTTTGTGGTCACTTAAATAATAGGAGAGCTCCCCCTACTGATTGACACTGGGGAATTATGGAGGAGGGGCTAATCGAAGGCCCCTGCTCTTGATAACTTCACTAATGCTCAGCACAGACCAGGATGCAAGTCAAAGGAAGCCTGTTTGACATTGGCTTTTGAAATGCTTAAAAACATCAGCGTTTGTCAAGTGGAAAGATTTTCATTTCAAAGTTCTAGCAGGTTATTATTATTCCAAGCAGTGGAGAGTTAAAAAGGGTTGAACAACTATAATAATGGTGGTATCTAAATGTGGGGAGCGATTAGGTTTTATTGTTTGTTTGCATAAAATGATATCACCTAGCTTTGTTTTGGGTTTGTTTAAGAAGCACAGGCTAATTAGACTATGCAGTCACCTTGTTTTCTGAAAATTAATTAAGCTTTCGTGGCCTCCCCAGGTTACAGGGCCAGGCTCACAGCCCACACAGTTCCTCTGGAGACATGTAGGTGGTGAGCCCGTCTCACGCTGAACTGTCAGATGATCCCGTCATGGAAAGAATGGAGCTTAGCAATGTGGCGTTTGAAGGCTTGTTCAAGTTGTAAAATGTTGGATTCTATTTTTATTAAATCACTTAAACTTTCAACATAGTGAAAAGATTTATTTAACATACATTTCACAAGCCATTTTCAATGCATGTATTTTGGGAAAAAAATACAACAGAAGACATTTCTATAACAAAAGTTATTGTCCTGAAGGGACTAAACAAATGAGTTAACTGTTGAAATCCTTTTTGTTCCATCAGAGTTGTCTGTAGAAGCACTGAAGGTTCTGTATTAGTGGTGTCCTGAGCAAGCTCTTCCCAGCTCCTTCAGACTGGCCAACGTGAATGCTCCTCATCACTGGGGAAAGGGCAGGATCTGCATCGAGCTGTAGAGGTGTGGGGAAGCGAGTTTGACTCACAGGTAGAGACACCGCAGGAAGCATCTGGAGAGGATGTGATGGAGTGAGCCTGATAGGATCCTCACCCGCTGGAAGAAGCCCTGTAGCACTCTTCCTTTGGCACCTGAACACTTTGAAAGGTGCTATTGCGATGTACTCCACACACCATGGAAATCCACCAAGTGCGGTGCTCAGCCTGGTGCTTTTCTTACCTTCACAGGCTGTGCAATGACCATCACAGCCTGATTGTGAACATTTTCAACACCTCAGAGAGGTCTCCAGACCCATTAGGAAGCACTGCCCCCGCTGCCCCTCAGCTCCCCTGTCTCTAGGAGCTGCCTGGCTGGGCAGTTCATATTGAATCCCCTGTGGCTGCCTTGCTCTTGGCACAGAGTCTGAGGTCTGCCTTCCTATTCTGAGTTGCCAAGCCCTGGGCCATTGTATGGGCGTACCACATTGTGCTTGCCCAGGCATCGGGTGAAGGATGTTTGGATGCCTTCCACTTTCTGACTGTTCTGGGTAATTCTGGCTGCTGTGAATGTTCATGGACAAATGTTCCCCCTTTTCTGGGGTAGTTACCTAGGGGTGACATTTCTGAGGCATGCGGTGTGTCTATGTTTAGTATTTTGAGAAACAGGTAAAATGATTTTTGATGTGTCTACATCACAGTCCCACCAGCCAGGGTGGGTTCCAATCTCCCCACATCCCTACTGGCATTTGTGACTGGCTGTCTTGTTCTATTATCGCAGTCCTAGCGGGCGTGAGTGGATCTGGTTGTGGCTCTGATTTGCATTACCCTAATGAGTAATGACATTGAACATCTTTTCATGTGCTTTCTCACCATCTGTACATTTCTTTGGAAAAAATGTTCAAATCTTTTGCCCACTTTATATTTGGGTTATCCTTCCTTATCATTATTATGTAGTAAAATGTTTTTAAAATGTATTTTGAATACAAGTCCTTTATTAGATATGTGATTTAAACACATTTTCTCCAGCTCTATGGGTTGATTTTTTAATTACTTGATTTTTAACCACTTGATGCATAAAGGTTTTTCCATAACTTTTATTAAATCCAATTCATCCATTTTGTCTTTTATTGCTTGTGTTATTGATATCATATTTAAGCAATCATTGTCTAGCCCCAAATTCCAATAGGCTACACAGATTTGCCTCTATGTTTTGTTACAAGAGTTTTTGTTGTTATTGTTTAGTTTTTACAATGAGGCCTATGACCCATCTGAGCCTATTTTTGTGAGTGATCCCAGGAAAGGATGCACTCGTTCCTCTGCAGGAGTATTTGGCTACCCTGGAGCCATTCGCTGAAGACAGTCTTTTTCCCATTGGTGGCCTTTCTCGAAAATTAACGACTAAGTGTAAGGACTTATCTCTGGATTTTAAATAAATTCCACTCCTTCATCCAAGGTCTGTCCTTGTGCCAGCTGCATGCAGCTCGATTGTTGTAGCTTTGTGATAGGCTTTGAAGTTGGGAGGTATGTATTCCACCTCTGTGTGTCTGAACTGGTTGGGCTAAGCTTGAGGACATGCCAATAGAAACATCTAAGATAGAAATTCAAAGAGAAAAAAGACTGAAAAAAAGAAAACTCAAAACAGAATATTTAATATCTATGGGATAATTTAAAAAAGTGTAATGTGTGTAAGAGAAATGTCAGAAGGTGAAGAAAGAGAGAAAGGAACAAAATAAGTATCTGAAGCAGTAAGAGCCCACTTGGCCATGGTATACACGTCCTTTCATACACTGTTGGACTGGACATGCTAATGTTTTGCTGAGGAGTTTTATTTTTTTATTTTTGCATCTGTGTTCATGAGAAATACTGGTCTGCTGGTTTCTTGTCGTGTAGTGTTTCATCAGGTTGTGGCATTAAGGTAGTGCTGAAAATAGTTCTCTCTGCTTCTCGGTGGGAAGGTTCTCTGCTCACCCGGCTCCCTGCAAGTCGTTTTACTTACCTGGGATGTTCTGCTCGCCCTAGGTATCCTTTTTCATTTTTGTTTTGTTTGGGTTTTTGTTGTTGTTTGTTTTGCATTTATACGGCTTTATGTTCTCTGAGCTTCCTGAAGCTGAGGGCTACGTATTACATGGTTCCCACTGCATGACATTCTGGAAATGGCAAAGCTATGCAGACAGCACCGAGATCAGTGGTTGCCAGGAGTTGGGTGGGAGGAGGGAGGACAGGACTGGGGGGTGGCGAAGGCACTCCATCCAATGCGTCTGTGGGACACACATGTCATCGTACGTTTGTCCAAGTCTGCGGAATGTACAACAGAGTGAGTCCTGACTATGGGCTTTGGGAGATAATGATGTGTCAGTGTGGGCTGACTGATTGCAAGAAACACCATGTCGAGCAGGAGGCTGGTAGTGGGAGCCGTGCTTGCCCTGGAGAGGGAATAAATGGAGAGTCTGTACATTTGCTCACTTTTGCTGTGAGCCTAAAGCTGCTCTAATAAACAAAATCTATTAAAAGGAATTAAAACTGATAGCCAAAAAACCGTGCTTCTGTTTGTGGCGTGCTTGGAGCTGGGCTGCTCAGTGAACAGCCAGCACCTGCAGCAGTGAATGCATGTGTCTCGCCTCGGAATCTGGAGGAAGTGGAGTCCCATGTTTCCAGTGCTGGGGACGGAATGCTGGAACCAGGACCTTGCACACGCCGGCAAATGCTCTCCAGTGAGCCACACCCAGCCCTTGATGGGTTGGAAGTTGACTTGACTCCTGCTGGCAGTTCGCTTCCCATGAGCCTGGGTGGAAGGAGCGTGAGGATTCAGATGAAAAGTTGGATCCTGTGGCAATAAACCTCTCCTTCCTATATTTCCCTTTCTCATTCTTTCTCATGATACTTCAACTCAGACATATTTTTTTCAGATATCTCTCCTACTTCACCAACCCTTTCTCTGGATTCAGCGCGCTAGAAATCAATTTTATCAGAATTAGTGGCAATGCATTTTAGCCATCTGAATGAGCTCAGATTTTTGTGAATCTTTTTCATTTTTGTCTGGGGGTATTAAAACCCTGATTTGCTGTTTGGTGATGGGCTGAACTATCAGAAATTAATTGGCAACAATGAAGACCCTGTTGACAGAGTTTGGGTCGACAGGGTTGACATAATTTGCATTGAATAGCAACATAGGAATCATGATACTTGTATTTATTCTGCTTCTGTCATTACTGAATGGCGATATTATAGACGAGTCACTGAACGTTTGCAGGTCTCAGCTTCTACAGCCTGCGGTAACCCTCCGTAGCTAGTAAGGACATCACACATGCCCGGCAGCAATGATAGCATGCAAACTCCGAGCTCCACGCCTGCTCTTCTATGGCAGGGGACAGCTGCAGAATAGAGACCCTGTGGTTGCACGAGCGTTTGGTTTGCATGCAGCAGAGGTACAGAACCGGGTTAGAGCCCCAGTCGAAGTCACAGCAGGAGCAATAGTGGGACTCCAACCTAAAATTGACTACAGGGATTTTTTTTTTCATGTGATGTTTTGTAATCTGCCCCTTATTTTATAAACATAGGGACCACAGTTTGCTAGTAACTGCAAGGGAGGCAAAGGTGGGACGAACTTGGCTAACCCCGCGATCAGCTGCAATTGGAGGTGTGCAGCTGCCTACTCAGGCCTTCCCGAGGCAGGCAAAGCCGCCCTGCCCCAAGGTGCTGCCGGTGGTCAGCACTGCAGGTCTGCGGTCACCAGCTGCCAACATTTCCAGGGGCTGAAGTCCAGAGGAATATGGGGGCAGAGACCACAGGGACTCTTAATCATGGGACCTGTAGCACAGGCAGAGAGCCGGCGGGTGCTGGCTGTCCACAGGGAGCTAGGCCTACCCTTCCATGGCCAGGATGCTGGCCAGGTCACACATTCAACTGTCCACGTCTGGGCAGGACCAATATGGCAGGGCTCCACCACTGCCAACCCAGCACCTGGCTCGGTGAGTGACCTATGGTGTCTGGGTGAATGACATCACTTCAGCAAAATCTGAGTGAATTTTGACTCGATTTGCTCCTCCCCAGCCTTTCTCGATGTCACCGCTGGGTTTCATCGTTGCCGTCTGATATCTAACTTTGGCGGGGCGCAGTGGCAAATATGCAGGGTGCATTCGGTTAATGGTGACAGTGATGTTTAAGCTCTTCTCACCTCTCTCTCAGTGGTGACTGTGTGTCTGGAGTGAGCCAGGCAAAAGCAGTCCCATCTTTTCTGGAAGTTTCTTCTCAGCGCTGCCTGGCCCGTGATTTCCTTTGTTCTACCAACGACAACTTACATTTTGTTGTTTTGTGACAAAATTTTCTCTTGTGTGAGTTTGATGCAGTCTCCAAGAACCATGTGACATTTTTGCTTTGCTAGAGGTCTCTACTTCATTTTGGAGTTGATGGGACGTTGGGGAGGGAACAAGAATGTGTGTGCTTGCACTGCTATTCTGACATAGAAGAGGGACATCTGTCTTTGTCCTCTTCTCCATTTGTTTCCTTAGGGTCAACTACTAAAAATGGGGCTTCTGGGCTGAAGGCATGGGCTTTCAAGAGGTGTTGGACACATGTTGCTAAAATGCTGTCCATAAAGTTTGACCAGCTTGTCTGAGGCCAGTGTGTGAGATACGATCATTCTCACCAATCTGTAACACACGGAAGGGGCTCTCGTTACTATTGCATTGATTTCATTATTTGCCTAAGCTATTCATATTTTGCATATTTTGAACATTAAATTTTTTCTTTTCTACTTTCTGGAACATTAAAAAAATTATGATGTAACTAGACTAAAATTTTATGGTTACAAAAAGTTTTCCTGAGTTTGAAATTCACATTTTAGTTTCTTTTGTTGCACTATTTTGTCATTCACTTATTTAAGAGGACTTGCTGGTCTTCTGGCTGATAAGCAGGAGAGAGATGCCCCAGGATTCCACCCTGTGGACACACTCTGTGTTACCCCTCCCCTGAGGTGTGGGTGACTCCTGACAATCAAGGCAGGACACTCCCACAAGCAGGTTATGTTCATGGCAAAGCAGGGGACTTTTACTAGCGTATTTAAGGCTCCCAATCAGTGGACTTATTCTAAGTTGGTCTGGCACAGCTGGGTGGACCCTTCAAAGGAGGGTTTGGGCCTCCCTTAGGAGGCTGATTCTGAGTGGCATTTCTCCCACTGGCCTTGAAGAAGCAAGCAGCCATGTTCGTGTGCCCACAGAGAGGTGTTCAGTGAGGGCCCTGAATGACAGCCAGCAGCACCCTGGAGGACTCACACATGGGTCCTTTCCCAGTCCAGACTGCAGCTGAGGACACAGCCCACACCTGGGCTTCAGCCTGGTGAGCTGCTAAGGAATGACCCAAGTGGGATTTGCTGAGGTTGTGATGCATTAGAACTGTGAGAGATGAATCTGTGTTGCTTCAAGACACTGGACTTGTGGTAATCTGCCATGCAGCTGTGGGAGACTAACATGTTCTGCATGCCCCGCACCGTACCAGTCCTGCTCCCTGACTCTGCGTGGTGCATATCTAATGCAGGGATCATTGCCATGGTAACCTCTGACTTGACGCCATGTCTAAAGAGGCTGTGTTCTCACCCAAAACACAATTATTTACCCCATAACCCCTTATCATTTTCATGCCTTCATGTTTATGTGAGTTTTAAACTTCGGCTGGAATTTATTTTCCTTGAAGGTATAAGACATCCATCTTTGTCTGTCTTCACAGTTAGCCAGTTGTCTAAAGAAAATGTTTTGAAGGAAGCACCCACTCCCTACGGATTTGACAAGTACATGAGTTTAGAAATAGAGCCACTTCTTTCTAGGAAGATATTTATGAACCCTAGCTTGGGCTTTGAGTAAAGGGTGCTTTAACTGCTGGCTACTTCCTCATTATAATAATGACCCAGGCGACAACTCATGAGCGTAGGAACAAAAAGGTGCCACCTTTTGCATTTGACACCTTACTTCCATGTTCAGGTAAAAATATGTTTGAAATGGTTTTAGACTAACCAACTGATTAAAATACAGCATGTTAAAAATGAGTTACAATTATTTCGACAGTATATGTTGCTTAAATTTCCTAGGATGGTTTCCTTCAAATCCACATCCAATGTTAATGTCCCTGAAATCAAATGGATCCTTTTTTATACTGTGGAAGACCATAAGTTCCTTGATGACGAGGACCATGTCTGAGCCATGTGTTTGTCCTTAGCGTCGGGTACAGCATGTTTCCTAGTATCTGCTTAATTTCCGAATAACTACGTTGTTTCAGCCGTGATGATGATGCAGCGCTGGGGTAGGTGCTGCTTTCTGTCAATCAGTTACAGTAAGGATCCACCAGGCAAACAGCTAACGTGAATTCCATCTTTAAAAAGGACACAAATTCATTTAAAATTAAATGAAAATAGTCTTGTACAAAGTGACCCTTAGGTCTCTTTAGAATGAAGGGCCTTCAGTGGTCTTTGTCTCAATGCGGCCTAGCATGCCACGTGAAGTGGTTACCCTTCGTTGCAAGATGGCTCACTCTCTGCCCTCTCCCTGCCTCACTCCCACTCCCTCTCGTCCTCCCTCTATTTAATCCATGACTTCAATATCACTTTGATGGGGAAATTCTCTAGAATATTATCCTAGAAGTTTTAGAATCAAGAAATTTTTAAAATGTGCATTCTGTAAACAAAAGCGCTATGCTGAATCATATAATAATAGATGCAATTTTCCAAGACAAATATTAAAATATTAACTGGCATGATTTTGTGTCTACTTTGTGTACCAAGCAATGGGGCCCTCATTAGATGCTACCCTTAAGTTCCTTCCTGTTCTCTTATTTCCACGGGGCTGAACTGGAGTCCACAGATGTTCACATGGTTCTCAAGGGGAAGGATATACTGAGGCAGAGACAGAGGAGGAAGGATTTATAATTTTGGGAACTTTTTGGAGCTAATGGTGGGAGACGGTGCTCTTGGGTAGAACAGAAGCAAATGGAATGAGAAACGGTTTGTTCAGGAGTACCTTAAGATAACTTATCTTCTTCCTTCCATTCTTACTTATACCAAATAAAAAAGTATATTCTTTATGGAGAAAATGGGGAAATGGGACAAGGTCAAGAACATATTTTTATTGCTATACTTAACTCTTTCTCTAAGCACAAAGGTTGTTATATAGACTGACATTTGCCAGAGTAGCATTCTGAAATATTAGTGCTAGAAATAGATTTGGTGGCTTACAATGCACATTAGTAATTACCCTGCCTGTTAAAGCCAGTGCTTCTCAAGCCTGTGTGACCAGAGACAACATTTTTTCCAACACATTTGTTACTACCATGTGGATCTAGGTTCCATGGACACCTCTGTGGGGTGCAGGTATGACGTAGGGGGCTGAGAGGAGCTTAGCTCTAGTTTCTCTGTACGTGTGCACAACATGTACAGACAGGGACAGTACACAGGGAGGGATCCAAGTCATTTTTTAAACAGTTCTCAGGAAAAAATTTCCTCTAGTTCTCATTTCTGAAACTTTTCTACAAATGCCCTTGAGTTTGTAAAATTGTCCTCTACTGAGGTCCCCATCCCTGTTGGATCGCCTTCTCTTCTGCCTATTGCGGGGAAGATCCCTAAATAGCATGAGATGGCCAGACACGGGCACCAAGTCCAGGTGGACAACATCAAGCAGAGGTTTGCTAACTGAACTGGCTGTTTGTGCCACAAGAGAGCTCCACCCACCTGTGTAGGGTTCGGGAGTTCTGCTCACCAGCGGGGAGAGTGGGGAGAGCGGTAGGGCCCTGGGCGGTTCTATGCCCAGAGTCAGGGTCCCCGGTTCTGGGAGGATGAGACTGGCTTGTGAAAGCTTCTGTGCCTCGGTCGGGGCTTAGGCCTAACAGTTGGCAGCAGGCCGGGAACCTAGTGGGGGCTTTCTCACTAGATGGGGGTGCATCTGGTGGTCAGGATGTGGGGCCTGAGGTGGTTCAGAGATGTCAGGGCAGCACAGGGCACGTGTCTGGAGGCTGAGGCTGTCACTATGCAGGAGGTGCCAGGGCCGTCGCTCACCTGCAGGCACACCTGACGGAGTGGATTCACTTGGTATTCACAGCCAGCCAGGTTTCTACCCCGCTGGCGTCCCCGCTCCCCTGGTGCAGCTCCTTGCTATCCCAATTGATGGTGGCTATTATGCTTGATTCATTACATGCCATTGATCTTCGGAATTTTGATTAATGACAGGGAAACCTGAAAAGTTCAGAGTTTGGCTTTGGTTCAAATGAGCACCCGGAAGTTCAAATGCTTAATTCAAACTGTCTAAGTCTCTTGGATAAGCAAATGTGGTTATGCAAAACTAGTCTGAAAAATCTGCTGGAAACAGCCCCTCTCTTGGAAATTTCTGGTATTTCCTGCTCCTACTCAGACCACAGACCATAAATACTACAAAGACATTCTTTCTTTCATTTTGCTGCTCATTTACTTCTGGCTAGATCCCAGGTTTCTAGGTTTTTGGGGACAGGTAGCAAATCATGGTGGGAAAGTTCAGGGTGGCATTGTGTGACTGCCACACTTCCAGCGATGTACATGCATTTTCCACGCACCTGGGCACAGAGAGATACAAGCACGTCAGCTCCCAGGGTTCAGAGTGAAGAGTTATCTATTCATCCCTGGAAAACGGACTTCTTTTTTAGATCCGTGAGAAAGTGCTGATATCATGTGAATGCAGAGGTGTCACCGAGGCACGGCCAGGAGTTGATAAATGACAGTGGGAGAAATTCCCTCAAAATGCACAGTTAACTCTTCTCAGCTCTCCCCTGCTTCCTTCAGCCAGGCAGAGCCAAGCCACAAAGTCTGAGGGCCGTGCCCCAAACCAAAGAAGGGCCCTCACAGGTGCATGCGAAGCCCGTTCTGGAGAAACCAGAGAGCCCTGGAGAACCCCATTTGCCCCGCTTCCCTCCCAGGACCCTGGCCCCTGACAAACAGCTCATCAGCAGGAGCCCTCCCTCATTCAGCTGAGCTTAGCCTGTTGAAAGTTTAAGAAGATTGTAGACTCCACATGGCAAAATACAATTCTAGAGGACTCAGCTGACACCAATCTACAGTTTGTGTGCTGTGAATGCCCTTCGTCCATTCCTAGAGACCAGAGTGTAGTAAGCAATACATCCTTTATAGTGAGAAATTCAGGGTTTGGATTATTGTGAAAACATTCAGAAAATACATTTAAATTTCTGACCCGTGATATATGCATGTGTTTCACGTATGCTGCAAACGCTGCAAATCCCAGGAAGCATGAAAACAAGCTTCGGGCATGAGCCCTGCCACTCAGAATTCTGGTGGAGTCTCCTCACTCACTCTTCACGCTCACAGTGCATCTGGGTGCAAACACACCAACTCCCCCACCCCCCACCCCTTGCTCCTGGATGTGGCAGAGGAGAGCTGGAGGCAATTCCTCTTCTCCCAAACTACAAACTCCAAGTTTGAGTAAAACAAAATCCAAGGCCTCCAGTTCCTTATTTTTTTTTTTTATTTATTTTTTTTTGTAGCACTCTACCAGCTGAGCTATATCCCTGGCCCCAAAGCCTCTACTTCCTGATAGGTGAGAACAGATAGCCCACTTGGATGGCAAAGAGTATCACAATATTTGTGATATTACTATACTATGACAATCTTATGGCTCAGATTTCTAATTCACCAATAAAACACATAGTAGCTTTGGTTCCTAGCTACATATTACCTTAGAAGGCAAGGCCTGCATTTATTACTCAGCAACCAATTAGTCAATTTGGAATGATTCTGAAGATCTACCATGGAGGCTCAATAGAAGACTTTACTAAATTGTTTTTATTTAACAATAGTTTTAATCATTTTGAAATTAAAAGTTAATGTTTAAAGGTCACATATTTCCAGTTTATTAATTTTTCAAACATTGCAATTTGGAATTTTCTTCTAAAATCTGTTTTATTATTTCCTGTGAAGGCCATGTTTATTTTACATATGCATGCTTAGGAAGTTGGGGGCCTCAAGCATGGAAACATGCTCCTGGGGCTGGGGCTGTGACTCTGGGGCTGGGGTTGTGGCTCAGTGGTAGAGCACTCGCCTAGCATGCCTGAGGCCCTGGATTCAATCCTCAGCACCACATAAAAATAAAATAAAGGTATAAAGAATACTAAACAAAATAAAACATGCTTCTCTGCCACATTCAGTGGGGTCTGTTCCAGTGCCCCAGTATTTGGTTAATTTATTGGGTTTTCACAGTTTCTGTTTGCTCAGGTTTTTCTATGGTGAAACTTATTGAGCAGATGGATTCCTAGTGGATTGATATTTAACCATCTTTTATACCAAGTACGGTTGCGGAGGATGAACGGTGGGTATCGGTGTTCTCCAACACTGTCATCTCTCTCTGGTGTTGAACAAAGATCCCCCGTGGCTGGGGAGGAATGGGGCCTTGCTGGCTGTCTATAGAACCAGTCTCCCAGCTTGATTTGGCGTTATGGTGGCCTCCTGATTAGCACCTGCAGGGCTTCCAGCCTGGGTCCCCAGGGGGTGGTGAAAAGCTCCCTTCCTCTGGTACAAATGCCAGGCTCCCTTCCCAGGCCATTGCCCCAGGCCGCCTGCCTTTCCTGCTTACACTCCTAGGACCTGGTGCTGCAGGCGGTGCATACTGAGGCTGGGAAAGGAGGTGCTGGAGACACACAGGCCGTGACCCTCAGGTTGGAGGAAATGCTGCTAAATATAGCAACCCTTTTAAAAGGGAAAACACGGTTTTTCCAGTATAATTTTCAGAGCAAAATTAAGAAGTTGGGAAACAGATTGCTCAAATATCTACACCCCTGTTTCCAAGCTGCCTCCTGGGAATACCAGTGGTTTCAAGACCATATTTTAATATTTGCCTCAGAGAAGACACTGCTTATTCCAGCAAGGCACAGATTACTTTGAGGAAGAAAAAATGAAAGGAAAAAAAAAAAACACCTTGTGGTCCCAGCTGTTGCAGCTGCGGCTGGAGGAGGCTGTGAGCTCCCGAGAGAGACTTGGTTCATATTCACGCACAGCTACTGCCCAGGTGGCATCGTGGCCACCACGAGGCGCTGGCGTCAAGGGGCTGCCCACAGCACGTGGTGGCCGAGCTCGGGGAAGCTCTGTTGGCGACAACCCACCCAAGGTGCTGGTGAGTGCACGCCGTGCCTCCTCCTGGAGGGTCGAAGGCGGAGAAGAGCAGAGCAGATCGCAGACCTGGGGTCGAAATTTCATCGTGGGAGCCAAGAGAAGTCAATCTTCTCAACTCGGGTAATTAAGCACCTTTGGGGAAAAGTTTAGGAAAATGCAGTCTTCAAGACAATGGAGCTATCCCTGGTGGGGAGATAACTGACTAGCATCAGGCGGAGTGGCAGGCAGGTGAGAGCCCAGGCACCTGGAAGCTGCGGGTGTGCAGGCCTTGCAGGGACCAGAAAGGCCTGTGATGTGACTGCGGGACCTCCGCCAGGTGACCGGCCCCCCAGCGCCCACTGCCCACCGCCAGCGCAGGCCCCGGGCTCCTGCCTCTCGCTCCTCTTGTTCCTTCTCTGTCTGTATTTGTGTCTGTCTGGCACTCCTGTTGTTTTTGCTAGACCTTTAACCCTGGCTGTAATTCCAAGGCTTAGACTTTCTTGAGTCACTGGTTCTGAATTGGGACTGGGAACTTGGATTAGGGTCCCTAGGACAGGGGTGAGCATATTCTCTAAGCCTCGCTCTGTCCCAAGGCCTGAGTGGACTCTTATCCCTGATTATGGTGGTGAATGTGATTTTTCCTCTTGCAAAACCACCTAACTCCCCCCACCCCCGATTTACCAGTTGCACTTCCAAAAAATATGGTCCGTTGGATGCCTGGCCTGTTAGCCTCTAACCTGGGGAAGCCCAGCTGACTCCTCTAAGAATTTGGCTCATGCAGTGGGTTTCTTAAGTGGCATTAGCCACACCCACCCTCATGCGATGACTCTGTTCATGTCACTTAGTGTTGAACACTTGGGGCATTTCAGAAGAAGGACTCTTCTTGATTTAGCTCCCGATCTTCATACATGTTCCCAGAATTTCTCCTCTCTCCTTCAACCAATATATGGAAGTTTCCTTTTCCAGCATCAGTGTGACAGTGAACTCCGGAGTGATTTGCATAGGAATTAATACACTCATACCTTGAGACAAAGCTGAGGGAGCTTAAAATATCACTCTCGGTACCTGCTGAATGCCACATGTATATAATTAAAAGCCAAACATTCCTCTTCTCTCCTCTTCATAGCACTCAGAGAACAAAACAGCACAGTGTAGATTCAGTTCGCTAAAGACTCCAGAGGTGGTCCTCACAATCACAGTAAGCCTTTGTTCTATCTCACTATGAAAACTTTAATACAAAATATGAAAACAACTGGATGAAATAAATAGATCTAGAGGTGGTTTCCCCAAATCGCCTGGGTCACATCCTCACATCCAGGAGGGTCCCTCTGAGATGTGCCTCTCAGTCTCCAAGGAAGGAGACCCTCAGCACATTGTGAAAGTGTTTCATTGTACGATAACCCAGAACAGACAGGCCTTGGATGAAGGACGGCAGGATGGTTCTGGAGAATCAGAACTCTGTCACATGAACACATGCCAGATTTTTAGTAAGAGCTGAAGTGCCCTTAGATTTAATTTTGCAATACAAATATAATCAAACATTATCAAAACTTTGTGCACTGTCTTCAAGTATCAAGTGCTTTGGGAATGATGGCCATTTTAGACATTGAGGTGGACTCATTCAGGATGCTCATGTGTCCTTCAGCACCCACAAAGAGCCCCTTCTGACCTAATCAGAGTTTTGTGATTCTAAGGAACTATAAAAGCCACGGGTCCACCTGACACAGTGTCTGAACCCACAATTTACCGAGTTTCGATAATGTAACCGTGATTGTTTGTATGTTGCATATTGTATGAATTAATAATAGGCCATAAGAAGAATTAATAAGACATAAATATTTCACTCAGATATCCCCCCTTACTTAATAAATAGTGAAGCTTGAATTGTTGTAAATTCTCTTAACAATAAATTACATCACCAATGTGAAATTGAGTGGCATGACTGATTCATGGCTCTGTTGATTTACAGCTTTCCCATATTGCTTGGTTGGTCCATCTGGCTATTTTTTAGATTCAAAGTTTTATCTTTGGTTTGTGTGTGATCTTTATCCTTTGAAAATCGAATATAACATTTTAATCAAAAGGAAAGGAAAAAAATCATGTGATTTCTGTACAAATAAAGGAGAGAAGAAACAAAAGCATATCCATCAACATAAAAGTCAATACTGAGATAAAATTGGAACTTCCTGGCATTCATGCATTTTAAGACAAAAAGAGAAGGCTTTTAGAAAGAAAAGATTTATGAAATAAATATACTTGAGAATAGTGAAGGCATAATGAATTTTTACCAATGAGTTGGAAAAATCTAGGATGCTAAATAAAAATATATTTTGTTAAACTATGATTAAGAAAGTTGGGAGTGACATTATTCATTTTTCTAGATCTTTCAAACACTAACCAAGTTTTATATCATTATTCATTTGCATAAGTTCAATATTAAGTTATATTCTATTTTAAATTTGTTTGTGTGTGTGTTTTGACGTTAAAATGTGGCATTGCCAAAGTTGAACTGATGTGATTCATTTAGTGGTTTGGGAAGTTTGAGAATTATAAAATACTTACTACTCTACAAATTGAATAGAAATCTTTACTCATTTGATGTCGTCTCTCCCTCTGGGTTGTAGACCATAGGGTCGTAACCATTCAGAAAAGAAGGTGTGCAGTGTCCTGTTTGAGTGTTTGCAGCTGCAAAACTTCATAAAATATTAGTCTGAAGTTTTGAATTAGTAAGATCTGTGAAGACATTTTCAAACAAATTATTTGCCTGCCCTTGGGTAATTGATTCCTAAAAACTTAGCCTTAATGTTAAGTTGCGGTATAGTCAGGGGAATGGAAAAAATGTTAACATTTACATTTCTTTATGAAAAATTCAATGTAAGTCATTTTGAAACAAAGGGTGGAATAAAGAGTTAAAATTAAGTGAGGAGACGCTTGCATAACATTTCATAAATGTCACACGTCTTCCTTCTCATCAGTGACTTTCTAATAGGCAGATTTACAGTTCTTTCCAGTTTATAGACTTCAGATGTGTCTGCTGGGGAGCTTGTTGAATTGATGGTGTGGCTCTCTGTCCTTCAGAGGAAGGTACAAGGCTGGACACGGCGCCCTTTGTGTCCATGGCCAGGGGCTGTGACCTAAGGTGCTGCTCAGGTGCTCGAAGCAGCATGGCCATCTGCTAACTGCATCATGTAATGCACACACTGGTATCTCAGGAAAGAAGAGGCAGGCAGGAAGGAGAGAGAGGAGGAATGACGTGTACGTGATTCTAGGTAGTACCCTCTTCTCCAAGGGGAAAATGTTCCGAAACCCCCAAGGGAACGCCAACCCTGCTAACCAAGATGGCTGCAGTGAGTAACGGGAGGGTAGGCAGACAGCGTGAACTCGCTGGCCAGGGGGTGGACGAGATCTCACCACGCCAATTGTAACTAATGAATTGTCTCCTAAAACTTAGGAACTGCTTATTTCTGTAAAGTTCCATTTAATATTTTTGGACTGTGGCTGACCTAGGATCCCTGAAACTACAGAAGACAAGAGCAGGCACAGGGACGACTCTGTGCTTTCTTTTCAGTGATGGTGCTTGGTCGCTGAAGCTTCGCTGGTGGGTAGAATGGCTTTCTTATGTGTTTTTCACCTAGGTGTGGAGTGCCACTCCTTGGGGATGTGAAGGGATGAATAAGAGACTTCGCAGAATTGAGGTCCTGGAGGCCAACAAATACCACCAACTGTGAAATCACAAAGGCCACTCACAATGCTTATTTAAACCACACCTCATTAAATATATTCTCCAGATGTTCTGGATCTCGTATTCTTTCTGATGGCTAAAGTAACGTTCTTCTCTTCTGTATCTGAGTCATTCCGTCAAGGGTTCAGGTGCAGATGAGACCCTTGGGAGAGCTGAGACACCTGGGGCCTTGCGGATCTGAGTGTGGGAAGGGGCCGGCAGAGCCACGTGGCTCAGGAGCTGGTTAAAGATGGAGACAGTCAGGCCCATCCAGCGCTGTGGGAATGGAACTTGCACTTAACGGGATTCCTGGTGTGTGGAAAGCACACTGCTGGTTGAGAAGCACTGGTGGCATTTCCTCCCCTCGGTCCCAGGTCCCAGGATCCATTCGCCCACTGGTAGGCATTACTGGAGAGATGCGGTGGAAAGAGCAGGCTTTCCCGTTGGTGTGCATTAGCCACGTGTTCTATTTCCAAGTCACAAGGTTGCTTGTTATTTATGTGGAACCATAAAACACAACAACTTATTTAAAACCATTTGAATACATAAGGCTGGCAACACATCCCCAGGTCGGTGCATTTATTTTCCTTCTCTTTGCATGATACCGATAACTAACCAATTATCAATCTTGTGATAACAACTTTCACAAATCCTAAACTTGGATGTAATTAACTTTTTGTATGGTTACCTTAATCATTTAGCTTTTGCCCTTGACAGAGTAGGAAGTTCTGCCTGTTTGTCACACAACACATGGAATCAGAACCTACCCCACCCTCTGGGTCAGCTTGACTCTTGGCAGTAAGTCCCAGTTTCTGCCCATGTCAGGCAGCTATTCCTACAATCATGAAGGTGTCTGCTGCCATGGGCAAGACCTCACCAAGAAGAGCAGTTCCATAGTGGACTTCCAAGCATGGCGCTGCAGAGGAAGCCACGTGGAGGTGGAGGAAGGATGTCTTCTGCGTGCAAGGCCACCCCACATTCCTGCTGATATGTGTCTTGAAACAAGGGCTGAACTGAATTGTGGGAACAAAAATTCAAAGTTGAAGGATCAACTTGGGCTAAATAAAATGACCAAGTATTTACAACAGTTCTTCCTCTGTCCTCAAAAACAAAAAACGCCCCACCACCACCAACAAAAACCCCCAAACAACAACAACAACAACAACAACAGACACTAAGGGAGTTATGCTGTGTTCTTCATGCCAATTATCTTTTAGAATTGCCAAGTTTTTATTCTCTGAGATAGTTTAGACTTTTCTAAATTAAATAAAAAAGGCCACCCAATTAAAAAATGCAAACTATTTGTGTATTTTCTTTCTCTTTGCTAAATTCAATCAATGCAGGACCAAAATAATTGGTTGGTAATTTCTTGGGAAGTGGAGAAAGAATGAGTAATTGGGCACTGATATTTTTTCTGTTGCTCAGAGGTGGCCCTTTAAGAAGCCGATGGTAAGAGCAGGGGAGGAAGGAAAGTGTTTAATTGTCTTGTTATTTTCTTCTTAGTATCGAGCACATGGCTGGCATTCAACAGTTGCTTATTAGCAGGATCACACTCTTGGCTTAAGGCCTGCGGTTGCTAAACCGCCCTGGAAGCCTCCGCCAGGAGGCGGTGCAGCTCCAGCCTCACCTGAGGTCGCTGTGTCCTGGGTCCCTGCCCTTGGACGTGCTTTAGGAAGGGGGCAGCTCTGTGAGTCCTGCAAACCTCATTTTGGTTCTATAAAAGGGGTTTTGAGGGCTGTGGCTGTGGCTCAGTGGCAGAGCGCTTGCCTAGCATGTGTGAGGCACTGGGTTCGATTCTCAGCACCACATATAAATAAATGTATAAATAAATGAATAAAATAAAGGTCTATCAACATCTAAAAATATTTTTTAAAAAGGGGGGTTTTGAACTACATCAAGGGGTTATTTTAAGAATTAATTTAAAAATCATGTATGCAGTACTTACGCTTAGCCTGCCTGGGGTCAGGAAGACTCGGGGGGTGGCAGCCCTCTGAGGGCTGGAGGCCTGTGGGGTCAGAGCCCACTCCGTCTCCCCTCCCAGAGCTTCAGGCCGCTGGCCGCTGGAGGAGAAAGGCAGGGACGGGGCGCCTGACCCTGACCCTGACCGTAACCCTAACCCTAACCCGCCCCACGCACCCCGGGTCTTGCTGTGGGCCGCGATCCCTGCCCGGGGACACGGTGTGGACCGCCAACGGTCGTCCGCAGCCTGGAGCGCGACCTGCACCACGCACGGCAGGGCGGACATGGCTCTTGGCAGCGAACTCCAGCCCCTGGCGTAGCCCAGGTGAAGAGTGCACAGCGGCTTCTCGAGGTTCCTGGTTGTTCAAAAATATCAAAGGTGGTCAACGCCTGAGCTGCAAAACTCAGTTCCACTTTCTGGGAGGTTAAAGAAAACGACCCCGGCAAATTTTGCAACCCTTTGGTTTTCTCCATTGGCTAAAAGGGAGAGTCATTTCTAAGAATAATTGCATGGACTCTTCTTTAAAGAGCGAAGATTTGAGGGAGGAGGCGGGAGGAGGGGAAGATGTTTCTGCTGCTGGAAGAGGGAGGGGCCCTGGCCGCAGACCTCAGCGGGAGGGGAGCCCACCACCCAGGCTGACACTGTCCCCAGGTGCAGGGTCCGGCTCTCTTCCCTGCTGGGGCGTTGGCCCTGTGAGGTACCCCGATGTGTAGTTTCCATCTCAGAGATTATGTCTGCCACAATCAGAACGGCCTTTGGTAAATCACCCACTCATGGAACCCTTCTGGATCTGAAGACGCTCTTGGCGCTGTTCTTGTTAGCTGCTCGAGTGTGTGTCTCTGTGCGTGCGTGCGTGTGCGTGCGCGCGCATATGGGGGGGGGGCATAAACCGACTGACAGCGCTGTCAGCACGTGCGTGCTGGTGCATGCTTTGTCCTCTCGTGTGCCCTGCGGGCCGCCTGGTATCGTCTTAGTGTGATCACGTGATGACCGTGGTCGGTCCTGCGCTGTCTGTCTCCTCTTACTATTTCAGGACGGAAGTTTTGGAGACTAACGCTGCCCTGGGCACCGTGTTGATTTACATTATCCATTTGCATGGCTGCTGTCTCACTGCGTGACCCACAGTGACCCTGGTGAAATATTGCTGCATTGACCACCACCGTGCACGGAGCCTGGTAGTGCCAGAGTGAAACGTTGGGGGACCGCCACCTTGTCTGTTTGATGGCTGCTGTCTCCAGCAGCTTGGCTGAGACCCGCATGGCGGGAGCGGGGGCTTCCCTGTGCTGCCATATGTCCTCTTAAAGAGGAGACACTGTGAAAAAGTTTTCCTTTTTTGGCCCGCGTGCGATGGATAGTGTGTGCGTGTGAGTGCGTGTGAATTTATAGTGACTCGGTTGCCACATTTTATTTTCATGACAGTACTTACATGCGGTGTGCTCCCGTCTCCTGCAGGAGCTGCTGGCTTTAGGACTTTACCGCCAGCTCATAAAACAGGGAAACTCTCCCGCTAAACTGAAAGCTTCAAGAGGCAGTTTGCAGAGATAAGTTTATTTTAAAAGAAAGTCTACCAGGGAGATTGATTTGGTGGTCTTAAATGCTGCCCTGCAAGCCTTCCGTGCTGTGTTTTCACCCCTGCACATCTGAAGCCACTTTATAGGGAACTAGAGAATCCTGTGGACAGCGGTGCTTGTCCTGGTAATAAAGATGCACTGTGGTGGAGGCAGCCCGGGGCAAGGTGTTGGCTAGTAAGGCCCGTCTGCATCGCCCCCTGCCTGTGGGCATACACACGCACTCTGGCATCAGAGTCCAGTCCTGGTCCCGGGCTCCTCCCTGCCCTCTGCATCCCTCACAGTGCATGCTGTCTCTCCTGTCCCCCAGGGTGCCATCCTCTCCAGATGTGTTTGGGTAATGGGCCAGTTAGTCCAACAAGGCAATTCAGAAGAGTATGCATGACAGATAAAACCTTAATGTGCTACAATTCAAGCACATCATGTGCCTCAGCCAGTGTCCCCAGACCTGTGTGTGGATCTAGAAAAAATACACTACTACTCAGGTTTTTATTTATTTTATGTAATTAATTAATTTATTATTCTTTTGAGATGGGTCTAGCTGTGTTGCCAAGGCTGATCTCCCACTCATGGCCTCCCAGGTGTCAGGGACTCTGGGTGCACACCACCGCTTCCACGTTGTGAATCACACCAGTGCCCTCCATGTGTAGTGTGGGTGACCCACTACCTGACTTGTGTCTATGATTCCTCCTTCTGCCCAGGGTGAACACTGTCATCCTAGGACAGCGACGAAACTCCACAATGTGCAAAATATCACACAGGGATCTGTGAATTCTAGGAGAGGAGAGGAACGGTCCTTCCCTCCGGAGCTGACATCCAGGGTCGTTTTGTGTTGCTGCTGTTATTGGCTGATTGTGCAAATGTGTGTGTGCCCACATGCGTGTGTGAAGGCTTGAATGTGCTCTATTTAGTCCCATAGATATGGAGCCTCTCTCCAATGCGGTTGGCAAATTACACACTCCATATGGGTTCAATAAAAACCTATAATAGTGTAAAGAATACTCAGTCACCGTGGGACTTAAATAGCTGTGGGCTCCTTGCACAACCATGAGACACATGACACCTGCAGGAAGGACTCATGGTCTTTGACACATGAAGGGCTGGAATACGCTGAGGACTAACTCATGAAGTGATGCAGAAGAGATTCTGGGCCGTGATGACCAAAACCTAACTCCCAGCTCATTTCCCCACTGATCTGTTAGCCAGAGGTAGTGATGCTTTGGTCTTCCTATTGCTGTGACGTGCTGCCTCCATGCCTAGATGTTGGCTCGTCACCTGGAGCACCTGCAGATGAGCGACCTCCATTGAACTGCTCCTCAGCTCTCTTTGGCCACCATGTTAGTTTCACAGGAGAGCCTGGGCCCTGGAAGAGAGACCACCACAGACCTGCCGTGGGCCCCCCTGAAGGGGCTGCAGACCTCTGCTGTCCCTGGAGACGGGCAGCACCTGACAGCTGGCTCCTCTCCTCACACAGCTTGTTTACACAGTGAGCGGGTTCCCAACACAAGGCAAGGCCATCAGAAGCGAGGACAGCCTCACAAACGTCTGATAATAATAGCTGTCATGTCACTGCCAGAAATCCATGAGCAAGAATAAATGACAGTAGCGGGAGGGGGTGGGGGACTCCCCTTCCATCCCAGTTTCTTCCTCTCCCTAGTCACACTGCTGCTGTCTGGGGTTGGACTTGAGTTAGAGCAGCCCTGGTGCATGTATCGGCTGGAAAGTAGGCGCAACCCTTTGCTTTGGACATTCGGGATCCGCTTTCCTGGGGAGGGAACACATATGTGGATTGTAGGACGTGGGGAGGGGAGATGGGGAAGGAGGTCTGGTATTTACCTCACAAATAGTTATTCAAAGACCATAAAAGAAACCCACTGTTTGCTGTGGCTAAATGACAGTGTTTATTATGTGCTCACAAAAGGGTAGAAAAAGCTACTGTTGATTATTTTGACATTACATTGCTTGCAATACATGAGGGATTAATTATGACACTGCACCCTTCATTCTGCCACCTGAATTAGCAAGCTTTGCAGGAGGGTCCGCTGGGCAGCAAGTTGGCCACACGGGAGGGTGTGCGCTCTGCACCAGGAGGGTTGGAGGGCAGGCCCCCTGGTTCAGACCCAGCAAAGCACGCAGCTGGTCTCCTCGGGAGATCTCTCCTGTACGGCAGCTCTTCTTAATTCCTGCTTGACTTGATGCTGAACTGGTTGGTTCCCCTGGGAGGGCTCACCTCGTGCTCTTGCAGGCAGGCAAGAACCCTCTGCAGTGCCAGTGTCCTCTCCATCCTCCCTGGTCCCAGGCAGACAGTGCCAGTAGGAGGGGTCTGCACCACTGGGGTGCACACCTGGGTGGCTGCCGGGTCAGGCAGAGCCCGGAGCACAGCAGCGAAGTAGCACCAAACCTTGCCACTTAGGACAACCTTTGCCTTCATCTCGATGCTTCCACAGTGGGGTTTTTTAGTCCACGAGCACTGAGACAGAATGTCTTATTTGGACACTGTGTGCAAATCTGCAGACTATCCATCCTTCCCAGCTTGAATGTAGAGTATCCCAAAGATTTGGGACCTGTCTAGCATAAAGGGACCCCAAAGTCATCCCAGGGGAGAGAACCACCACACAGAATGGGTGAATGGTGCTGCACCCCTTTCCCTGCCTGAGCTGGCGTCTCCTGAGGGCACAGGAATGGATCCCCAGACAGCTGCGGGGAGGGATGTTCCAGCTGGACAAGGTCAGTGGGGAGGGAGGACGGTCCAGGGGCTCCTGGGCTGCCTTTGCACCTGGGGGCACCTGTGCTCCGGATCTGTGACTCTCCTGTACCGAGTCCTGGTGATGTACCTCTACTTCATCAAGAGAACTACTGAGAACAGAAATCTCCGCACTGCTCAGCCGCGAAGGATGGACGCGAGCAGGGCCCGGCTTGCCCCTGGCCTGGAGTCTCTCTCCACTGCTTTCAGAGCCCGTGTGTTTGGGAAGTGCTTTCCACTCATTCCCAGGGCTTTCTCCAGGCACACTCCACTGTCCTGAGGTGGCCTCCAGGTGGCAATTAGACACCTGGGCCAGCTGATTTGCAAGACTATTGACAGGCACAAAGAGGGGTTTGGGACCAGGTCCTCAGTCCTGGACCTGAAGGCATTGTGTCCCCTGGAGCCCAGGGCCTGTCTTCGAGAGGTTCAGGATGAGGTACTGGGGACCTGAAGTGGCTCCATCCCTCGGCCTCTGCTCCCTGGCCTGCAGACCGTGAGCCTCCCCTCTTGTGGAGGCTTGGCAACTCTGGCCTCAGAAGCTGGGGAGTGAGAGGCAGACAGTGAGGAGATTCCTGAGGAGACCCTGGCTCAGGGTAGAGGCTCTGGCTCCAAGGTCGGAGAGGTCGTAGGACTCATGAGCATGAAGACCCTTTCTAAGGAAGAATCGGGCTTCAGGGTGATCTGGGTGGGGGCAGTGCACTGTGCTCCTTTCTCTCACGGGAACTTTAAATCTGTGGAAATGTTCTGCTGTAAATGTAATTTACAGAAAAATGATACTTTATTTACAAACTCTATGACTCTGAGAGAAATACCAGGTATCTCGCCCTGGGATCCCCAAAACTGTGATCCTTGGGGGAATATCCCCGTCCCATTTCTGTTCATCTGTCCTATATCTATACCTAATATAAAAGAAAAATCCAATAGCACTGAAGTTAAATAATACATTTTTTTCCCTCCTAGAACCAATAAATCTGTTTAAAGATGCATTACTACTTTTCTTGAGGGATAATTTAGACTATGTATCAAAAAAGGAAAATCAATAGTTTTTTCTATTACAAATAATTGCCTGTTTGACTCTTTTCCACTTTTTCTTTTTTATTTATTTTGGCTTTGACATATTTCTCCTGGAGAATGTTTCATGCTTTCTGTGTGAACCAGGAAGAGCTTCTGGGGACAGGGCTTTCAGTGTGTGGGTCTTTGTGCTCTCCTGGATGTGGGAAGATGCCCACATGCTGCGTCAGGAGACACAGGAGCAGGCCAGGCTCACAGGGACCGTGCCCACCAGTGTGTGGGGCTGTGGTTCAGGAACCCAGCCCCTGGGAGAAGCAGAGAATGTTGCCCATCCCCGGGTGGATGCCAGGGTGCAAGGCTGGAGGAGGAACTGGTGACTCCATGATGGTGGCTACCATTTGCCTCTTGTCTCCAGGTTTGAACCCGTTGATTATAGAACTGCTCTGTGTGCATGGTGGCCTGGCCCCCTCAGTTCAAGGCCCCTCTGCAAAGAGCTCTGCTGTGATCAGATGGTTTTCCAAGGGTTCTCTATCCAGGGGAGATCTAGTCTGAAATGCTAACAGGGGTTTTTATTTTCTGAATTTTTGAATTAATTATTTGAGGATTATTACCCTTGCTGTATTATGTAGACTGATTAGAGCAACTTTAGATACTTAACCACTCAGCAACAACCAAGATTCCCTAGAAAATGGAGCAAGAAAACTGCTCTGCTCAGCTTGGGGTGGAGCTGGAACCCAGCCGCTCTCTCTGCAGGGAGGGAAGGCTTTATAGACATGGAGCTGAGCCTCCCCAGGGGAGTGTCCTTGGTCAGGAGGAAGGCAGGGGTGGGAAGGGAGGTCTGGGGGGAAGCGAGGCCTGGGAGCGCACAGCACATGCTCAGCCAGGCGCAGGAGCATGCTCAGGGAGCTGGGTGGTTCAGGGTTGTGGCATGGGCTGTTGATTGGCAAATGTCCTCTTCCCTGCAATGGAAGCCTGTCCATCCCTGCTCCACTGGTGCTGGGTTTGGCCATGTGACTTGCCACCACCAGGGGAATCTTCCCAGCTGTGAAGTGAATGGAGGCCTTCAATGTGCTTCCTCTGCTTGGCTTAGCTTCTCAGTAGGGAAAGAATAGATGGCAAGCAGTGACCACTCCCTCACCTGGGCTGAGGAACAGGCACAGGTGGAGTGCATCAAAGCCCAGACTGCAGCTGAGAGTTTGGTTACCAGCCTAGCCTCTCGCCCAGTGGAGCCAGACTAAACCTGCAAACCCATCAACCTGGGAATGGTTGTTATGTGGCATTATGAAGCAGTGGTGACTGTTACACTCAGCAAGGCTGAAACACAGGGTGGAGCTGGTGAGGTATGTGCTGGAGGTGTGGCAGGCCAGCTCATGGGAGACCTAGAATTATATGAAAGAGTGTGACTTAACTCTTTAGTAAAGGAGAGCACTGACCCATTTGGGGCACAAGTAATGATGAAGAGGACCATGGCAGCCTTGTGGATGTGTGGCCAGGATCAGTGTGACGAATGATAGTAGCCGACCTCTGTGAACACTGACGCCGTGTCAGAAAGCACACTGAGCGCTTATCTAATCTGCAGAAGGACCATGTGAAGTGGTGTCCACACCACCTCTGCTGCGCAGATGAGGTAATCGAGGCTCGGAGGGGGCGTCTGTTCACTAACTGCCCTGAGCTATAAATGGCTGAACCAATCTGCTTGTATAAAGTTAGCAGCTGGCTAATTTCTGTTACTAATATCAAAGAATGTCCAGTAGCTTTGGAGCGAAACAGTACATCTTTAGGGCCTGAGGTCAGGCTGTGAGGGCTTGGAGCCAGGGTCTAGTTGGAGACACGAAGAAGGAAGACTCGCAGGAGCTGCCCAGACTGGCATGGGAGTAAGGGAGACTGCCATGTCCAGGGGTCTCCAGAGCTCTCAGGCTAGGTGAGGGGGAGACAGAGGCTTGCAGAATGGGGGCCTCTGGAAGGGGAACAGGGCCTGTTGAAGTGCCTGGGCACCTGTGGAAGATGCATAGTGAACAGGCGGAGTCAGGGACTGGAGGCTGAGCAGGGGCAGAACTGAAGATGGAGCTTTGCAGCTGGGCCGGTGCTGGGCGCAGGGTTCCAGGAGAGGGGGAAAGACCAGACTGGACAAGCAGCAGGAGAGGCCTGGGCAGAGAGAGGGGCAGAAGAACAGGGGCTGAGCTGGTGAAGGCCCCGGGGCTGAGCAGCCTTCACTACGAGAGGGTAAGAGCAGTGGACAGCAAAGCCCCTTGCTCTGGGCAGTCGGGGCCACAGTGGGCTCAGTGGGACAGTGTCAGCCCTTTGTAGGAAGAGAAGATGAAGGGAGAGCATGGAAAGCTGATGGGGAAAGAAGAGAAGGCAGCAGAATGAAGAGAAAGAGTGACAGGTTTGATCCTATACAAACTGAAAAATCAGTCCCATAAATAAGAAATGGAAAAACAAATGACAAACTGGAAAAGATAGTCCCAGCAATGGACCTGGAAAACTATGAATATTATCAATGCATGAAAGTTGTTTTTTTTTTTTTTAATGAGCAAATAAGAGGAAGACAACCAGTTTAAAAGAAAGCTGAGAAGGCGGGAGAGGCGCGTTGTTTTAGGGAAGGAGGAGGGCCAGTGGCAACTGAAAGTACGAGAGCATATTTGGCCTCATATTAAGTGCCACAGAGCCCACTTAGCCAACTGGCTGTGTTTTGCAAGGATGTGGTGAACCGGGGTCCTCACCCTGCTCTTCACTCTATGCACAGGTTCAATCATCTTTTGAAAGAATTCAGCAAGATACCGCGAGATTCTGAAAATGATGTGTGTTCATTAGAGCAGGGGTCCTGTGGCATTGACCTCAAGAAGCACGCCAGGTGCACACTGTGGCTAGCCGTCCAGGGAACAGCACACCATCACGCAGGGCACGGAAATCTGAAGCCCGGCTCACACAATGGTGGGGACACAGCCAAGCAAATCTTGGCATGTAAATAAAACAGGATACCAAGAAGCCATTAAGAATAATGTTTTGACACAGAAATAAGTTTGTGATTTCAAATTAAGTAAAAACAACAGAATACAAAAGTATGGATCTAATTTCGCTTTTAAAAAGTGTGGACATGAAAGAGAAGTACACACAGAACTGACAATCGCCAAATCGCTCGTCACCTCAAAGGTGCATGATTACCAGTGATGCTCTGCCTTCCGGGTCTTTCTGTGTGTTCCAGATCTGCGACAGTCAGTGTGCATGATTTGCATTTAGAAGAAGTAAAACAACACATGGTCTTATTTTCAGAAAGAAACGACCATGAGTAGTTGGTGGGAAGAACAGCTTCCAAGGACAGGCCTCTGGGGAAGGGCTGGGATGGAGCTGGTGTCAGGAAGGAGACTGTGGAGCAGCATTCCAGATGGACACAGGGTGTGGGGTCACCCACACAGAGGAGGGCTGCTCTGAGCAAGGGTGGCCGACCCGAGGGCAGGAAACAGTGTGGAGATGCAAACGTGGCATCGGAAGGGCGGGGAGGCACGGTGGCCAGAAGGTTTGGGGCGATGGACTGACCTTAGAGAAGTGGCCACCACATAGGGAAAGGAAGCAGAACTGGGACCAGTGAGGCTGCTGCACCAATCGCAGTGTCACCACAGACCCAGGAGCCCTGGTGGCAATGAAGAAGCGTGAGGAGGCCAGGCTGAGGTCTCTCATCAGAGCAGGCAGAGGTCGTGGTCAGACCCAGGAGTCCTGGCACTTGCTGCCGCCAGAGGAAGTCGGCTGCAGCCCAGCAGCTCTGTGGGCAGATGGCCCCAGATCAACCTTGGTAATTCTGGGGGTGTTCCCGGGAACACAGAACTTCCAGCAACTCGGGAAGATCTGACTGTGCTCCAGCCTTCTTCCCGTGGGTTGCGCTGCACAGGTCTCCCACACTGCAAGCACCAGGGACGTGCACAAAGCCAGTGCCAGCACTCCTGGGGACACCGAGCCTGTCAGTCGACTCATTTCACAGCAACCATTGCTGCTTTGTAAGGACCACAAATTCAGATGCCATCCAGGGCCTGACAGCTGTAGACAGGAGTAACAGGGCTCCTGGGGTGAACAAGAGGGACAAGCAGGGCCGAGGTCCCCTGGAGAGTGACCGATGCTCCCGATGGTTTATGTAGAGAGCTTCCCATGAGCCGCATACATTCTAGGTGGTTAGAATAGAAACCAAGCAAGAAAGAAGAGATGTCGCTGTCCCTGAGTCTACCTCCAGTTGGAGGAGAGACAGACTGACAGACAACCAAGCAGAGATGGAAGCCAGGAAATGCCAGTAAGACCTGTAGCTGGAGAGAGCGCCTGGAGTCCGGCAGTCCGTGACAGGGAGAGGTGAGTGGTGAGAAGGACCGGCCACAGGACGGCCACAGGCAGTTCCGGGAGAGTGAGCAGCAGGAACAAAGGCCCAGTGGCAGGAAGGGTCCACGTCCTGGAGTCTGAGCAGCAGCACATCGGTGCAAGGACGAGGTGCAGCTGCTGAGCAGACCACCACCGGCAGCGGGCTCTATTCTGAGTGCAGGGGAGCCATGGGGGTTGACCAGGGAGGCAGCAGGGTCTAACCTGAGCTCCGCAGGGTCACGGCTCCACCCATCATGATGCAGAGGGCCTCCAGGGCCACCACTGGCCTCTCTCCAGCCCCCGGGGGGCTGGCAATGAGCAGGAACACAGGGACCTGCATTCTGAGCTGTGGATTCCTCATTCCCCTTGGGGTGTGCAACAGGCCAGTTTCCTCCACACGCTCACTTACACGAGCATCCACGTAGAAGATGACTGGTGAGACCTTCTATGTCCCCTGAAAAAAGGAGTGGGTTTCTTTTAGTACTTAGAGATCACACTTACATGTTCCAGCAGACAAGTGGGGGAACTTGTGAAAGTTCCCTGCTTTGAGGATGAAACTGAAGCGTGGGACAGCTGGGGTCCCCAAGGCGTGGAGATGTGTTCTGGGCCCTGTCATGGGATGAAGGCTCAGCTCCCCAGAATCATTGCATGTCCATCACAGATGGGAGGACAATGCAGATACTTATTTTCAAGGTCTACGGTAAAGTTCTTCTGGAGATGGAGGATGCTACCATCTGCCCAAACATCTAGTACTGTGTATAGACCTCTTGGGAATGTATGTTCTACAGGAAAGATGAATCTGATCTCACAACCTGCCACAACACCTAATATCTGTCACGTATCAAAAGGAACACAATTACTATGTACGTCTTGGCATTGGCAATTGTCTTTTCTCTCTGGAAATGGTTTTTAATTGAAAGCATTTCAAGGTTTGAGAACAAATGTGCCAGTTATTTTGTTAGATACGTTGTCAATGTGTTAGTTACTTGGGAATAAAATAGCTGCTTCTTCAAAGGACAAAACAATCCATTAGGCAGATGAGACGACTGCATTTGGCAGAAGGATGACCTGGGGCTGCAGTTGCTGCAGCGTAGACTGAGAAAAGACAGCACAGTCTGTAGGAGATGTGAGCATGCGGATTCTCCAGCCGGATGGACTTCCGTCACAATTTCAAGAACAAAATCACGTAGAGGGAAATCTACATTGGTGCACTTTTCTTTTCATATTCTTGAAGTCACACAGTGCTAGAAATCTTGAAAGGAATACTGATAAGACAAATTACACTATTGGGCATTGACTTCCTGTGCAAGAACTTGTCTTCCTGATAAAGATTTCACTTGGAGTTTGATCAGTTTGTCCTGATAACACAGCATTACCTAGCTCACAGTGAGGGAGTTCAGTTCTTACCCTGATTCCAACATTTTCTTTCAACCAGATCAAAACGGTGCTTTTCTTTGAAAATTGTAAATGACTCAAATTGTAAAATTAGGAAATCATTGAAGGATCATTTTTTTTTTCCTATCAGAAGACAATATTGGGAACACAGAGGCACTATCTCTAAGTTAGATGCCTGGTTTAATTCCGCAAGACAAAGTGAGCTCACAATTTCAGCTGCTTTTGTGCCATTGAGGGTTCACTTGGAATCACTGAGCTCTGCTCTCCATCGCAGATGAACAGTCTGCCCCCTTCCTACGGGCCCGCAGGGATGTTTGGGTTCATGATATCCACGCCTCTGCTCCATGGAGGCCTTCAAGCCCATGTTGAAAGGGAGCAGAGGCCAGGGTGGGCAGAGTTGGAGTGGTGGCGGCCACGGTCCTGGGCACAGGTTGGGGGACTGGGTGTGACCTGATGACTCTGGAGCTGGACGGAAAACACAGGCCCTGCCAGGAGAGGAAGAGGAGGTGTGGAGGACAGTCTTCCTGTCCCCTGTGCGCCCAGGTCTACCTCTTCTTTTGATCAAGTACTTTTCAATCTTAATAACAAAAATACTTTCAGAGGAATAATTTTAGGATCTCTATCCAAATAAAATGATCAAGACTCTGGAACGTTTCTGTGAGGTTTGGCCAGCTGGAGACTTGCTGCTGGACAGCTGGTGGAGACACTGGTCTGCCCAACTTTAGTAGTAACTCCGCCAAGCTGCTTGCTTTCCACAACTCTCAATTTTCCCACCTATAAAGGGGAAATGATAAAACCTACTCATCAAGGAGTCTCGGAGATTAAATGAAAGAGTACATAATGTATCAGATACGAGCAGGATTATTTCTGGAATGTAACAAAAATAATTCAGAAGTACAGTTAGAGGAAAATTAACAGATAATCCTATTATTTGCAAAATTCCCATAAGTAAAGAATTAACATCACAGTAGAAACATTTTTTGATAAAGAAGCCCTGAAAGTTGGGAAGGTTAAATGAAGATCTAAATTTGATAAAGGATGCATTGTTAAGGAAGAGAAAAGAGATGTTATCTAACAAATAGTGTTGAAAAAAATCAGCTACTCAGGGGAAACAAGTACAGTTACATTCTCTGTTCCTCATAAACCGAGTTCCAAAAATCCTGGTAAATTTAAAGATTAAAATAAAATAGAAGACCATAAAAATGTAAGAAAATGTGTTACCTAAATGGTTCCAAGGACAAAAAAAAATGACTAATAAGTTCGAATGCATAGAAGCTAAAATATTTTGTATGTCAGAAATCACAAAGAAAGCTAAATGGTAGGCGGTGAATGAAGAAGCTATCTGCAACAAACTTGAAAGGAAGCTCTTAATATTCTCAGTATGTAGGAACCAATCCACAGGAAAAGCACTCCCAATTTTGTTTTTAAGTGGGACATAGGAAGATATTTTATTGAGGAAGAAAAGGGAAATTCACTAGTCTGTGAAAAATCCATCGCTTTAGTATGCAAAACTGGGAATTACAACAGAATGCCACTTAAAGAGCATCGAGTTGGCAAAGAGAAGACAGACAAGCTCCTGGATGCAGATGGGGGTCAGGTTGGGTGGCGATGGAAAGCCATTCCTGGGAATGGTGCTGGCGGTGGTCACTGGAGCCCAGCGCAGTTCCACCTGTGGATCCGGGAATCACTGGGGCTCATCAGTCACTGGTCAGGGTGACGCTTATTCCTATCTGCCAACACATCACCTCCAGGCCCAGGCCCAGCACCTGCTGGCAGCAATTACTTCTTAAAGATGCAGAAAACCTTCACAAAACCAAAGAAAAGCCACAATTACAGTTACCATGGAGACCACAAGGCTTGGCTTTCTCCTGTGCTGCACCGCCACTTGTGGGGCCCTGCCTGCCTGATGCAGCGGCCACCAGACGATGCTGCTGTCCACACCAGGTGTACCGTCTCCTACCCCTGCTACCAGCTCTGACCCTGAGGGTACAGTGCCATTTTTCTCAGGAGGCAACTCCATGCTTTCAGCACCTGCCCGGGCTGCCCCTGTCCTGTCCTGACATTCCATCTGAAAACAGCTTCCTCTTTAACCACAGCCCTTCTCTGCAGGGCCAAGGCAAGCACAAGAGGCCAGGCAGTTAGCAGGATCCAGCCCTTCCCAGCCCTGCCTACCTGTTCCCAGGAATGCCACAGGAGAAAGCCTGAATCGTGGCACATCCATCCTCAAGGACCCTGCCACACACCCTGCAGGCTCACCCACCTGGGTCTGAATTTCAGCAAGGCTCAGGCTGTGACCTCTGCCATTTTGGGTCTGGATGTGGTTACAAGGTCAAGGTTGCCTGGTAAACAACTAGCCAGCAATACAGGCGTGCTTATACCGGTGACATACCCGTGTACCTGGGCTGACAATCCTGAATCCTCTTCTCCCTGCCCCCTCTGCACCCTCTTGACTTCCTGCCGGAGTTCTAGGGCCAGGCACACAATTAATGCTTTAAAGATACTTGCTGAGCAAATTAATGAGTATATGGAATAGACAGAATATTGTACATTGGGAGAGTTTTCAAATAATGTTTCATGCTCGGCAATGCTCAAAATACACAAAGTTTTAAAAGTAGATTAAAAATGACCTCATGTATGAATCTAATTTCTTGAAGGAAACAAAAATCAGTGTATACAGGAAGAACTGGAAGAAAATGCACCAAAATCCTACAAGTAATTATGTGATTAGATGAAACTGCATGTAGTGTTTTAAATTTATTCTTCACAATTATGTATAGTTTTCAAACCGTAAGCATGGGTTATGTTTAGTCATATAAAAGCGAGTGTGTGTGTGTGTGTGTGTGTGTGTGTGATGTGCACACACACATGTGTACTTCTCTCCATCTAAAGCACATGTCTTTACAATCAGCAGAGTTTAGGAGATGTCCCTAGGTCACAGGTAAAGATTAGGACATTCTGCAGATGCGGTCACTCTGCTTCCTTTCTTCTGTGGGAAGCTGCCTTCTCTCTGGAACTGCCCACTCTGCTCTCCCTTCTTATTACCCCGTGTCCCTCAGATTGCAATCTGACAGGACCTGCAGCCTTGCCCTGCTCTGGCTGGCCGGGTGACCTGACATCTCTGGTCCTCACGGGTCCCTCCCTGGCAAGCCTGTTAGTTTCTCTCTGCTCCATAGGCTGGGAGATCCCAAAAGGTTGGGCGCCGAAGTGCTATGGACTGGGTGCTTCCCTGAGGGACATGTCCTGCCTCACAACTCTGCAGGCAGAGGTCAAAGGTCCAGGGGTCAGCGTGGTTATCCCCAAGGCTGGGGGATGGCTGCCCCTCGCTGGCCTCCACCTGACTGTCCCTCTAGGAGTCTGGGCCCTAGCTGTCTCTTCTTATAAGGACGCCAGTCATGTTGGATTAAGGTCTACCCTAGTGACCTGAATTACTTCTTTTAAAACACCCATCTCCAAATGCACTCACATTTTGAGGTCCAGGGGGCTGGGGCTCCAACATACTAATTTTAGGAGACTTGATTTGGCCCATAACATTGGCCATTAATCTTTTTTTTCCCTTTTTTATTTATTCCTATTCTTTCTCTGTTCCTTTCTGGACTTGGATGAAAAATCCCTTCTTGGCGAGTGGAACCTTCCATCCCACACCCCGTGCCCAGCCTTAACCGTGCAGCTTCTTGTTCCGCCTTCTCCCCAGCTCTGAATCCTGTCTCTCCTCTCACCACCCCAGGTGAGTTCCCTTCATTCCTTTATCTTGGCCAGAGTTACCAGCTTCTATTTCCCCTCTGCCTCTGGCACTCAACACTGGCCCATCTGTGCCAGATGTACTTCCTACTGGACTCACCAGACACTTCCTGGGCACCCACTATGTGTCAGGGAGGCCTTGGCAGGCTCAGGAGAGGACCTCAATGCCACCCTCCAGAATTTCCTGAGTGTCTAGACCCCCAGCCAAGCACGGGTAAGCATCTGCTGAGCGGACAGCACTTTGTGGCCCTCTCAGGACTCCTGTCTGAGAACACTCTTCCAACGTGCAGCTTATGCAGCTCAGGCCCGCAAAGGACGCTCATGTGATTGTCACCTGCTGGAGAACACAGTCTCTTCTCAGCAATGGAGAAACTGAACTGGAGCACCCAATGGATCCACCCAAGGTTGCATAGAAGGCCCCCCTCTCCCACCTGGTTTGGGGTTTTCACAGAACATCTGATTATTCTCATCTTATGTATGAATGTTTTGGGATATTAGATGCTGGCACCACTGCCAATTTAGCAATGGTGGGGCAAGAGGGCAGGGTATGGGTATTTGTTCTCCTTCCTTTGAAATAAAATATCATACATCAGGAATCCTGCATGAGAAGACTAGAGGCAGTAGAGATAAACCCAGGCGACTGGGATCTGTCAGTCACAGCTAAGTCCAGAGATTCCCCACCATTCTGCTGAAAGCCTTGATTCCTGGTGGACTGTGCTGAGCCCCAAGAAGAGAGTACCTATCCGATGTGCCGTCAGCCCATGTGCATGACCCAGGCTCATTAGGCAAGACGATCCCTCCTGATGGGAGCAGTGCTATCCTGTTGGAGGTGCTGCATCTGGAACCACACATTTCAGCACATCTGGAGAGTGGAGAAAAAACAACCCAGAAGCAAAGCATTGGTAAATGTCAGCTGTTTATTGACTTTCCTTTTCAGAAGCAAAATACTAAGCACAGCAACTGGAGTTCAAGTCTGAAGCCCACCTCTGGCAGCCAGGGGGTGGCAGGGAAGTGGCCTGCTCTGGGAACGCGCATCGCTGGGTGGGCGGGCATTCCTGAGTGCCTTCTGCCCCAGCCAGCAGCCCTTGCTGCCGAGCCTGCTGTAATGAACTCACTGCTATTGTTGCACTAAACACCAACAGTACGGGTTATTTTAATGGACATATTGCTTTAAACTGAGCGTTCACCATCTGTTCAGTCCTAATTTTGAATGCAAAAAGAACATATTTCACAATTACATCTGTAAGTAATGATATAAGTAATTTAAATGCATGTATATGTTCACACAATGCAGTAGACAGCTGGGATTTTTCCCTCTACTCTTATGTTTCAGGCACAAATCAAGGGAAAATATTCACTGACTCCTTATATAGTGCATTTTCCCATTTATGTGAAGTTGTTTTTGTAGGAAACAAGGTTTTCTGCCCTGACCGTACCTAGGAGTTCAAGGCACGCTCAATAAACTAGATCACAAAGTCATTGTTACAATGCTCGCCTTGTCTCGGTCCAAATCCCCCCTGGCTTGAATGACAGCTTGGCAGATGCAAGGCATTAGATCCATCAGTTTCAATAGATGTTCGTGAGGCCAGGCAGGGCTGTGTGGCCAGCATTTCTTTCAACCCTTCCATGGAGACAAGACTGTGAGGGGCACCCTCACAAAAGGAGGCATCTGGGGGGTCAGCATGCCCTCGGGGGGCATTCAAAGCAGAGGAGTAGCAGAGAGAGCAGGCACAGTCCAGCAAAGGAGCATGCGCCTGGTGGAGCAGGGGAAGGAGGTGTTGGTGAGGAAAGGAGGTGCCCTGTGTTGAAGACAAGCCCTGGGGGTGGAGACCGCGTGGTCGCCCTGGGCCACATCTCTGGGTCCAAGCCCAAAGGCAAGGGAGGCCTGGAGACTGCTGTCAATATGTGGAGCTCCAGAATGTAACTAAGGCTCACAGGATTCTGGGCGACTGCAACAGGGACTCTTCCAGATGGTACCTCTGATATCTACTTTTCTCTTAAAACCTCAGTCCTCAAATCCTAACGTGTCACAGATGACACAAACTGGTTACTTTCTTAAAGGAGATTTTTTTTCTACTAACACATGTAAAAACGTTTGCTCTTGTGATGTCTCGTGACCCCACGAGGAGACAGAATTGTTTAAAGGCTTTGCGTTGCCCACATGCTGAGTGGGGAATGGAGGAACTCAGAGCCTCCAGCGTGACATCATTGCTGTTTTGTATCTACAAACTCCATATTTACTGTGCCTGTTTCTTTGACATCTGTGTCACAGCAGACAGAGTGGATTTGCACGGGGACTTATGTGACCATTTGCGAGGACTCCCAATACAGACACTTCCTGAGCTTGCTGTAGTTTTGATTTTTTAACTGCTCGTAGGCAATGCGTTTATTATGTTTTTCTCAGACAAAGGTGTTAGCTTGAGCTGATGGAAGGTTTATTTTTGGAACATTATTAACAGCTTAAAAATGTGGAGTGTTGTGTGAAGGAATCAACTTGCATTAAGGATTCTGCATAATTCCTTTTTATCGACTGCTGTTCACCTGACCCAGGACAGTGGTCAACAGTATTGGCCCCAACAGATCTGATGTCACTGTGGGCACAACTTTAGATAAAAACTACCATCTCTGACTATTAAAAGGTTTCCTGATTTGCCCCAGTATTAATTTATTTGGAACTTTCAACTTTAAATCCACTCTTAATTTAGTATTTATTCTCATTTTAATCAAAATTGTCAATGAATTACATCTTCAAAGAAATTGAGTTCACTCTTTAATCACACAGCGTCCCTGAGTGAGTTAAAAAGAAAGTTACAGAAAAAGAAATGCAACCATTGCTCCCACTGTCTGTGGGTTAAACTGTCACTCAGCCCACCTGCCACTGGCCAGGGTCCTTCAAGATGTCGAGAGCAATGCTATGATAAAGCCTTTGAGGCAGATGAGTGGCAGCTGGCTCACGCTCTCCTGCGTTGGGTGTGCCGTAAGGCTCTTGGAAGTGCAGACATGGGCTTCTTGGGCTGAGTCTGCAGCGGCTCGGTCTCCTCAGGGCAGAATGGGCCCGGTCAGCCCACTGCCTCAGAGCTGGAAGGCACCTGCGACCCCGTGTGGGTGCTGCCCACACGTCAGTCTCCTGACATCCGGGTGGAGAGCTTGCAGAGAGGAGCTGTCTAGCTGTGGCCTCTGTTCTAATACTGGCCTTGGGAGTGGCTGAGCTGGTCCCTCCTCCCAGACACAGAGTAAAAGGCCACAGCTTGGGTTCTTTCTTGCTGCTGGTGACGTGATGTTGGAGCAGCTGCTTCCTGTGCTGGTGAGGGAACTCCCTCTGCTTGAACGAGCTGCTGAAATGCGAGGTCCATGCACTCCAGGCCCCAGGGAGGAAGTTGAGGGTTTGTGCGGGATGATTGTGAGGGCTGGGGATGTGGACACTGAGGCCAGCAGGCTGTGGCTGTCACTCGATGTGGGCCAGTATGAAAACAGGCAAAAGCAGCCAGTCACATGAAGGAGATGGGTGAAGCAGCAGAGGTGGATCAAGGCGGGCACACGGGGCACTCCCTCTATTTCACTACAGAAAATAGAAGACGTTTTCTGAGTCCTCAGGGGACACCTTCAGCCTGGCAACAGCCCCCAGGCCAGAGACGCCTCTCGCTGAACCCCCAGGTGCCTGTGCCTGTGGGAGGCGCTCCTCAGGCGACACAGGTCAGATGTGCAGTGGGCTCTGGGCGTCATGTGGCGTGTGGGTCTCAGCAGCGGTCCTCATGTGTTTGGGAAGAGCAAGCCAGTGAGCAGGACTGGATGCTGGCTTGATGGCGAGGAGCTTCCCAGGCTGTGAGGGAGGCTGCCCTCAGTCTTCCCACATGCCGCCCTGTGCCTTAGCAATGGTGGTGTAAATGGTGTGGTGCTCGCAGGGTATAAAGTCCTGGTAAGAGTTACCTTCTCTCCTTGTCTTCCTCAGTCAGGATCTTGCTTTGTTTTCAATTCTAAAACATGGAGACGGTATAGCCATTTTCTAAGATACTGGAAGAACCAATCCCAGAAGTCTTTCCTGCCTCCTGGACACACATGGGACTTGCTGCTGGCCAGAGGCCACGGTGACAGGGAGTAGATGGGTGTTTACTCGAACGGTCCCGCTCTCCAGCCTCTTAAGCCAGTGACGACAGAGGGTCTCAAGCAGGTGCAGTGTGACTCTGTGGGCAGCAGAGCAGGGGGCCTGCTGCCCACCCTGTGCCCATTTGCTGAGTGTGCCAGAGGCAGGTCAGCGCGGGTGGATCTGGGGGGGGAGCTGTGTGCAGGAGGACCTGCGGCAGGGTGCTCAGGTAAGACAAGGAGTCTGCGATGGGATGTGCGGGAAGGTCGAGGGGAAGAGCAGACAGACAGGAGCAGGCTTGGTACCACGGCAGGAAGGCGGGAGGCCTCGCAGCAGCCTCGCCCACAGCTGGCAAGGGAGACGGCTGAGGCCGATGATGGAGCCAGAGGCGGCTTCGCTGCGGAATGGGGCTCACACTGAGGGACCCGAGTCCTGAGTTCACTAATTAAGCAGCCATTAAGAACATCCAGTTAAATTGCGGGTTCCACATGGAAGGCTGGAGCTGCCTGCCACAGGCAGCTTCTTACCTCCCGTGGACACTGCCATGAGTTTCCATATGGGGACCAGGAGGGACCATGGGGTGGGATGGTGCGGAGCTCAGGGTCGCAGCCGTGCCCTCCCAGCGGCACTGGCCTAGCCACACAAGTGCAGGAAGCAGGTGGCATCTGAGCGGTCAGTTTAGGGAACTCACAGAGCTGTAGACAGGGTGCGAGGCCATCCCCCAGGTAGACACAGACGTCACACAGGATGAACTTTTCACATACCTGAACGGACAGAAAGTGCTGGCTTGATGGTGCTCTTCTTTTGATGGGAAGATGCTCTGGTGTTTTATAAAGAATGATTTTTATGATCCCTAAATATCTCATGGGCCCCGATTCTTACAGTTTTGCACCCTCCCTAATTACCTGCATTCTCCTACATACCTTGCGTTCTGTAATTTCAATAGTAGCTAAAGGCAGAAGAAAACGATGTCAATACAGTTTAAACATTGTTATTCAATTAGCAAATAGCAAAAAAAAAAACAAAAACCCCCGAGGTTCATGCTTTAGCGCATGGTACAAGACACTTTCAAATAATTTCGCCGATATTTTAGGTTTCGGTAAATACATGGGTTATATAAGACATTCATCATTAAAGTGCGGGGATGGAGTGCTGCCCCGGGCACAGGAAGGTGCGCCCTGCTCTTGAGCCACAGGATGACATTAGTGTGCTTGTGAGTGTGAAGTTGTTTGGACACAGGGTCACTGCAGGGCAGTGTTGGGAGATCCAGGTGCAGGAATGTCACTGCTGAACCCAAACATGACAAAACTGGGCTATCAGGACATGGAAAGCAACAGATTGTTCCTGCCAAGCAGAGAAAAGGAAGTAATAAACGAAATGACTGCTGAGGAGTAAAGGGACTTCAAGTAAACGTGTTCCCAGCAGCAGGGAGGCGGCTGTGTTTCCCCAGTCCAGGGTCTGCGCGGATTCCGGCCCTGCTCCTGGAGGGGAGCCAAGCAGGGCAGGAAGTGCAGGGAGGCTGTCCTCTGAGTGACAGAGGTGTGTGCTCCGCACTGCGGATGTGGAGGTGTCCTGCTATTGGGCTGCTCTCTAACAGCTGGGAGGCAGGAGATGGTGATTAGGTTTTGAATACCAGCATCTTCAAAAATGTACACTCCAGCACCTCAGCCTCAAGATTAGGCCCCACCAAAACTCAGAGTCCCAGGAAAACACCCCAAGCACATGTGCGCTTCACGACTCTGCCACTGTTGGACGCGGCAGGTGCACGCTCCCTCCTCCCAGTGCAGGCCGTAGTGTGGGTCACAGGTATACAACCTGCCTCCAGCTTCCAAGCCCAGCCGTCCAGAGGTGACCCTCACCTGCACCTCCCACCTCTTCCTCCCCATCTGGCTCTGATCAAGATTGAGGGTTGCCAGAGGAGAACGATGGCCCCACCCGGATGCTGATAGCCCTCCCTCCTTCTCCAAGTCCCCCAGGTGCTGGGTGTGAGGGAGAGGGTACTGGGAAGTGGACATCTCAGGGGCTGGTGGAGAACTGGCCAGGGTACACTGGATGTGAATCCAGCTTCAGCCTGGGAAGTGCCTTAGCTCTGGAGAGCTAAGTGAAGAAAGATGGATGGGTTTAGGGTTGCTTCTGGCAACCAGGTTCAAATGAGGCAGAGAAGAGCCCCAAGGCTCCATCCACACAGGTTGTTCCAGCTTGTCAAGGTGGGGAAGCAAACTAGGAATGGACTGCGCAGTGGACACAGGCAGGAGGTCACGTGGTCGTATTTCCCAGTAGTAGGAATCTGGATAAAAGCATGGAACGCCCCAGAACAAAGGACTGTAACGCTAAGGACAAGAGCTGGGGTGTGCAGAGGCAACCCCGCTCTGCCAGCGTTCAGAGCCGTCGGAGGACTGAAAGGAGCACCGCAGCGGAGAGACGGAGGAGGCGTGGGTCAGCAACGGGGCTCGCCAGGGAGAAGCACGCCCGCCTGCCCTCCAGGAGCCAGAAGCAAAACCCGCCAACTCGTCACGGGCTGAAGGAAGCGCTGTTAGCCCTCTATGAGGGCAAGTCACAAGGTGGCCAGAAAAGAGGAAAAGCGTGAAGGGGCGTAGGAGGAGACAGGAGGCGAGGAAGGGCGCGCGGTGGGGTGAGGCTGCGCTGCGCTCTCGGTTGTGGGGAGCGCCTTCCACGGCCTGGGTGAAGGCTGGGCTCCCGGAGGCCAGGCCGCTGGCTGACTGAGGAAGGTCATGTCCGATGCCTAGATGGACTATTGCGCCTGCTGTTTACCTCTGCCGTCTCACCACCTGTGATCAATGCGTGCCTTTCCCCAAACCTGCCCCCGGCCAGGGCCCCGCCGCCACGCAGGTCTGATTCATGTCATCCAAATTGTACTTTTTCCAGAAGGTCACATAAATAAAATCACGTAACACTTTGCCCTTTGTGTCTGGCTTCTTTCACTCAGCATAATGCATTGGAGACTCTCCTCCATATCTTGTGTACCCGGCTTGCTGCTTTGCACTGCTGAGTATCTACGGTACCCCGGATTCCTGTCCATTCGCTGTTGGTGGACATTTGGATCGCTTCCAGTTTGAGGCAACCACACATAAGGGTGCTGTTAACATGAACATCACAGTCTTTGAGTGGCCATGTGCCTTTATTTTTCCTGGGTGAAATCCTGGAATAGGACTGTCGGGTCATAGGGGAAGTGCAGGATTCACTTTTAAGAGTGTGTCAACCTGATTTCCAAAGAAATTCCATCGCTGGGCAGCCCCCAGAGGCACAGTTGGGTTTGAGTTGCTTTCTCAAACCCATACCTTGCAGTTTTAGGCAACCTAATAGGTAAACAGTGATCCTGCTTGTGGTTTTAATTTGCCCTGTCCTAACAACTGCCCAACACTCTCAAAAGTCTTCTCATGTGCACCTTCACCATCTGTATGTTTTTGGCAAAGTGTTTGTTCCCATCTTTTGCCATTATTTTGAATTGGATGCCTGTTTTCCCTTAACTGAGTTTTGGGAAGTTTTACTATTTATTACAATATTCGAGTTTGATTTTTCTGTGCAGTCTAAGGTGGTTGTTTTAATGCTTCTTTCTCCACTCACCTGCGACTTTTCAGCACCGTTAACACAAACCATCTTTTCTCTGCTGAAATTCCTTCTTACGTGGTTGAAATCAATTATCCTTGGATGTATACACTTATTTCTGGACTCTTTTCTCTTCCATTGATCTATTTGCCCATCTTTATGTCAATACCACACTTTTGATTCTTGCAGCTTCCTAATAAGTCTTGAAATTGGGCAGGGTAAACTTCCCAACTTCAAGAGTTAGGAACCGCTTGTCAGTTTCTACAAAATACTGCAGAAATTTTGATTGGAATGGCATATATCTTTGTTGATAAACTTCTTTAATTTTTCATCACTATCCTGAAGATTTCAGGCTACCAGTCTTGTATATCTTTTGTAAGACTTATCCCTAAGTGTTCCCTATTTCTGATGTTATTACAGATTTTTTTAATTTTAATTTTCATTGTGTTACTAGAATATAAAAATACAATTGAATTTGTGTATTTATTTTGTATTTCTTCAAGAAGCCCTTATTCTTCTATGCAGTGCAGTTGACCCACGGTTCCCTGACACTCTTTTCATTTTTAAAATATTCTAAACCAACTTATTAGTTCTAGTAGATTTCTTAATTGTTAAAATTTTGCATAATTTCCTGTGTATTTTATCATGTCATCTGCAAATGGCGTCAGCCTCATTTCGCTCAGACAGCTCTGGCTGTCTTCTATGTCTTTTCCTTGCTTTCTGCCCAGGACCTCCAGAACAACACTGAACAGAAGTGGTGAGAGTGGAAGGCCCCTGCCAGCTCCTGGCCTGAAGGGGAGGCCACTCAGCTCACTATTAGGCCCAGGTGAGCTGTGTGTCTTAGGTTTGCTGTGTTTTATCAGTGTGAGGATGTTTGCTTTGATTTCTAGTTTGTTTTAGGCAGTAGAGTTTGGTCTTTCCTAGTAAATATTTACAAGCATGCGTAAAGAGTGTGTATTTTACTCTTGTTAATGATGATTAAGTCAATATGCTTCGTAGTCTTGGTCAACTCTGTTAAGTACCTACTAATTTTTATGTCTTTTAAAAAAATCAATTGATGAGAGTGTGTGTTGAAATAATTGTTTATCTGTTGATTTTACTTGCAGTTCTTTCAGTGTTTGCTTCATATATTTGTTATTCTGTTTGATATGTTCAATGTATAAAAATTTGGAATTTTATGTCCTCTTGATGAATTTACACCTTTATTATGATGAAATAACTATTCCTGAGAATTCTTGATTATGGAATCTTCCTGATATTAATTTAGCCATCCAGCCCTTTAAAACTTGCTGTTTGCATGGTGTATCGTCTCCCACATTCAAACTCTGATCTAACTTGTGCTTTAAGCTGGGTTTCTTGCTGGTGGAATATAGCTAGATTGGTTTTTAAATAAAGTTCATATGAGATTTTTCAACATTGTGCCTACAAATATATGTACAAAATCATCTACAAGAGCTTAAATGAACCCCAATTGTTGGCCATAATTTTGACCATGACTTCATTTCTCCTTTCTTGAAAAAAAGTGTTTTATGACAGTTAGGTTGAGCATATCATGTTGTAGATTATCCTTCAATGAACTATTAAATGTTTAAATTAGGTGCCATTTTATTTTGGTATACCATCAACAGCTGATTAAAAAGAACCAACTATTTCTAGTTAAAAAAAGAACAAAGTCCATATGACAAGTTCTGCTTCTTACCTGGGAGTTTGATGTGATTATTGATCTGACTCATTTTGGTTCTGTTTGTTTTGTTTTTGTGGTATGGAAGATTGAACCTGGGACCCTCAACCCTGAGCCACATCCTCAGCCCTTTTTATATTTTATTTTGAGACAGAGTCTTGTGGAGTTGCTTAGGGCCTCACTGAGTTGCTGAGGATGGCTTGGAACTTGCAATCCTCTTGTCTCAGCCTCCCAAACTGCTGGGATGACAGGCGTGCAACGCGAATGGATGTAAACCTACCACCTTGTTGCTTTTTGCTTTCTATCCTGCCATCTCCCCCACCCTGCCCACTACTTTGTTTTTTTTTTTTTTTCCTTTTTGGCATTTCTCCGACATCTTTTTTACTATTTAAGCATTTTATTATTTTATTTTGTTAAAACACCTTCTTTTATTTTAATGAATACCATTCAGCTTATGGTATCTGATTTATAACAGTCTTTCAAGTGATTTTATCACCTAATATATAAGAAACTTATAAAATTATAATGTTGTTTCTTCCCTCCTAGTCTTGTGCTAATGTCATATATTTTACTTCTGTATGCTATAAATCCATAACCACATTTTTATTTTTGCTTTAAATAGTCAATTATCTTTTAAAGAGATTTAAATGGTAGAAAATTGTTTTATACATTTACCCACATAGTTGCCATTTCTGGTTGTCTTCATTTCGTGCGTGTGTGTGTGTGTGTGTGTGTGTGTATTAGTAATTGTCAGCTGGTAAGGTCCCCCTGCCCTGGGGACAGATAGCAAGTGTTTCAATGGAGGCTCTGGCGGTCACAGCTGCGGGGAGAACTTTACGGATGCCACCAGGAGAGACCTGAGGCTACACATCACCCCGCAGAGCCCGGGGCCCCAGGCTCAGCACACCCGCACTGAGCACCCTGGGACCTGGGCGCCCTCACCTGGGCCTCCTCCCTTCCCCAGGAGGCCTCGCCTTACTGTTTTCTGTAGCGCCACTGAGCTGGTGTCGTGCTCTTTCAGCTCCTGAATGTCCGCGGCCTGTTGGGTTTGAAGGCTGCCTTCCCCGGCGTGGACCCTTGTGGACAATGTCTCTCTTTTCCTGCTCTCTCCCTTTATGTTCTGCCTTCAAGGAGCCCTTCTACTGCCTCTGCTTGTGTTGTTTTGGCAAGAAGCCTGCCTGGATTATCTTTTGTTCCTCTGCACGCTGAGATCGACCCACGGCCCCAATGCCATTTACAATGTTAAAACATTTGCTTTTGTCTGTATTTCATTTTGGATTGTTCTTATGCTATGCCTTCAAGCTCGCTCATGGTTTCTTCTACAACATCTAACCTGCTAATTCCATATCATGCTTTTTCAACTGAAGACACTATGGTTCTCATCTCTAGAAGTTTTCTTTGGAATTTTATTATATTTTCAATGTCTACTTTACATGCTCGATCTGTCTCTGCGTTCTTAAACACATGGACGCCAGTTTTACTACCTTTTTGAATATTCTTGTCCACTAATTTTAAAACACAATTTGTGTTATTTCTGAATGAGTTTCGTGTGAGTGTGATTTCATCTCGAGATTGATCATATGATGCTGCTGTTTTGTATAGTTGGTGATTTTTTATTGGATACAAAATATTTTGACACACTGGGGTGCGGGGCATTTTGGCAACCCTATACCATTCTTAAACCATTTTCAGTGCAGTGTGGTTTGCTGGAAGCAATCTTAGCCCTGCCTCTTTTGCTTGTTAGCTTTGTTAGGTAAACTCAACAGAGTAGTTAGTCTTTTTTCTCCAATACTGATGAAAGTTCTTCTGCCAAGACTCAGCTGAACTACTGGGAGTACAAAAACAGAAGGAAGAAGGAAGTAAAATAGCATTTTTCACCTTCAAAAAGAAGAGAACCATCAATGCAGGATCCTATATGCAAGCCGACTGCCCTTAGGAATAAAGGGGGAATAAATACACTCCCAGAGGACAGAAAAGGAAAACAACCTGTTGCTAATAGACCTTCCCCAAAAGACTGACCAAAGGAAGTTCTTTGAGTGAAGCAAATATTTTAACACCATCTAATACTCTAGGCAATGATGGATTAAAGGAAGGTGAACGGGACCTCAATGGAAATGAGTTTTCCACACTTGGAGCAGTAAGACGTTGATACCATTACACTATGAGAAGCACACAACTCTACTCTAATACCCAGAGCAATCACTACACAACTACAAAGAGATACAGTCAAAGCACTGTAAGTAAATGATGATAGAGTTCTAAAAAAGTGTTTGAGTATCTCATAGGTAGTTAAAGAAGGAGAAGAAGAAGGGGGAGGAGGTGGAGAAGAAGAAGGAAGGGAGCAGCAGAATTGGTAGGAGTAGTATAGAACCAAGAATCAGAGAAATAAAAGAAAAAGCAAATAAAATGACAGACTTAAGCTCTAACATTTCAATGTCACATTAATATGTGTGAACTTATTAGACTAATCCCAAGACAGGGATGAGCATTGTTGTGCAAGGCTGGTTCAACACTTGAAAATCAACCAAGGTATTCTACCATATCAATAAGCTAAAAAAACCCCATATAATCATACTTGCTGATGCAGAAGAAGTAACAATATGACAAAAATCTAACACTATTCATGGTTAGAAAGTACAGGCTGCAAGTTTGGAGTAGAAGGGTGTTATCTCAACTCGATCAAAGACATTTATAAAAATCCTACAAATAACAACATAGTCAATGTTGACTAAATGTTTTCCCTCCAGGATCAGAAATAAAGCAAGGATCTTTGTTCTCAACACTCTTATTCAACATGGTGCTTGCAAAACCATTCACCATGAACAGGCAAGGAAAAGATGCAAAAGGCACACAGGTTGCTAAGATGAAATTGAGACATCTGCATTTGCGGTTGACAGTTGCATGTCAAAATCTTCTAGTAATGACTAGTGAGTGAGTTCAGCACGTTCTGCTCATGTTCCCTCATCTGAGTCATGAACATATACAAAACTAAATTAAAAACACAATTTATAATTACCCAAAAGAAAATGAAATGCTAAAATACTGTTATGGTTTGGATACGAGGTGTTCCTCAAAAACTCTTGTGCTAGTGTAGGAGGCAAATGATCACATTATGAGAGCCAAAACCTAATCAGACCACCTTAATTTAAATGGACAGAGTGGTTACTGTAAGCAAGTGGGGTGTGGCGGGATGCAGCTGGTCACTAGGAGCATGTCCTTGGGGATTATATCTTGTCCCTTGCTCCATGCTTCCCTCTTTCCTTCCTGGCTGCCATGAGGTGAGCAGCTTTCCTCCGTCACTCCCTCCTGCCATGATGCACTGCCTTACCATCACCCTCAAGTGATGCAGTTGGCTGACCGTGGACTAACCCACTGAAACCTTGAGTCCCAACAAAAATTTTGCTCTTCTAAATTGTCCTTGTCAGGTATTTTGAACAGTGTTGAAAAGTTGACTAGGACACGTATCCACTTAGCAAAATATGCATAGGTTCTGTCTCTGGCATGCTAAAAAAGCCTGGTGAAATAAATAAAAGAAGTTTTAAATAAAGTAGAACCCAACCATGTTGATTGAATACTCTGTAAAGACACTACTTCTCCCCATAATGATCTATGGGTTTAATGCAAATCCTATCAAAATCCCCGCAAGTTCCTTTTTGTAGTAGAGACAAACATTCTAAAATTTCCATGGAAAGGCACATACCCTGGAATAGCATAAGTGATACTGACAAAGAAGAACCAAGTTGGAGAAATAACACTATGTGACTGCTCCGTAGTTGCAGTAATCCAGTGTGGTGTGTGGAAAGGTTGACACATTGCTACCTGGAACAGAATAGAAAACTCAGAACCCCAGGCATATGATCAACTTATTTTTGACAAAGATTAAAAAACAATTCAATAGCAGGAGTTTTAACAAATGTTACTTAACCAATTGGACTGAAGTAGGTAAAAGAGAGAAGCTTGACTTAAGTCCCACACCTATAGTGAAATTACCTCTGATGGATTATGGACTAAGGTGTTGTCCATAAAGTATAGAACTTTTAGAGAAAAAAATTGGAAAAAAATATTTAGAATATAGGGATAATCAGAGTTCTTAGGGTTCTTAGGGTTGACACTAAGAGCCCCATATATAAAAGAAAAAAATAGTTCAGTGAACATCCTCAAAATTAAGTTTTGCTCTCCAAAAGCTTCTATGAAGAAGATAAAAAAATAAAGATTGTTAAAAAATATTTACAAACTATATTCTCAGCAAAGGACTAGTATCTATAATATATAAAGAATTTTCATGAATCAAGAATAAAAAAGCAAACAGCCCAATAAGAAAATAGATAAGATGTGAACAGATGTATCACTAAAGAGTAAACACAAATGGAAAATAATCATATGAAAAGAGCTTCATCATTATTATCCATGAAGTAAATGCTAACTGAAAATATAAGAAACTATTACTAAATAACTAACGTGAAAATGGTGATTGTATCAAATGCTACTGTGGATGGGAATCACTTGCACATTGAGAGTGGAAGCCTAAATGACTCAAAAACTCTGGAAAAGAGTTGTGTAAGGTTTCTTCTTTGTCTTTATATATCTTATGTAATTACCATACAACCCCAAGTTGAAAGTTTCAGTAGTTATCCTAGATAAATGACAATGTTCACACATAAACCTGCAGGTAGATGCCGTCAGCTCTCTCTCTCTCTCTCTCTCTCTCTCTCTCTCTCTCTCTCTCTCCTAGCCCCAAACTAAAAACACCTCAGATATCCTTCAAAAGGTGTATGGTTAAAGAAACTGGCACGTAGGTACCACGAACTGCTCCCCAGTGAGAGGAATACACTGCTGATGCACACAGGGACTTGGATGGATTTCCAGGTGATCATGCTGAGTGAAAACAGCCAATCCAACAGTCACATACGTGTTTCCATCTATTCAGCCTTTCTGAAGGACAGAATTTGGAAACAGATAGCAGATGAGTGGTTTCTGGGGCAGAGAGGGATTCAGGGAGGGGTCCTGTGGTGGCGGAAGTCTCAGTGTCTTGACTGTGGTGGTGGAAAACTGTACTTGTGATAAAATTGTCCAGAACTAAATAAAGACATACGGATGAGTATGGGTAACACTGTCCAAGTCTGTGTTGATTGTAGGGTAGGAACAGGAAACTCACACAGTCCTGTGTGATTCCACGGGAATCTGGAATAGCAGCATGATCTGATGGCAATCAGGACACGGCTGGACCAGGAACAAGCAGGCAGGAGCAGGAAGAAGGGCCCAGGTGCCGAAGGCACCCATCTCCAGGGAGCCTGCACTGCCTGGATGTCTGCATTTGTCAAAATCCACCGCACTGTACACTTAAGTAAGAGCTGTGCATTTCAGAAAATGTAAGTTCTACCTCAGCAAAAAAAGTGTATCTGATTATAATTTGAAAATTGGATTAAATGTTCTGAATATTTTGTAGCTAAATGAGGTCTGGTGGAACATTTTCTCTAACTCATAATGGATTTTGAAATCAAATTTAAATGCTTTCACTCAATTGTTAATATTTGTGTAATTTTTTACAGCACCAAACTATTAAAGTAGAAATGAGAGCTAGATGGTGGCAAGACCAAACACCGACTTGCATTTGAATTATGTTCTTCGACTTCTTGGCTCTTGGTTTGAGCAGGTTTCTGAGACTCTCTGAGCCTCCGTGTTTGCCCTGCTTACAGGGATGTCAGGGCAAACTCTGCCAGCTGATTGTGGGACAAATGAGGCTGTTCACGCAGCAATTAGCATAGAGGGATCTTTGTGATCTTATCACATGCAAAATTAGTCTTGATCTAACAGAAATCAATGGAAAACAGGTGGACAAACACTCCTAGTCTTCGGGGTGTGTGTACTTCCCATCTTAAAATGTCCCCACCAGTGGGCTCTCATGCTGAGTGCTATTTCCACAGTTAACAGGATTCCTATTCATCCATTTGGGGGGCTGCCAGTGGTATTGAACCCAAGTGTCAGGTAAGCGCCTCCATGGCTCAGAGTGCAAGATGGGGCATCTCAAGCCATGACTGCAGTCACTGCAGGGAGACAAGGGGCGTGCCCTGGGGCTCAGTGGAGGTGGCTGGCTCTCCGCAGCTGCTATGGAGCCACTCGGTGGGAACGGTTGTGACCATTTCAGCCCACGCCTTTTATGTTTGGAAGGAAGAGTTGGGTTGTGCTGCCTGAGATTCTGCCCAGTTGCAGCATGGCCCCGTGGGTGGGCATCATGCTCTTGGCCTCAGGGTGACCTCCTGGTGCCTCAGCCTGGACATGGCCACCTATGAAGGGAACACCAGGCATCAAGAAGCCTGGTCTCTCCATCATCCACCACCTCTCTGCCACATCCTGGCCATGACACATTGCAGCCACAGACAGGAAGGACTGGCTCATTGTCACCAGTGATTTAGACTTTGTTCCAGTGTATAGAAATGCACAGCCGTGTCTAGGTAGACGGGCTTAGTCGCTTCCCTCCAAGAGGCTGTGGCTGCTCTTTCCTGAATGCCTTGGAGTTTGCAAAAAACAGCCCCCACCCGAATGAGACACAGCTGTTCCGTACTGAAATCCGTTTGCAAACTCCCTGTTTTGCTGTGCCCGTGTGGATATTTAATAAATGTGCTGAAATGGAGAATGAAAATGAAAGGATGGGGTAGAAGAATTTTCCCTCTATGTGAAATTAGGACCATAAAAGAATAAACAATGGCTATTTCTTGTAACATTAATTATCTATAGAATGAAGCATCGAAGGCAGATGTGCCTGTGGTCTGTCTCAGCGTCAGTTTCAAGACTTCAATCAGTGTGAGACTCACAGTTAGTGAAGGAAAAATTGTTCAAGCTACACAAGAGGAGCATAAATATTATGTGTCACTTGGTATCATAATTAACTGCATGCTTCAAATATTTCTTTCATGTCTGCCTTCACAACAGGTAATATAATTTACTGTTAATAGGATTAAAATGTCTTTTTTAAAAAATAAAAAGGTAAATACTTCAGTGGCTTAAACTGTTTTTTATTTGTTTTGTACTGATACATATTTTACCACAGGCAAACTCTTTATGTCCTGCAGAAGAAAATAATGAGGAAAATTTGAGATAATTTATGCAGTCCTGAAGCAAAAGCTTTTTATGATTATTATTTTTGCTTTTGCTCAAAAATGAAACAAGCCCTTCTATGCAGGGAGACATCCTGACTTGCTATCTGATGTACATTTTTAAAGATGGGAGGCAAAGTAGGAAAAAATGCAACACTGCATGAAGAAAGGAATTAGTGCTTGCAGGGCAGAAATTCCCCAACAGAAGCACACCCACGTCCAGGCCACTATTCAAAACTGATAACTGAGAGGAAGGAGGCCTGGGCAGGGTTTTAAAAGGCTGTTCCATTTTATACCTCCCGTAGAGGGCTCAACACAGTGTCGAACAGTCTGACACAAACCAGTGCAGGTTAGGAAACTCATTACAACTCTGAACTTGGGCAATGTTCAAACAGGTCAGAAATTAAAACCCACAACCTGTGACATAATGCCTCTCAGGGAGCCAAGTTTTAATTTGATCCATAAAGAACGTACCATTGTTCAACCAGGCGGATGTCTAAGTATGAGGTACTGCACGTCATAGTGACCACAAACACCTGCTGACTCCTTCAGGCATGCTCAGAGGAGGAGGGAGGAAGGGCATGAACTACAGATCTAGAAAAATCCTTGGGATGAGCCTGTCCCTCCTCTTGAGAAGAGGAGCTGAGTCTTGGAATTGGGTAGTGACTTGCTCAAGGTCACTCAGCTGCCAAGTGGCAGAGCCAGGCGTGGGATCCCAGTCTGTAGACAACCCCCAGTGCTTTTCCATTATAGGATGCTGTGTCCAAGTGTCTCTCTGGAAGTGATCTCCTCTTTCCAGTCATTACCGCCAAGTGGAATTTGGCACCCGCCATTGGACGTGTTCACTTCACTGCCGACCTATCTATTGACGTTCCATTAGGGAGCCATGTGCATTTGCCAAGGATGAACGAGTTCATTAGCACTGAGACTAATAAACTTTAAAAAGTTAATAATGTGAATATGTTTGATTTGGAATTATGCACACAGGCATTAGGAGTCACACAAAAAAAGCTTGCTTCATATGCCCAGCTTTTCTGCAATTTCACTGGTGTGACAGTCTTAGATTCTTCTGAAAATCCAGGATGATATTCATTCTTAAGAAATTCATGTTGCTTCCCCCCCTGCATTTTTGGCACTTTCTCCCTTTAATGCATTTCAGAAATAACTGAAATTAACAACAGCAAGCATAATAATAGCAATAGCAAACCAATGAGTTTTATCTCACCCGTGATTCTCTGGTTTGTTTCTACTCTCTCTACCCCTTGTTCTGCCCACTGACGTGCTGAGTGAGGGGTGGACGGCAGTGGAGTCTTCATCGTCATGGCTCAGCAGGGATTTCCACGGGTAGGTACGTTGCAATTTCAACTTGGATTCATTAGGACACTCTTTGGGATGGGATCCCTAAAACCAGACCACACTTCCACACTTCAGTGAACGCCCTGGACGACTCTGCAGGAGGACACAGCAGCCAGGGGGTGATGCTCCTTAAGCACCTGGTCCCCCTGAGCCTGCTGCTATCACTGGGTGAGGGAGCAGCCCCTGAGGAATTTGGGTGGACCCATGACTTTGGGTGCAGAAGGACATAGGGTATTTCTGGTGGTGGAACTGTTCTTTCATTGGTTCCAAGAGGCACCATGCTTCCATTCTATAAATATAAATATTCCTGTACCCAACAGTCTAATATGAAAAGCCCCCGACCCTCAAAACTGACCTGCCCATGAACATTCTCTATAAGTACAGAATTGTCTGTATTTTCTTCTAAACTGTTTCTCAGATATAGGAAAATACATAATTTGATTTAGAGAGTATTTAATCTCTATAATCTTTTTGATAGTTACTTTTTTAACCGACTGTGAGAACAAGAGTCTTGAGTGTGTAACAGCTGGCCATGATGGGGGAGGATAAGGGAGACTCTTGAGAAGGAAGTGGGGACGCACCTTACAATGGTTCTAGAGAAGATGATGGTGGGCAGAGGTGAGGTGGAGCAGCTGGCTGGGCGGCCACAGGGCAGCTGAGAGGGAGGAGCTCCAGGGCCTTGTGGCTGTGTGGGGTCTCCAGACACTGTGCCATCAATTCTAACCTGATCGGTGGCTCTGCCCAGGCATTAGGTGTGAATGCTCACATGCCCCATGGAATTCGAGCTCTGCAGGCTACTGACTTTAGGACAGGAGTTAAGTCTCTTGGTCTCTCTGAGCCTCAGTTTATTCACCTGTAAAATAAGGACAATGTCGATATGGAGTGCAGTTGTGCCGATTTTAAGAGATGACTGTTGTAGAGCCTTGCCACGGGGCGTGCTGCCTGAGAAGCACTTGCTGCATTCTTGCTCTTATCACTATTACTATCACAACCATCAGGAGTCCCTTGAGCTGTCTGCATCTGGACTCTGGCCCCTCATCCTCCCAACACTCCTCCACTGAGCTGGATGTGGTCAGAACATCACTTTTCTGTTAAACACTTCACCTGTCTGTCCACTGAGACAGGATCAAGTTCAAGGGCTGCTCATGCATTGCCTGCTCATGTACCTACAGGTACAGGTTTCCACTCCTTCATTCATTCAGTCAGTATCCTTCAAATAGAGCCTGAGTGTTTTAGCCAGCTTTTTTGCTGCTGTGACTAAGGGACCCAACCAGAACAACTGTAGAGGAGCTTGATGTGCTGATTGATTAAAGGACATATACATATTTGTTTCTTTTTTCCTCATTTTTAGCATTTTTAAATGAAGTTATTTTTCCTTGCCTTGGCTTTTGAGGGTTAGGATCCTTTGGTTTATATCTTCTGGTTTTGTTTTATATTGTTTTCTTTCTCTCTTTTCTTCATCTGCTCACACTAACAGCCAAACTCTATGATTCTCTCTTTCTCTCACCCTTTAGTTTCTTTCTTCTATTTCTTTCTCTTCCTTCTTTACAACTATCACCTGCTTTATATCTCTTCTGTGTTCTCTCTGTTCCCTTCTTGAAATTATAAACTCTTTTTTACCTTCCTAGCAATTTTCTTTTCTCTTAATTAACTGTATTTTTACCTTCTTTTAGAATTTGTTTATATAACTCCTGTTCCTATCATCAATGCTGATTAAATTATTACTGCTGTGAATGACATAGTTAATACCTGCAATTTTCTTTAAAGCCAGTTTGAGTTCATGGCTTTGTTTTTACTGTTGACAATTCCTGACCCCATTATTCTAGTATTGATTGATTGATTGTAACTAATATTATGGATGTCATCGTAGGAACTGGTCATTTATTTTAATGCTACATATATTGTTTGCTTTGATTGTTGCTGTTGTTTGCTTGCTGTATTCTGTGAGGTGAAGGGAATTTACAGGGACATTTCAAATTTACAGTGTAGAGACTCAGTTGCTGAACTAAATTCAACCAAAAGGCAGCACATGTAGACTCAGTTACTGAACTAAATTCAACCAAAAGGCAGCACACCTTGCTTTACACACAAATTAGTGACACTCAATCTTCAGTTATACTTTAATACAAAGAATGGAAGAGACAAAAACCCAAGCTAATAATCAAACCCCAAGTAGAAACTGATAGAGGTGGGCCTCCAGGTCCCACCTATGGACATTCACTGCTACAGAAAAAAAAAAAAAAAAAGAAAAAAAAGACAACAAAATGGCTGTGGACACCACATCTATAGGGAGTCTCAACACAGATCATGCTAGGACAATTTGGAAAGTGAAAACCATGCCCGAAAAAGGTCCACACATAAGATCAAAAGAGAAATACCTCCAAACCTAGGCATAAAGCCCACACAGAAATGCAAGAAATATGAAAAAACAGGATAGCATGATACCTCTTAAAGTTCATTTTTCACCAGCAACTGACCCCAAAGATATTAAAGCAGATGAAATATTAGATAAAAATTCAAAATAATCCTTATAAAAATGATCATTGAATTCCAAGAAAACACAGAAAAACAACTGAATGAAATAAGGAAGTCAGTAGAAGATAGGGAAATTCAATAAGGAGATAGAAATAATGAAAAAGAACCAAACAGAAATGTTGGAGATGAAGGGCACAATAAAATAAATACAATTTTCAGCTGAAAGTCTCTCTAAATGAGTAGACAATGCTTAAGACAGAATCTCAGAGCTGGAAGATAAAGTGGCCAGTCTCAGACATCCAGGCATCATTAAAGAAAAGAAAACAAGTAACCATGATCAGAATATACAAGAACTCTGGGCAACTCTAAGAGACCAAATTTAAGAATCACTGGAATTGAGGAAGATTTTGAAATACATGATAAGTAACTGAAAACCTCTTCAGGGAAATAAAAACAAAAAATTACAAACCTTGAGAATGAGCTGGACACTCAGATACAGGATCCATTCAGAACTCCAAATAGACAAGATCAAAAAAAGAACTTCTCCAGGACACATTATAATTAAAATGCCTAACAGAACAAGGATAGAATTTTAACAACCTCAAGAGAAAAACATCAGAGGCAAGCCTAACATAATCACTTCTAATTTCTCAGCACAAACTCTAAAAGGCAAAGGATTTGGAATGATATGTTCCAAATTCTGAAAAAAAAAAACCAACTGTCCACCAAGTCCGCTACATCCACCGAAGCTATCAATCAAAATCTAGGAAGAAATAAAAGCCATTGGATATAAGGAGAAACTTAAGGAATTCATGAGAACTAAGCTGGCACTACAGAAGAAATAAAAAACAAACCCCACATTTCACAAATGACCAATTCTCATTTGAAGAATAGTTAAGCAAATGAAAAACAGGATCAAATTAAACGTTATAAATAAATAAAAATGGCAGGAATTAAATCTCTCTCTGTGTAATAATATTGAATATAAATGATTTCAACTTTCCAATTTAAAAAACATAGGCTGGCAGAATGAATTATAAAACAAAACCCAAGTATAGGTTTGTTTGCAAGAGATGTGTATTACAGACAGAGACAGTCATAGGCTATTACTGAAAGGATGTAAATTGATACACAATACAAATGAAACCTGAAAACAAGCAGGAGTAGCTACCTTCATATCTGACAAAGCAAACTTCAAACCCCAATTAATCAGAATAGACAAAGAAAGTCACTTCGTACTAGCAAAGGGAACAATCCAACAAGAAGATATAAAGATAATTAATATTTATGCTCCAAGTGTGGGTTCCAACTAATTACATAAAAGAGACACAACTCAAATTGAAGCCTCAGATAGAATCCAGGGCAATAATCCTGTGTGATTTCAATATACCTCTTTCACCATTAGATAGGTTATCTAGACATAAACTTGATAAAGACTCTTCAGATCTGAAAATATTATAAATCAAATGGACTTAATGTATATTTATAAAATATTTCATCCAACGACAGCTGGATATACTTTCTTCTCAATGGCTTATAGAACCTTCTCCAAAATACATACTTTAGGCCACAAAGCAACCATATTTTAGGTCACAAAGCAACTCTCAGCAAATACAAAAAATTGATATAGCAGATTGCTCACTGACTGCCGCCTAACATCTGTCACTTGCCTGTTTGCCTGCCTCTGGACTGCCATTGCCTGCCTTTCACCTACCCATCACCCACCAACGGAGGTTCATCTGCCGATCGTCTGCCAGTAGCCGGTGGAGCCAACAGACTGTCAGTGGATCACCAGCTGCCTGCTGTTGCCTGGAAGTCCACTGTCACAATACCTGCAGGTTTGGTTACACGTGGCTGCGGCCATTTTTGGGGAAAAAAAGTCAGGAGCTGCAGGACTGCCAGCCAACTGACAGCACCCCGCCTCCAAGGGTCCAGCCGGAACAACTGCACCCAACACAGACTCGGTGCCCACACCCTGCGCTGCAGCTCCGCATTTGCCAACACCTTTGGAAGGCAGTGCAGCCATCTTGGATTATCCGCGAAGGGGAAACTGTCATTAGGTGGGGCAAATCCCATCCTGAGACGCCTGCTGGAGACTGGAAGCTCAATGTCAGGTACCTCTCATGCCTCAGGCTACTGAAGACTGGGAGGTTTGAATAGCATATGACTGTTACAGTGTAGATGTTTTTTTCTCCTTTGTGAAAGCTTTTAAACTTTTATTTCTTTACTTTTCTTGTTCTCTACTTTCCTTTTGTTTACCTGTTTCCTCAAGGGCTTTTTCTCACATTTCTCATGCTAACAACCAACTTCTTTTGACTACACTTTCACTCTTCCTATGATCTAGAACTTCTTCATACTCTTTTCTTACACTGTTAACAGTTACAGCCTACACCCTCCCCATCCTCTTTGTCCTCCATTAGAAACTGCAGTCCTCATTGCACATCTGTTTGTTATACTGTAGATAATAATTGATCTCATCCTCTCTGTTTATTATGACAATATTGTAACAATATTGTAACAAAAAGACTACTGTAACAATAGTCTTCACAGGGGCTCTTTGGTTTACAGCTGCATATTGTCTGTACTGGGTGTTGCTAATATTGATTCCCCTCTTAAAGAAGAGGTTTCAGAAAACTATATGTTCACCATAAGCCTATAGGGTAGAAACTATAATACCCTAGATCTGCATTGCTAGAGGGGAAGATACATGAACAACATGAAAAAACAAGGGAAGAAAGTGTTCCAAACAAACCAAGATTCTACACTAATAGAATCCAATGACACCACGGTAGAAGAAATGCCAGAAAAGGAGTTCAGAATATACATGATTAAAATGTTCAGAGAAGCAAATGATGAGTTAAGAGAGCAAGTGCAGGCAATTATTGACCATTCCAATAAGCAGCTGAAAGAGCAACTACAGGAAACAAAAGATCACCTCAACAAAGAGATAGAGATTCTGAAAAAGAACCAAACAGAAATCCTTGAAATGAAGGAAACAATAAACCAAATTAAACACTCAATGGAAAGCATCACTAACAGACTAGATCACTTAGAAGACAGAACCTCAGACAATGAAGACAAAATATTGAATCTTGAAAAGAAAGTTGCCCGAACAGAGAAGATGGTAAGAAATCATGAACAGAACCTCCAAGAACTATGGGGTATCGTGAAAAGACCAAATTTAAGAATTATTGGGATTGAGGAAGGCACAGAGATACAAACCAAAGGAAAGAACAACCTATTCAATGAAATAATATCAGAAAATTTCCCAAACCTGAAGAATGAAATGGAAACTCAACTGCAGGAGGCTTACAGAACACCAAATGCACAAAATTACAGCAGATCCACACCAAGACACATTATAATGAAAATGCCTAATGTACAAAATAAAGATAGGATTTTAAAGGCTGTTAGAGAAAAGAAACAGATTACATATAGGGGGAATATCAGCAGATTTCTCAGCCCAGACCCTAAAAGCTAGAAGGGCCTGGGACAATATATTCCAAGCTCTGAAAGAACATGGCTGCCAACCAAGAATCCTATATCCAGCAAAGCTAATTTTCAGATTTGAAGATGAAATATAATCCTTCCATGACAAACAAAAGTTAAAGGAATTTACACATAGAAAGCCTGCGCTACAGAACATTCTCAGCAAGATATTCCAGGAGGAAGAAACAAACAACAACAATGTAAGTCATCAAAGGAAGGAACTATCCTAAAAGAAAAACCAATTAAAGGAGAAACCAAGTCAAGTTAAAAACCAAAACTAAACCAAAATGACTGGGAATAGAAATCATATCTCAATAATAACCCTGAACATTAATGGCCTAAACTCATCAATCGAAAGACATAGACTGGCAGACTGGATTAAAAAGAAAGACCCAACAATATGTTGCCTTCAAGAGACTCATCTCATAGAAAAGGACATCCACAGACTAAAGGTGAAAGGATGGGAAAAACCTATCATGCACACGGCCTTAGTAAAAAAGCAGGGGTTTCCATCCTTATATCAGATAAAGTGGACTTCAAGCCAAAGTTAGTCAGAAGGGATAAAGAAGGACATTTCATACTGCTTAAGGGAACCATAAATCAAGAAGACATAACGATCATAAATATTTATGCCCCAAACAATGTCCCATCCATGTACATCAAACAAATCCTTCTCAATTCCAGGAATCAAATAGACCACAACACAATAATTCTGGGTGACTTTAACACACCACTGTCACCACTGGACAGAACTACCAAACAAAAACTAAACAAAACAACCATAGAACTCAATAACACAATGAATAACTTAGACTTAACAGACATATATAGAATATTCCATCCATCAATGATCGAATACACTTTCTTCTCAGCAGCACATGGCTCCTTCTCTAAAATAGACCATATGTTATGCCACAAAGCAGCCCTTAGTAAGCAAAAAAGAAGAAATACTACCTTGTATTCTATCGAATCATAATGGAATGAAATTAGAAATCAAGGACAAAAGAAAAAACAGAAACTACTCCAACACCTGGAGACTAAATAATATGCTATTGAATGAAGCATGGATAACAGAAAACATCAGGGAGGAGATAAAAAAAATTCTTAGAGGCAAATGAGAATGATGATACAACATATCAAAATCTCTGGGACACTATGAAAGCAGTACTAAGAGGAAAATTTATTGCATTGAGTGCATTCAAGAAAAGAATAAAAGTCAACAACTCAATGACCTAACCTTACATCTCAAAGCCCTAGAAAAAGAGGAACAGTTCATCACCAAAAGTAGTAGAAGACAGGAAATAATCAAAATCAGAGCTGAAATCAATGAAACTGAAACAAAAGAAACAATTCAAAAAATTGACAAAACAAAAAGTTGGTTC
>JAJEJO010002662.1:1302529-1328435 GCA_020662805.1 Glaucomys volans
ATCTCAAGGCCCTTGAGAAAGAAAAATAAACCAATTCCAAAACCAGTGGAAGTAATGAAATAATTAAGATCAGAACTGAAATCAATGAAATTGAGAATTAAAAAAAGTACAATTGATCAATGAAACAAAGAGTTGGTTCTTTGAAAAAATAAGACTGAAAAGCCCTTAGCCAAACTCATCACAAGAAAAGAAAATCCAAATTAATGAAATTAGAGATGAAAAGGAGAAATCACCACGGATATCACAGAAATCCAGTAGACCATTAGGAACTATTTTGAAAATTTATACTTCAACAAATTGGAAAACCTAGAAGAAATGGCTATATTTCTAGACAAAACTGCCAAGACTGAATCAAGAGGACAAGGAAACCCTAAACAGACCAATAATTAGCAACGAGAGAGAAGCAATAGTTAAAAAGCCTTCCAACAAAGAAAAGCTCAGAACCAGATGGCTTCTCAGCTGAATTCTACCAGACCTTTAAAGAACTAATGCCAGTACTCCTCCAATAATTATTCCATGAACTACAAAGGTATGGAACACTTCCAAATTCATTCTTTGAAGCCAGTATCACACGCATACCCACAGCAGATATGGACACATCTAGCAAAGAATACTATAGAGCAATATCCCTGACGAACTTAGATACGAAAACACTTCAGAAAATTTTAGCAAATGTTGTTCAACAGCATATTAAGAAGATCATACACCATGAACAAGTTGGTTTTATTCTAGAGATGGGGCAGATCTCATGAAATTCAAAGAGCAATCAGTAGAAGAAAGGGACCAGAGGGTCCCAGAGGGGAGAAGGAGGGAGAAAGTGCTGCGGAGTGGTGTCGGCCAAATCAACTCTGCCGCAAAGTTAAAAGGCTTTACTTACACCACGGATTACTTCTCATGCACCCTCTGTGTTCTGTGCTTGGATCCTGCCTCCTGTTACTGCCTCTACCACTCAGGGTTTCTTGTCCTAGCTTCTGAGGGCAGGTGTGGTTGGGAAGAGAGGAGGAGAGAACAGGTGAATGATGTGTTGGATTCTGTCTCCTCTTCCCTTGGATGGAGTCTGGTGACTGCACCCTGCTGTGTCCAGGTCCTTTCTCTTCCATCCTGAGTGCCTGGACCAGGCTCTGGAAATCTCCCACCCATCTTTCTAACCTCTATGACAGGACTGGCTCCTACCAGTTCCAAGTCCTTTGTGTTTCACCACTCCTGTTTGTTTCTATTTCTTCCTATACCTCTGTTAGTCATCTCCTAGTCCAACTGTCCCCTATACACTATTTTGTACCCTTTGTTTGGGTTTGGGTATGGTTTGAGAGTGTTCCACAAGATTTCATGTGTTGGGAGCTTGGATCTCACTGTGGTGAGACTGGCGAGGTGATAGGACCTTCATGAGTTGGGTCTTATGGAAGGTTTTAGGTCACTGGGAACTCTGTCTTTCGAAGGGACTGATGTAGTTCTCATGGGACTCTGGTTAGTTCTTGAAAGAACTGCTGTAGAAGAATGACTATGACTACTACCCAGCCTCTATGGCTTCCTTTCTATGTGATCTCTTTCTCTGTTGCATGTTCTCCTACCATTGTGATGCCATCCTTCTTAAGGCCTTTGCCAGAACTGAGGTGATGCTGATCCTTGAACCTCCAGAACTGTGGGCTAAGTAACCCTCTGTTCTTGTAAAGTTCCCGGTCTCAGGTATTTTGATATAGTAATTGAAAAATTGACAGGTGTGTTTTTCATTTTTGGCCAGCTCTGAATGTGTTCACCACTCCAACCTCCTCTTTTACCTCCTTTTTAATTTTATTAATTTTATTTTTTTCTAGAAACTTCTCCTGATCTTTCTGACAGAATCTGCTTTGAAAAAGGTTCAGTTCAGGTCATGTGTTATCTATGAAATATTTCTGCTCCCAGGTACCTCATGAGTTCCTCTCTGAACTCATGGAAGTCACATTCCAGTCACACCTACAGTCAACCAAGAGCAGCCTACTGTCACCTGCTCTCTCCTGGCATTGGGACTCTGCTTTTGTGATGTTATTCCCACACATTCACATTACTAACTCTGGGAGAAGTCGGTGAGCTCTGGAGGCTAATCTGCCTTCTGGTCATTCCTCTGTTCACCAGTCTGTGACCACTGAGCACCATCAGGCGCCCCACACTCTTCTGGTCCCTGGGATTCAACATACAGGATGGTGCAGCTGCTGCCCTGTAGGATGTATTTCTAGGTAGATAGTCAGCAATAATGTGGTGAGAGGAATGCTTTGATATGCTACAAAAGCCAATAAGAGTGTACCCAAACCTAGTCCTAAAGAAATAATGTACTAGAGATCTGAGGAATTAGGAGAAAACAGCTGATGCAGAAAGAGGAGAAGGGAGCCTTTCGACAGACACACCAACCCTGTGAATGCTGGGGAGAGCCACAAGTTCAGGGGTCTCTGAGGAACTAGAGCAGAATGGAGGGAAGATGAGGTTGGGGAGCCTGGGATGATGGTGAGCCTTGTAAGCCTGGTGCTGTGAGGGCTAGGAGACCCACTGGGAGGCCCGGATGGGGAGGACGGGGTGGACATGCACTGGGAAGGGTGACTCGGCTGCCAGGGCAAGAGGAGGCACCACTGAAATGAGGATGGTGACCTCGCTGATGCCAGTAAGGTCGAGTGACATGGTGGAGTCAGGAGTCATTACAAGGGAGAAGAAATAGAATGGAGTCTGTAGGAGGCCACTGATCCGACCTGGAGGGTGAGGAGAGGCGGTTTGGAAGTGATTCTGAGTCTGCAGCTCGGGCAACCGTGCAGAAGTGCCATGTGATGAGATATGGAACCCGAGAGGAGAACTGGCAAGTTCAGGTTTGGGGCAAGCTGGATTTGTGGTGCCCGTGAGACTCCCAAGTGCGGGACCCACAGACAGATGGATAAACGCACCTGAAGCTCTGCCGACAGGGCTGACGCGGGATTTATCAGCCGAGATTAGATGACGAAAATGTCACTGTATTAACAGCTGTCCCCATAAGGCCCCTGAGGAAGGTGCAAGGTTTATTTAAAAAGACCTCCTCCACAGGCCCTGGGTTCTGCTCCGAGGGCGGGACCCGGCAGGGCAGCGCTGCTCTGGGGTGGAGAAGGCAGCACCTGTGGTTCAGCGCGGGTGCCTTGGAACTGACCCCACCTCCCCTGTGTCTGGGCACGTGGCCCTACTCCAACTCTGAGGAGACACGGAGGCAGCGCCGTGGTCCAGATGCCAGGGTGGAACCGACCTGTGGAGCAACAGTGGCCAGAGAGAAGCAGGAGGGCGAGGGGTGCCTGGACGCCCAGGCTCTGGGAAACGAGGCCACACTTTGCAGGTCTCTGAGGGGCAGGGTCTTCATCGCTGAGTCCCAGGTACACACCAGGCCCTGCAGTGCCGAGGAGAGAGCACTGAGCGTCACAGGTTCCCGCCCCGCGGGTGCATGACCCTGGACGTCGTGTATACTGCTCTGAAATGGGGGAGGGGAGCTGCTTTGCAATATCAGCATGTAAGACAAAGCCCACCCCTCAGCTCAGTCCTGGTGGTCAGGAGCCCAGCCTGGTCCCTGTGCTCTGCACTGTGTCTCCCCAGGTGGACTCACAGGGTCCACCCAGCTGCACTCTCCTCTGGAGCACAGGGCCATCTTCTGAGCTTGAGGCATGAGTTCAGGTCCTCGGAGTTGCTTAACCCCCCACGTCCCCACCGGCTCTCAGCTGGAGGCTCCGGGCTCTGCAGGCTGGCTTAGGTGTGGGACATGTGGCTCTTGTAACATGGAGCACATGTCCTGGAAGCCTGCAGGAGGCGGTTCCTGCCCACCCCGTGAGGCTCCTGCCCAGTAGGGAGGGACTACCCTGGCAGCATGGAAAACCACCCCACCAGGGAGCTGCCACCCATCGTTCCGCATGTCCCGCTCACCTGCGGTGGTGCAGCAGGAGGCAGGGGTCCTGGGGCAGCTTGGAGTTCTTCCTGCCCCAGAATGAAGGACACGTGGCTGACATCCCATGACCACTCTCAGTGGGTGCTGGAGGCAGGAAGCAAACACGGTAGGGGCGGGGCAAAGTCACAGGAGGTGGCCAGGAGGGGTGGGCAGAGTGGAGGTGGGTTTCCTCGGGGACATCAGGCAGAGCCTTCTGGAAGAGTAAGGAAGGTGGCAGTGGCGAGGTGGGCAGGCGCGGGAGCTGCTGGGCTGGAGCTGCGGGCAGGGCGGGCCACTGGGGCACCTGCAGGAGGCGGACCCCAGGCAGACTCCCAGCCCGGGAGCCAGCCAGAGGCCTGGGGGGAAGCCGGGCACACGTGGCCGGGCTCCAGCACCACCCGAGGAGCAGAGGTGCGCGGAGAGCGTGGCCAGACAGCAGGAGCTCAGGGAGCTCAGGGCTCGCTCAGGCCGAGGTGCTCAGAGCCCTGGGGTGGCCTCCCAGGACCCCTGCGAGAAGTCCCAGCCTCGCAGCTCTAGAATGAGGCCCTTAGACTTGAGGGAGGGGAATTCAGCTGCTTGGTAAAGTTTATTTGCAACCTCCAAGTCCATGCTTTCTGCCCTGCACCCTCTCCTGGTCACCTGCAGAAACATGCAGGGAGGTAAAGAAATTGTCACCAGATGTGTATGTCCCTCCAGAGCTCTAATAAGGTGGATTCAGCCCACACCTCAAAGGAGTGTCTGCTTTTGGTTTTGCCTATGTAGTGTCACATTTTTGTGCTTTTCCTTGGTGACTTCTGTTTTAAGTAGCCCCTCAGTGCTGTGCCGAAGCGCTGTGGCGCCTTCCCAGGCACTCGCCGGCAAGAGGTGGCGGGGAGAAGCAGCATCAGAAGGGAGGACAGCATGGTGAGGGGAGAGGTGCAGTCCTGCCTGCGGGGAGGGGAGGCTGGCGAGTCAACAACCCGCATGCGTCCGTAGCCATGCATGTATTCTGCATTTAGCAGAAGCATGTGAGGCAAGGCTATGTGCTTGGTCCATGACACCCTGGCGGGCGCGCAGGACCTAACCCCACACACCCCAGCAGCATTGGTCCATGTCCGCAGACTACCAGAGTCCATGCTGACTTGTAGAACTCTCCTTAGACTTTCTAGAACTCCTGTGAATAATGGCAGCCAACTGCATTTCACTGTGCTCCCCATAGGCTCTGCAGGCTCTAGGTGTTTGTATTTAAAAAGTAGTTTGATAGGTGGTGGAGTGTGCAATGGCATGGTGTCCCATGTTGCCCAAGGGCTGCCACCTGAACTTGGAAAGGAAGGCAGGGGGTGCATCGTGGCAGGTGCTAGGCCTGACCACCAGGGTTCCAGACTCACTGCTGGTCTCTGGTAAGCTTGCTGACCCTCCTGAGACTCAGCTCCTCTGTGCAACATGAGCATGTGGCTCTCTGTCTGGGGTGGGGCAGGGACACGAGAGGTGGTGCACATGCTCCCGTCAGCCGTGTAGTGAGGAGTAAAAGCACGGCTATCTGGACCAGGGTCTCAGAGGACGGAGGGACAGGGTCAATGAGAGAGGAGGGCAGTCTCTTTGATTCTCTAGAGCAAACCCCAGGTAAATGGCATAGGAAGGAGCTGGATGCTGGGTACAGGATGAGGATCACGTGATCAGCTCCTGTCTGCCTTCTCTTGATTGCTTGGGAGTCAGGAAGCATCTGGGCAGATGGAGAAGGGTGAACTCTTAAAACCTACTTTCAGAAAGTCGCTGGCCCAGGCCTCGCTTTCCTGCAAGACATATTTAAAAAAGATCTTGGGCTCCCTATCCTATGAGCCTCGAATCTTGTCTTTCCTACCTGGAGACATCGTTGTACCTAGAAACTGGGAACCATCAACTTTATATCGATCTATCGCCAATGAAGAAAATGAGGGGCATCATTTCCTTCCATATTGACCAGAAGCTCTCCTCAAATAAAACAATTTGTTCTGCAATTGACTATGTGCTCAACATCTAATCAGGTTTTTTCCTTTTAAAGAATAACTGTAATGTGATCAGAGATTGACAAAAACTTTTGCTTTACTAGGCCCTTCCTTGTGGAAATGTAATTTAATAGGAGCAACACAAATCTTTAGTAGAAAAGCGCAGCCAATATTGCTATAGTATTAAAAGAAAAGCATTTTCTTTTCATATTGTCTGGGATCCTTTGTTGATCTAATTTTAGAGAACTCCCAAACCATAGCTTAACTCCCTGCAGAAGCAGCCAAGCCTTCAGGATTCACAAAGGCCAAAGCCAGTGGTTTCCACTGACTGAATTTCCATCATGTCCACTCCACTTGCCAGCAGGACTCCAGCGATGCTATTAAAACATTAGCGCCTTATTCCTGGCACTTACCAAGCTTAGCTTGCCTAAGAGCCACCTGGAGAGTTTGTTCCAACGAAGCTTCCTGAGCTCCAGAACCAGAAGCCCTGACATAGCAGGTCAGCTGAGAGCGTCTCTGACCAGCTGTGGGTTCTGGGTGCTGCCAGGCAGGGCACACATGGAGGTGCTGGCACTGGGGTGTGAGGACTTGGAGGGGTGCTCACACCTGTCCTCTTTATTATCATCTCCCCAGTGCCTGCCTCACGTAGGAGCCTGTGAATACTTGCAGAAAGCCTGGAAAGGGAATCATTTGACCACAAGCTCAAACTGAGATCAGTTAAGAAGCCTGGACCAGAGGAAGGACCAACCATCGCTCTGGGTTTTTCTATATTATGTATGTCCTCTGCTTTAGTATGTGCACGAGTGTGTGCATAGATAGATGTGTGTGCCTCTGAGTGTGTGTGTTTGTGTGTGAGTGTGCGTCTACACACAGGTTGGTGGAGTTGGCAGTCAGTGAGACAGCAATTGGTTGTTGGCAACCTTAGCAACCACTGAATCACTGATTTTGCTGTTTTTCCCTTCTATTTTTCAATTCATTTGGGGCTCTTAGACAGTAAACACAGTTATAAGGTTTCAGACCTCAGCGCCTGACATGTTAATTCATAATTTTCCATAATCAGCACTTTCCTAAAATCAACGTTTGCAGGCTTCATGCATGTGGTTGGGAGATAATTTGCACACTTAGCTTCTGCTACTTAATAGGCTTGGGTCCTGAAGGAATACCACAGGGCCTGGCTGCAGGCAGGGAGGGGAGCCGAGATGTGAGACTCACAAAGCGGCATTGTCAATTGGCTTAAAGCCAGAAAATTTACTTGCCAGTGGGAAGAACCTGGTTTCCTGTCAAGACAGCTTTGCATAAAGCATCTTTTCTAAGTGTCTCATCTGGTTGTGAAGTGAGACTACAGAGGAATCGTCTTCCCTAAAGCACTGCGTGGGCTGTGAACGTGGCAAGTGCAGAGCCCCAAGGCTCCTGCCTGATGCCCTGGGCAGGAGTGTGAGGGAAAATGGCCAGTGCCTAGAGAGGACTGTGGGTGTCCCCCTCTTCTGTGCTGCTCTGCAGTGTGGGCATGGCTGGATCACGGCTGTGCCTGTCTTCGTCGACACAGCCATGGGCTCCTCTTTTGGTGTTCCTTACGTGGTTTGGTCATCTTGGTGTTTACAGGATGTGTTTTGTAATATAAAACACGAATCCAGGCAATGAAGCCAAACATTAAAATAGTTCCATGGAATAGCCCGAGAGACGCCTTGGGGATGCTGACATCAGGGTCATCACTGATGACCACGCACCATCCCCACGGGGAAGCAGCTGGTCAAGGGTTCCATTTTACTGATCATTTTATCTATAACTGCACCCCTCCCCCCGCGCGCCGCCGGCCCCAGCAGGGTCTGTGGGCAGCCTGGGGTCCCCTGGGCCAGGTCCACTCTGAGGGTTCACTACAGTTGTCCTCTCTGTTGCCAACCCCTTCCTGACCTGGGTCAGAAAGCGTGCTGCCAGTTCCCCAGGGTGGCCAACACACTGTGAGGACTAAAGCCTAGCTTTGAGCCTGGAAGACTCGGATGTGGTTCTCTGCTCTCATTAGCTCAACAGTTTGCTCAACCGAGTTAGTGCTATTTGTGTTGAAAGGAGCACTAGCTAGTGCAAGTGGTGTAAGGCTGCAGTGGACATTCCCCATGGAACCAAAGGTAGCACAGGGCCTTGCCTCTGGAGGGATTTTGTCAATGCTGCTGATGGGCCTTCCATCCCAGCCTGACTCCGTGCATCTTCTACTCTCTCCCTCATCTTTAGAAATGAGACTTCTTTATGCCTCGGTCCACCCAGTGGAAGACTGGGCCACTAGCTGCTCTCAAGCTTCACATATCTCAGTCTAGACTAGCAAAGGGAGACTGCCCTGGCGTTTCTGGGCTCCATGGCCCAGGTGTGCAGTGGTCAGTGGTCGTTAGTGTTGATTGTGTAGTAACATGGCCGCTTCCATTGCAACCACGTGGGAGTGTATGGAGAGGCAGATCCTGACCGTGGAGTTCTGGGTGAAGTGTATCATATATGCTGTAAGGTTTGGATCTTTAACGTTCCTCCAAAAGCCCATGTGTTAGGCAATGCAGGAATGTCAGAGGTGAAATGATCAGATTATGAGAGCTGTGACCTCACTGGTGGATTAATCCATTTGAAGGATTAGTAAATTCAATGGACTACTGGCTGGTCACTGTAGACAGGTGGGCGTGGCTGGAGGAAATAGATCACAGGGGCCTAGCTTTGGGCACTATATCTTGTCCCTGGCTCCTTTCCCACTCTCTCTCTCTCTCTTCTTCCCTGTTGTCATGAGCTGAGAAGCTTTCCTCTGCTGTGCTCTTCTACCATGATGCTCTGCTTCACCTCAGACCCAGAGTGATGGAGTCAGCCCACCATGGACAGAGTCTCTGAAACCATGAGTCAGACTAAACCTTTTTTCCTCTAAGTTGTTCTTTCCATGTAATTTGCTCATAGTGATGAAAAGCTCACATAGGTTCTATGCTGTATTTGAATGAAATTATTAATTTAATGTCCAGGTTTAAAAACAAAACTCATGAATAGTTGAGTAGTTGTATTAATACTACTGGGTACCAGAGAGAAGAAAGGTAAGGAGGAAAGATCAGTAACCACAAACAGAACCCAACCTCTGATTCTGAGACTTGCAGATAAGTGTCTTTAATCTTTGTCTTGACTGTATTTTAGTCTTTACGTTTCTGACCTATTTCACTTACAGAGAAATAACAAAGTGGTATCTGCTAAAGTGAGCTGAAAATTAAGTATTTCCTGAGATTACCCAGTCCTGTTGGTGCATCTGCAGTCTGTGCCCATACGTGACAGTCTGTGGCTGAAATGTCATTGATCAGCCCAGCCAGAGCAGTGCTGGCAACTTCCACCTATTCTTCCTTATCCCTCCACTTCCCCTTCTCCCCTTCATCTCCCCTTTGCCTGTGGATAGACAGGCATTGGGAGAGGACTCATTGTTTAAGGCAGTCCAAGGACATCTATCTAGGAATAATGGGATGGAATTCAGCAAGGGACAATTTATGCTGAATTATAAGAGAAATCTCCTAACAGCAAGATCTATTAGACTGGAGAATAGACTCCCAGGGGAAGGAAGTGCCATTGCTGGAGTCATTTAGACTCTGGCTCAGGTCCATAAGTAAAAATAAATTTGGTTGTCTCACTTTATTCTCCATCTGTGGGCTCTGCATCACCACTGGAAGGTTTGGGAGGGAAGATGTCAGGCAATTGACTTAAGGAAGGTCTGGCAAACACGGACGCCATTTCCCTCCTCAAGTCCTCTTCTTGGTGCTGCTGTTGTAAACCCTAGGGAATCCCACAGCCAGTGTTAGATGGCTCTCATGGGTGTTCAGAGGGTCAGGTATTCCAGGTGGCACCATTCCGCATGGTGTCCCAGGCCACTTCACAAGAGCTGACCAACGTGGGGAGCCGCTGGTCTTTGAAGCAGAGAGCCGACTCTGGCTCACCAGGTCCTATCCAGAGCCGTGCCACTGAGAAACAGTCTGAGTGGTCAGATGGTCTCACCAAAGCCCACAAGGACCTTCGCCTACATCTTTTCAAAAATTGGTACAGGCCATGTACCTAGGAATTTGGTTCAGAAAATATTTCCACCCATTATCATCCAGGTTATCATTTTTAATGAAGTGACATGCACTATTGCTTTAGCATTTTAGTATGGTGGGAGATGCTTTCAGACTCTTGAAACATAACCAACATCCTGGATAATCTGAGGTACTCTCATCTGTAGGCCAGTCAATTTAATTTGCCTTTCGATTAAAAGGTGAAACAATTTATTAGCACAAAGAAATGGAGGTGAATCTGCATTGTTTATCAGTTGGGAGCCATGGCATAGATATTCACAGCTTTCCAAACTTCAACAAATTTTCACCTAGCAAGGTACAATATATTCATGTAAACATATTCTTGAATTTTGGAAAGCACTGCTGGAGAGTTTTTAAAATATTATTTCTGCAAGTATTAGCACATAGAGGAGAGAAATCCAACAACTATCATTTTCTTTTCACCCCAGGTCTTCACTTGGAATTCTACCCCTGGTCTGTATTAGGGTTAGGGTTAGGACATGGGTCTATACACACGGGGCAGAGCTCCAAGATCACAGTGGGTCAAGTAAGCCAGAAACAAATCCCTCTCCTATAAAAGTCCTGGTGAATATGGTGGCTCCATCCATGGAATGATCTGGAACAGCCTCCCCGCTCCCCCCAGTAGCTCCACGTCCTGAGAGGGGTCCTGTCCACATGGCTTACTGAGTCTTACCCCCTGTTTGCATGCTGGAGGCCGGGCAGGGAGCAACAGGAAGGCAACACACTTTACTTCTGCTCATTCGCCATTAGCTGGAAATTTTGCACATGACCACACCTGGTTGAAAGTTAGGCTGGGAGAATAATTTTGATTCTGCATAACTGTGTGCCCAGCTAGAAATTCAATTACCATAAAATAAAGAGATATACAATATGCTAAAATACTTGAGATGAGTGTGTGTTGCTTCATAAAAAATGATACCAGGACTGTGAAGATGCCGTTTCTGGGTGCTCTCGGGAGCTGTCAGTTGGTAGGTGGCTGAAACTACACACACGCATCTCTAGCGTAACCTAGTCAGAGAGAAAGAGGGTATTAAATAATTAATCACCACTGTTTCTAACACTGCGTAAGGTAGTTTCATACCAGGAAACTGGACTTCTTCGTGCATGTGGGCTGCTAGTCCAATTCTTTCAGTGTTACACAGTTTTATTCCTGGATAAGAATGCATTATCCTGTTTCTTGGCCATTTGGATCCAACTTTCCTTCCGGTATTTTATTGCTTCTGTTTCAGGGGTGAGAGCTGAGATTTAACCAAGGAAGTACGAATGTAACAGGAAGCACGAATCTGGCTTTCTAATAGTGGGTCTGCAGCTGCCGGAACTGTAAATACATCTGCTTTTGTGCTGGTTGGAACAACAAAGTATCCATTATGATGATTTGACATGAATTCTAGCATCTCCTTCTGGGGATGGCAGATCATTTACAAAGACTCAGGTATCTGATGTTACAGATGTGCTGGGCTCCAGGTAAATGAAATAGCGTTTAAAAATAGGGTTCTTTTTGTTTGTTTAAACAAGTGTATAGAAGTCAACAATATCTTAATTACAGGGATAAGTGGTGGGTGCATTGGGTTATTGATGGACTGCAAAATACCTGACATTACTTCCCAGTAATCACCTGGTAACCGCCTGGTAGTTCCTAAACACAGTGGAAGCTGTGGGGCAAGTTGTGTGTAGGACAGCATGGTAAATGGCTCCAGTCACTGCTGCAGGGTCTCCCCACAAAACACACATGACCCCAGGCTTGTTAGTGCCAGAGGGGTGACCAGGCAGGGACATGGGAACGCTCAGAAGGAATAAGGCTCATGACCATGCTCTGTGATGAATCCCTCCTGGTACTATGAAATGGCGATGATAATACCTGGGATCGGCAGAACCACAAATGTGAAATATTTGCCATACGAATTCGCAATTATTTTATAGTATGTAATTCCCTTTTCTGATTTCAGGTGATGTGAACTGAGGGGTGGATCATGACTGACACTAAGGCTTCTCTAATCTCCTAGCCAGTAGATATACTTCTATTAAAAGTGTGGGTTTGAGACTGTTTGGGTTTGTTCAGAACAGGACGGAGGAGCTTACGGCCATACATCCATTCCTTAATCAGTTCTATAAATATATGTGTAACTATTTTCAGTAAGTTTATTTTCTCTATTTGTCTCTCTAATTTACCTGCAGTTTATTTTCTTTTTAAATTTGTTTATTAATTTTTAAATTTGCTCTAATTAGTTATACATGACAGTAGATTGCATTTATGCATTTTGATAAATCATACAAAAATGGAGTATAATTTCTCTGATGGTACATATTGCAGGATCACATCGGTCATGCAATCATACATGTACACAGGTAATAATGTCCGTTTCACTCTGCTGTCCTTCCTACCCCACACCCACTTCCCTTCACTCCCCTCTACCTAATATAAAGTATTCTTTCCTACATGCAAATGTCTCTTACACCTGGTTGTCCCTTCACTCATATTAAACACTAACATCTTTAATTCTCATTGTCAGGGACTTGTCCAAGAGTGTCACAAAGGAGTTGTCATGGTTTTGCCAAATAAGATGCCAATCAGGAATTAACTCTAGGGCTGAAACAGGGTTTAAAATGGCACTTTATTGCCATGACACATTGATTTTGGGAGAAAAAAAACAAACAAACAGGAAAATAGGACAGAACCAGATGCTAAGAGGGAAAAAACGGCCCACTGACAGGGTGTGGTAGGGACTGTCACAGCATGTGCCTCCACCGTGGATGCTCAGGCCCACCGCCTTCTGCACACGGCAGGAAGGAAGCTTGAGCTATGCAGCTCTCTGGAAGAGTGGCCGTGGTCTTGGCCCACCTGCTACACAACCCTCCATCCCTGGGGAGACAGTGCCAGAATGGCCCTGGCCTGGTCACTGCTTGCTGGATGCCCCATCAGGACGTCTTATGCAGAGTACCCGTGGCACTAATTCCACCAAGGGGCGCATTCTCACTCAGTCCTGCCAGCATACCGAGAGGGCTCAGAGGTGGCTGGAAGGGTGACCCTCTTCCACTACAGGCCATCACAGGGTTGTCACCATCAGAGTGCTCTGCCTGGAGAGGCATGGGTGGGCAGCTATGGGGACCTTGACCTGCAGGAGCAGAGTGCCGTCCTTGGGCTGCTTGGGTCTGCACGGGCCATGGCCTGTGCAAAGGTTGTTAAAATGCTGGGGAGGTTTGTTGGCCTCTCCTCCCAATGCCTGTCCCCATGTGTGACCCAGTCACGACACCACTGTCCACCGTCGCTCCAGGAAATCCAGGCAGGATGGGGCGTTCCCATGGCATTGCCTTGACCCTCGTTCCCACACAACCCAGGGGACACCAGCTCGGCCGCCTTCTTGGCTGTCGTGCTTCTGTCTCTTTCTGTTTATTCTCATGGCCAGCTCCTCTGTCAGAAAGAAATCGCCCTCACAGATCTGGTGACTCTGGTGGCTCCCAGCTGGCCTTCCCACCTCCAGTGACCTTCTAAGTGGCAGGTCACACTCTGGCCTTCCTCTGGGTGACCTGAGCCTGAACCTGACATCTAGTCCTAACTCTCTGGGTGGGGACATCAAGAGCTAGGCTAGCTCTGCCTCTCGCTCTCCCTCCTGACCTGGTCTGTGCAGTTATATTCTGGGTGATTCTACTGAGTCCTTTAGTTCTCATGTTACAGCTTGCATTTCCTGGTTGCTCCTCCACCCCTCCTCTGTCAGGTCAGCCCCTCCCCTGTGTAACCTGGGCTCTTTTCAGTTAGCTGATCCCTGCACCTGGGTCTCCACTGCTCCTCCATGCTTACCTGGAGGTTGTCTCCCGCTAGCCAGCATGCTCGCGCAGCATTGCAGTGTCCCCTACCACCAAGCACAGCCTTGCCCAAAATCAAAGGTGGCTGAAGGAATGCACCAGGATGAACTGGCAGTGGCTAAGAGCAATGAGTTTGAGGTGGCATGTGAACTCAGCAGAAGGAAGAGGCTTGAGTAGGGGCTCAGGGAGGTTTTGCAGGGTGGACATGCTGGTCCTCGATGGAGAGCAGGCTGCACATTGAGTGGTCTGGGTGGGAGGGTGGTCAGTCACCAGTGGTCAGTAAGCGGGCCAGGCTCTGGGAGCATCATCCACGCTCTGAGGAGGGAGTTTAATGCCGCAGGGGTAAATAAGGTGCAGTCAGAGAGAGGAAGAGGTTGCAGGGCTGGTGTGAATGTGTGAACTCACCCGGTGGGAGGAGATGGATGCAGAAAGAAGACGGGGAGAAGGGCGTGGTGAGTGAGGTGCTAGAGGAGAGGAGTGCGGGAGGAAGGCCAGCATCAGGGCTGCCCACCAGGGAGTGCAGGGCCAAGGTGGGACAAGGGCAGCAGAGGAAGACAGGAAGTGTGGAGCCAGAGCATTTCCTCTTGGCCTTGGGGAGACTTGTGGAGAGCCGTGGGGAAACCCCTATTCCTGAGGTGAAGCAAGGCCCCAAGGTGGGTGGAGAGAAGTTTCTCCAGGAACCTGTGAGCGGTCAGCCTGGAGGGGAGCAAGGACCCTGAGAGGAGCAGAGGAGATGAGATGCGCGTGGGGTGCAGAAAGAAAGGGAGTGTCACCAGTACACCACGCGGGTCCTTTTCTGTGAAGCAGGAGGCAACACCCTTTGGGGAAGGTCCAGGCCAGAGTCCAGCCTGAGCAAAGTGCTCAGGACTCTGGGAACTGACTGGGAGGGGCGGAGCACAGCCAGGGCGGCCCCCACAGTGGACCTGCGCTGAGAGCGCACAGCCTGTGGCGCATCCAGCGGCTGGGACCAGTGGGGCGGCGGCCAGGAGCCCCCAGGCGTTGGCTGCTCAGCCGTGTTCACACAACCCCGACCCAAAGGTGTCCGCGTGGTGAGGACAAAGGAGGGTTTGAGGCCAAGGTAACCGGGCGCCGGCGCGAAGCTTGCTGTGAGCCTGCGGGCTGGGGCCTTGCTTTTCAGAGAAGGCGTCACCCGGCTTGGTGATGCGTCTTGGCCGCGGGTTGCATTCATCTGGCTGTGTTGATAATGCGCGTTTTATAGGTCATTCCGCGACGTGCGGGTTCTCCTGGTCTCCAAGGCAGCACCCCTAAATGTGATATGTTAACCGCGCCACTCAGTTTTATTCCTATGGAAAACACGTTCGACGCACATTTCCCTGCAATTTGATGTTCTCAGAGCATATTTGTGACCGAGCGTGCTTCTTTATGTTGACATATTGTTCATGGGGTTTCATTAGTCAGATGTTATGTCACATCGCATATGGACCATGAGGGAAAGTGACATTAATGACAATCTGGTGACATTCAGTGCTATGCAACACGTCAGGTTAAAAATAAAACGGGAAAAAAAAGAGATCTTTCTTATTTCCACTAAGGTCTTTTCTTTCTTTTTTCTCACTCCTGAAAGAACTGCTCTGTTTTTGGCTCAGCCGTTAATTATTACTGGCAAGGCTTTGTGGGTAGCTAGTGATGCAGACATCTCCCCACCCCGCACCGTAGGTGGGGGACGAGGAGCAGGGTCTGCACTGGCTGCTCGTCACATCTCGAGTCTCCAGTTGTCCAAACCGTTCAATTGTGATACTGCATCCGGTGTGTCAGCTCATCTAGTGCTCAGCTTGGCGGGGGTGGATCCAGCTGGGGTGGAGGTGGCCCGCACAGCGGCTGGTGAGACTGGTGGAGGGACAGCTGAGAGGCAAGCCTGGGTTTCCGCAGAATCACTCGGGCCAGTGCAAGGCTGTGTTTCCTGGGTGGCCGTGATCCCGGTGCTCCATGAGGAGAACTCAGCAAGCCGAAGCACTCTGAGGACCGCCAGTCACAGGGTGGGACCTGGGGGTTCTGGAAGGAGGCAGGAAGTGGCAGGGACCTGCTGGAGTCTCTTCTCCAGGAAGAAGGGTGCTTTCCCTCTGCCCTCCACTCTCTGAACACAGACCCTCCAATCCAAAGATATGCGGTGTAAGAAACGACTCACAAGCTCACTGGGGATCAGAAAGTGAGTGAAAACGCAGAACCTCCTATTCTGATGGTAACCAACCCCTTAATTTTCAGGTCCTGTTTTTAAAATGCAGAAATAAATTGAGCTCCCCGATTAAAATGTAGGCACACTGTGATCTTCTATTCTTTCCATCCATGTGTCTCCTTCTGACACTGTTTATATTCCTCACACCATGGACCGTGTGGGCTCCTAGGGCCGCGCTCCGCTCCCCTGCTCCTGCTCGCCACATGCACCCCTGGGAGACTTGCTCGGCCCCGTCTGCCCTGAGCTCTGCGAGGCTGAGCTTCTGTCTCGTCCTTCCCATCCTGCCTTTGAGAACCTGCTGTCCACAAGGGTGGGATTGTTCCTGGCCAACATGGCGGGGAAGGGCCACAAACCTGCAGGGTCTGCTGCAGGGCCCACCTGCCTCTCCCTTCTTGGGGCTTAACTATCTGGAATACAGAGGGGCTGGAATCCAGTGGTAATGAGCTGTATCCCATCTGCCTCTCCACGCTTGCTGCCTGTGTGTTTCACCCGCACACCAACAATCTCTTTCCACGCACAGCCCCCTTCGTGGCTACCCAGCATGAACAGGGCAATGCTATCACTTTTTTAGGGGTGAGGGGAACCTCAGGCAGAAGCAGTATATAATTTAATTGATAACGAGCAGAGAAATTAGATACTCAAAACAAAAATCACACGTGGGGAAGTAAAGTCTGATTCTGCATCTCCACCATCAAGGTCCGCATTTGTGCATTGAATCACTGGAAGTTTTTGATGTCTGGTCCTGACTATCTGAGGGTCCCAGGGCTGCCACAATAAATCACCTGTTCACTTGCAGCAAAGTTTTCAGTCACAGTGACCAATTAAGCAAAAAACACAAAAAGAAACAATCAGGTAAGTTGAAACACCAGGGTTCCTCCCGTTTGCTCGCTTCAAAAAGGCTGCCTTGCCTCTGTCCTGTGAGGCCGATGGGCTGGTGGCTACATGACCAAGGTCAAGTTCTTCAAAGACTTCTTGTCCTTGGGAGTGAGCTGAACCTGTGCTCTGAGGACCTGTGTTAGTCCACTTTTGTTGCTGTTACCAAAATGCCCGAAGAAGACGACTTAGGGGAGGAAAAGTTTATTTTGACTCACAGTTTCAGAGGTTCCATGCCTGGTTGGCAGACTCCATTGCTCTGGGCCCAAGGAGAGGCAGAACATCATGGAGGAAGGATGTAGTAGAGAAGCACTGCTCCACACAGGCGACCGGGAAGCAGAGAGAGAAGGGAAGGGACTGTAGGGAAGATGAAATCTTATAGGGCGTGCACCCAGGGACCCCCCCCTCCTCCGGCCACCCCTACCTGTCTACCCCTCAGTCCATTCAACGAGAGTGGATTGATTGGATTACAGCCTTCCAATCCAGTCAGATTACTTCCAAACATTCCTGCATCAACACAGGAGATTTGGGGAACACCTTACATCCAAACCATAACAGGACCCCAATGCAGGCATGTTGAGGCAGAGATGAATCTTTCATGATCTCAGAAATGGCAGGTTTTGGGCATTCGCTTGCTTAAGAGGGGGTCAGAGTGCAGAGACAATGATTCTCACACTCTGCAGTGACAAGTTAGAATTGGCCAAGGGGTGTGGTTCATGAGTGTAGTCAGAGTGACCAGCACTGAGAGCAGCAGGAGGCTACAGGTTCCAATAGGCGAGAAGAGTCCAGCAGGAGGAGCCCAGGGTCGGCGACTCTCTGACAACCATGAAGACCAACATCATTGCCTGGTAGCTGTGGAGTGGGGTTGGAGGAACCAGGTCTGTTCGTGGGGCTTGAAAAGCTCAGTGGAGCCCTGTCATCTCAACTTACAGGGGTGGGAGAAGCCACAAGTTGGGGTACAGTATATAAGTATACTGTCATCACACAGGTAACTCATTGTAGGCTTCAAAGTGCCTGGGTTCTTTTTAAAAGGTGAGTAGGTGGCTGTCAGACACACTGGGAGAGCCGGAGAGCCGCGGGGGAAGTGTACAGCTGGGGCAGCCCTGAGGCCCACTGCAGGACATCCACAACAGCCACTGTCACTGACCCTTGGCTTCAAGGATCTCGGAAATGGAGGATGGACACTCCTTGGGCACCAGCCACCTAAACCCCCTCCACCCTGGGCTTGTGAGGCCCCTCCAGACTCACGTCGGCTCCGAGGCCCGCAGCAACAGCTCTGGGGTGCAGAGCCTGGGCGGAGGCTTCTGGCTTGTGCTCGGGAGGGTGGGACTCATGGCGTCCAACGCCAGGGAAGCCAAGGTGTCCAGGAGCGCAGGTGAAGAACGTCCTCTGTGTGGCCCTCCCATTCCTGCTCAGGAACGCCTCAGCAGCCCTGCTGGAGTCCGGCCAGGTTGGTTTGGGAAACAGAGCCTAATTTACAGGAAGGTCTGGAGGTAGAGACAGAGGGAATGAGGTGTGAGTGACCTCGGCCCTGCGGGGCTTTGTCTCTGCCACTGTCACTACAGCCAGCCGACAGTACCCTAATCCCCAACTCAGAAAATCTTGGTTTCCTGGGTGAATTTGATTGAATTGTTTAGGAGCTAAATTTATTTTCTTATGGGAACAAAACTATAAGTGGGGCTGGATTCTGTAGCCAGCCATGCAGGAGTCCACTGAGCACAGGGATGAATGAGAAAGAGCTACTGACACTCACCAGATGATAAGGTCTACCTGCCTTCTCGATATTATGCGCTCCGTTGTTTCATCCTCTTTCACAGCCTGGGGCCATCCCAACCAGTGGCTCACACTTCCATGGAAGAAGCCTTGCTTGGTGTGAGAGGAGGGTCGGTGGTGCACCTACTTCTCCTCCTGAACCGAATCTGGGTGCTCCTGGAGCTGTTTTAAGAGCCCTTAGGGTCCACACGATTCCTGAGGAGGACAGCTGCCCCTAAGCGGGACAGGCAGGAAGTGCTCCCATCTTCACAAGACAGGGACACAGAGTGCACTGGGGCGTGCTGGGAGAGCCCACAGACAGCTGTGTGAAAAGAGCCAGGTGAAGTGAGTCAACAAGCACAGGGCAGGGACAGGGACACTGGGAGCAGAGGGGCCCAGGCCTCTGCTCTCTCCTCGGTGACCTCTCTGCCTGCTGATGCTTCCGACAGCGGCATCTGCGAGGCCTCCAGCAAGTGCCCCGCAGGGAGCAACGCTGAGCCAAGTCAGGCTTGCTCTGCCGGGTTGGCACCACTTTGCATCAGTGAAGGCAGCTGTAGTTGAAGGATTAACAGCCGTCCTCTCTGCAGTGTCATTCAGCCATTTGACACAAGTGAGGGCTTTCTTGGGAAGATGGGGCAACTGAAAGAGTAAGCTGGCAACTTGAGTCTGTTGGTGTTAATCAAATCTGAAATGTAAAACCAGTGAAAGGAGCTAGTCCTCTAAGTACCATCCAAGTTTTGTAACTTTCTTTTTATAAATAATGTGTATATACAGTCTATATATCCATCCGTTTATACATTCACCTACTCATCCATCCACCCATCCAACCATCATCTATCATTTATCTGTTTACCCATCCATCTACCCACCCATCCAGCCATCATCTATCATCTATCTATCTATCTATCTATCCATCCATCCATCCACCTTTCCATCCACCTATACACCTGTCTCCTACCACCACCACCATCTGGCAGTCTGTGTGCATGTTGTGCTGGGGGCTGTCTGGAATGCAATTTGCCTAATTTTAGTAAAAATGACGTGATTTATAAGAGACAACCTTTGGATAGATGGATGGATACAGATGATGGTAAACAAGACAGGCATTTATTTATTTTCTTTATGATAACACAAATGATCTGAGTGTAGATAGAAGACCAAGTTTTTATTTTCTACTTTGGGCAGCTTAGGATTTAAACAGTGACTAGCACGAGCGAGTAGTGAGTAGCACTCCTACTCAGTGCCAGGCACAGTGGAAGCCTCACACACACAGTGGTGACTCGAATAGATGGAAACCTTGTTCTCAAGCTTGCATTTTATGTAACAAGTAGAAGGAAAAAATAACATTAGACCCGTGGTGGGAGACTGCCAGGCTAGTGTCCACAGTAAAATGCCTTCAGTGTGAGGTCACAGAACACTTCCTAGTTTCGTTTCCTTCCAAGGGTAAATTCAAATTCCATTTATTTTTAAACTCAAACTGATTAGATTACAAACACAAGAAAAATACTGATGGAGATGAGTGCTGTGTGGAAATGGTGCCTCAGAATGCCTCTGGTGTCCAGGTCACTGAGTCCACTATGGTCACCTGTGGAAACTGCCTCCAGAGCCCAGGGACATCTGGCACTCTGAGTTCAGAGAGCAGTGGGCAGTTAAATGCCTACAGACCAATCTCAACTATAAATAAAGGTTCACTTATGATGTTTGTCAATTTCTGGGGATAAAGACTCCTGCGATGGCTCTTTTCTAGCTGCCGGGGAGAGTCGATGACCGCAGAATTGGGAGGGACGTGCATAACTGGCCCCAGCCTCACACTGGATCACAGTGAGTGGAAGCAGAGATTTCACAGCCAATTCACTATCAAGAAACTACTTGTATTTAAACGACAGTTGTCCCTAAATCTCATGGCTTACAGAGGAACCAGCAGAAGGGTTATCAAACTTTTGAAACTTGGGGAATGAATTTATAACTTCAGCCCCAGAATTAATTTAATGAAGTAATTCTCCTCGAGATCTATCAGTGTGCTACAAATACTTATCTATACTCAATATTCAGTTAGTCAACTCTTATATTTTGTAGGCCTTCCTTTTTCTTGATCGTGGCATTAGTCCATCTAGAGCTTCGACTTCTGAGGTCTCTACCTCTTCAGTAGATTCTTGGGTGCTCCCCTTTCTCACCTACTCTGCTTAATATTTCTAAGATTCTGATGGTGTCTCATCAGTTTCCTGCTCAGCGTCATCAGCAGTGCATTACTCTCTTCAGGGTAACCGTCACCCAAAGGCATAGCAGGGTAGAGAGCATTAGCAGGTCCACATTAGTTCCTTCATCTGAGCAGTAACAGGCACCATGGTTGGAAAGACTGACAGAAGCCCTTCCACAATCGTGGACCCCAGCCAAGATTTGGAAGGAGTAAAGTGACCTCAGTGAATGGAGAGGCAGATGACTGCTACCCTCAAGGACCTAGAGAGGCCTGTGGTGTCCTCAATCACATCACATTTAGTTCACATCACATTCACCAGGTCAAAACCTCATGGATCATACAAGTTGAATGGGGACTAACACAAAACTAATCCAATGACAACTGCAGCCTTAGACCCTGTGGTTCAGACATAGGACCCTTGAAAGACTCTGGCTTGTGGCATGTCTAGGGGTCAGTGAATGCATTATTTCCAGTATCTACCAAAAAGAAGAATCAGAATCAGTTTGTATTCCCCTGGACTGGACTGCAGTGTTTGGACAGTAATGCACTGTCACGATTTTACCTCTTGGCCAGGCAAACTCTCCTGGTCTTCATACTACAGCCTGATGGGGCTGGGCCAACTGGTTATCCCAAGGTGTCCTATGGGTGCAAATGTGGATGACATGTTTATAAGGCACGATGAACAGAAAGTTTCAAGTGCTCTGGCTGTGCTTCAGAGGTGAGAGATAAATTCTATGAAGTTTTAGGATCCTGCCATGTGGAAAATTTTTAGTGATCCGGTGATATATGGTGGGCCAAGCCATTACATCAAGATAAATGGCATATTATGATACCTTGGACCTTCTGCAATTAAGAAGGAAGCCAGGGTTTTAGGTTACTGGGCGTTTGAAGTCAGCACACACTACATTTAAGAATTGGCCACTACTCTATTGGCCAGTTTATCAAATGACTTGCGTGACTGACAGTTTTGAGAAGGTTCAGTGCAACCGACGCCCGGTAGCAGGTCCAAGCTGCAGCACAGACAGCCCTGTCCCTTGGATTGTAAAAATGCATATGGAATCTCTGACCCATCCAATATGAGGGCTGGGGCATACCTCCTGAGAGCTCTGGATCAATGCCATGTCACCTAAAGCAAAGGACCATGTGAAACATGTTGGCCTGGTCCTGGATCTCAGTGAAGACTGTGTATCCCTGGGAGCTTTTGTGGTCACCAAACTTAGTCAGTCCTCACATGCTGACTTGTCATACTCATCAGACCATGAGATGGACACTCACAACAACAGTTCTCATGGAAGAGAAGGAGATGCCTCAGTGCGTGGAGCTGAGGAATGTGTTGTATCCTTGGCACCAATTGCAGCAGTGTGAGCTATTGGTCATCCCACCAACCTTGCAAATTTCCCCCAGAAATGGGGACTAACAATCATCTTAGAGATGTCTTGGCTGTACGAAGTGATGTAGCTTTGAGCAACACAAAGGGTGGACTATAATCTGTATCATCAGTGCTGTCCCCAGCCCCTGGAGTCCTCACCCTGTATGTTTATGCTACTGCTTTTAGTGACTATGACCTGCTAAGCTCCTTTGGAGGGCAGCCCTTGGGCCTCTGACTCACTTTTATCACATGTACAGATTGCTGTCAGTACCTAGGAGTTTATGCTGCCTTGATGTAGACAGAGAAGTTCAAGAATCAAAACCCAAGTCCTGACCTCAGGTCAGGACCACTGAGGTGAGACCCACACTGGAGCTGATCCTCAGGGCTGTGCAGAAGCCACCTGCTGCGGGACTTTGCCTGGAGTCCCTCCCTGCTTGGCCTCCCCTTCTGCTCCCTGGTCCTCTGGGAGCACTTCCTAATAACTAATCACTACACAGGAAGCTTCATCTCAAGTTTTACTCCTGTAAAAATGGATCCATGACATTGTTTGCCTTTTCTTCTTGTCCAAAATGGAAGATTCTAGAGCGCTGAGACGGTTTCTCACAATTCTTGGGTTTCTAATCATTATGTGTAGCCCAAGGCACAGATGCAGTAGAAGCCATTAGAATCTCAACAAAATTCTTGAGTCATTTTAACAAACTTCAAATGATTATATATTTATATGTAACATACAGGAAATGAAATATTTGCTTACTAAAATGGAGATGTGATTTGCCTTTTTTTTTGGAAAAATTATGGGAAGCAATTCTTTTTTGAAAACTTCATTTTATTTTGACATCTTCAGCGTGAATCAGAGACTACTCATTATAAAGGGTCCGTCACAGTCCCATCAAGGTGGGGATGACACAAAAGGAATGCCTCATGGCAATAAAAATTTATTTTTAAAGTAAAGTTTGATTTTCAAAGCTCTCACGGCATACAGATGAAACTCCCTTTCCACTTGGCTATCACAATATTCACAGAAAATCACAATAAGATGAATCATTCCCATCAGTCAGAAATGCACGATTTTCAGATCTCATACAATGCCTCTGATAAGATAATGTATAAGGAAAGAGCATAATTGAAGCAGCAGACAGGACCGTCCCTTTGATCAAAGTGACAAAATCCTCCCACCGCAAGTGTGCGGCCCTCGATCCCCACCTCACTCCAACTGTTTTTAAGAGATACGTTCTCGACTCCCTTGGGCGCCGTTCCATGTCTGTGTGAAGGGGAGGCTGACCTGCAACCCTGGCTTTGGAGGGTCTCCAAAGGGGAGACCCCTCCCTCCATCTCTGTGAAGGGGAGGCTGATCTGCAACCCTGGCTTTGGAGAGGAGCAATATCAGCAATGCAGCAAGGATGGAGAAACGTGGGAAGGACAGAGGTGTTGCCAAGGGCCAGCCGGGCCAGACCGGGGCCCCCGAGGAGCGGAAGACATTTAGAGGTGCTTGTTGAGGTACGTTCATGGGCACTGTCCGGAACCTTTCCCGCTCCCCACCTCTGCACTTCCACCCGCCCTGGAGGCTGGGTGTCATTCCACGGCAAGCTCTGGTCACTGGAGGCCAGCAGAATGCAGACTGTTACTCTGGTCTGGATCCTCAGCCCACGTGAAATTCCACCACTGTGGTTGGAAGTGTTTGAGGCTATGGCTGCTCTGCCCACTGGATCCCAGTAGGGGACTCCGATGACTGTAGCCCCACTTGCAAGCAGAGACAGGCACAGGAAGGGAGGAAGACAGTATGTCTGAGATGTTGGGCAAAGGTGCAGTTTCCACTGGACGGAAGGAAGTTTCAGTTAACTATAAGTCATAGTGCCCAGCATGGTGACCACGATCCATAATAATGACATACAGTATGTTTGAAAATTGCTAAAAGAGGGGACTTTAAATGTTCTCACCACAAAAAGTAATGTAAAGTAATGGAGATAACGGATATGTCATTAGTTTGATTTAGTCCTACACCTATAAGCACATCAAAACACCACATTGTACCCCACAAACACAAGTCATCATTATTCATCAATTAGAATTTTTAAAAAAATTTTGTAAAAAGAAAATATTTATCAGGCTAAGCTGCCGAGACAATGGCGTTTCTCCAGAAAACCACCCTCTCCCCTGGTGTGGATGGAGATATTCATCTTCAGCTTCCTTTCTGTCATCCCCAGTCACCCTCTTCCACAGCCTCCCACCCACCACACCCACCTGCTGATCTCCTAGGATCCCCGTGGGTGGTGGCTCTCATCCTGTATCAAAATTAATTATAGGGGTGATGCGGCTTCATTCTTTGAATCTTTCTGTGGTATTTTTTGAAGTATGGAGGATATTCAAGGAAAAGAGCCAACGATGGGTCAGGAAGCCTAGAGGCAGATGGGAGGAGTATGCACCGCGGGAGAGGAGCCCGGCGGGCCAGGGCACCCCGCACAGCTGGTGGCTGGTTCTGCCCCACGCTGTGGGGGTTAGGGTGACAAGTGCAGCCTGCAGCGTTGGACAGAACCAGGCCAGGCTGGATTGGGGACCTTAGCAAGCATGTGATTTCTTCAGGCTTCAGTCTCCACAGCTGTGAAATGGGACAGATTTGTGAGCTCACGGTTGCTGGGTGGGAGAGTTCAGGGGAGAAAGGCTGGCCATTCTGCTGAGTGGCTCTTGGCAGCAAGTGGGATCGGGCTTTCGCTGCTGCCCACTGGTTGCTCCACCTGGCCAGCTTGTCCTCCGCTGTGTGCAGGCGGAGACTGAAACAGTGTGGTCACCTTACTTCTGTGTTAATCAAGTTGGACTTCCCTTGCCTCCTGACCCAGGTTCCACGTGCACCGACATCGCTGCATCCTTTACTTTCTTGGAGGGGCTCTGTTCCGGCTGGATCGGGAGGGTCACCCGTGTCCCCTGCTGACGTCCTTGTTCTTTCTCCTCCGCTGAGGACTAAAGGCGTTGCCCACATATTCCTTGGCACATTCCAGTAATCAAGTGAGTCACACACTTTCTCTGGGTCACAGGGCAGCTCATTATAGGCGGCTCAGTTTTATACCATCCACTTGACAGAGAGTGAATTTACTCAGGAATCCAACAAGGAGGGTTTCAATTTTATCCTGAGTATATGTCGTGTTTTATGTCTGTTCTACGTGACCAGGAAAGCGAGCCCAGCTCACGGCAGAGTCAAGGCGGGCGGCTGCTTTCTGTGAGATTCAGAGCTGAGTCCATCCCACCGTTGGGATTATGATTTTTACCTTGAGGGATATGGTAGAGGGCTTCCAATTTTTGAGAAGAGGGTTGTGAGTCAGAAATGTCATTTTACTATTACTTATTACTTACTGGCCACGTGACCTTGGCTAGTTCCATTCTCTGAGCTTCCTTCTCAAAAAAAAAAAAAAAAAAAAGAAAGAAAGAATGAAAAAAAAAAAAACAAGAAAAAGCCAGATGTACTTTCTGTCTTGTGAATAAGTTCTTCTCAAAAGATACAACGCAGGAGAAGCTCGTAATTACCAGGCAGCTAACTATTGTAATGCCTACTATCCTGATGGAAGCTCCCCTGGCTCAGCAGGACCTAGAGTCATGGGAATTTTAAGACTAGTAGTTTCATTTTGGTTGGTTAAAGTCAGAATTTTAATGACTTTAAATTTATTTATTAAATTTAACCATTTTGCCAGGTGCAGTGGTGCACGCCTATAATCCCAGCAGCTCAGGAGGCTGAGGCAGGAGGATCTGGAGTTCAAAGCCAGCCTCAGCAACAGCAAGGCCCTAAGCAACTCAGTGAG